>CM060958.1:30222864-30630364 GCA_030765055.1 Mantis religiosa | reverse complement strand
CTGCAAGTGGTCCAAATAGCAGTCACAATGTCATCTTTGCTTTTTGCTGAACTTGCAGCAACATGTAATGCTTTAGGTTATTTTGATGGATCTAAATATTACATCGATCTCCATTGCAAAGGTGAGTATTTTACGGTGTTAGTTATTAATGTGCTACTGATTCGTACCGTCATTGAATGTTTTATGTGTTATGGTTTCAGAAACCATAAAGGATTTAATACGTTATTTGCGAAGAGATGATGAAGACCACCAAGTAAGACGTTATTTAGGAGAAAGTAAGATTCTTCAGTCAGATCTACTTCCCATTTTGAAAGACCATTGGAAAGAAACAGAATTGTTTGATGTTATTTTGAGGTAAGCAGATTTCTGTGCTGTAAAATAATGCCACAAAATAATTTAATTTCTCTTTCACAATTGTATTTCCTTCTAGATTGTTGGTGAATCTCACGAATCCAGCGTTGTTACTATATCGTGAGGAACTACCAGCTGAAAAGACATCACACAATTATTATCTTCAGATTATTAGTCATCTCCAGTCTTACAAAGAAGCATTTGCAGATCAAGCTGTATGGCAAATACTTATTAAGAAGCTTACGGATATTTTACAGATTGTAAGTGTACCCACACTATCTTTGAAAGTTATTTAAGTTTCTTAATTATGTGTTTTAGAAAAAAAAAATCATGGCTTTGTTCCTGGAAATAGGCAAGCTTTTTAATTGTTGTCAACTGAAGAATTCTTCTTAAATGCATGTATTTTCTAAAGAAGTAGATTCTTTCGATACAGTATACATGTTTTATAAGCAGCATTCTAATTTGTTTATTCAATTATAGGAATCTGTTGAGAGAGATGAAGATAAGGGTTTGATAATTGAGCGAATATTAATATTAACAAGGAATGTACTACAAGTTCCTGCTGATCCAGAAGCTGAAAAAAGGGCAGATAATGAAGCAAGTGTGCATGATCAGGTAAGAACCCACTGGCATTTGAATATGCTAAGCTAAATTTATTTGATACCAAAAGATTTTTACCTCACCATATTTGCAATAAACCTATTGAGTGTTTTCTTTATTTTATACTGGGCCATGATGTGAGTTCATTCTAGAACCTGTCATGTCAATAAGATTACAGCGCCAAATCTGGAAGCTGAAATATTATTTCAGCCTTATTTCATTGTATATCCTATGTTTTCAAAGTACCAAACTGTTACTTGTTGATATCAGCTGATTCAAATCTTGAATCTAGAACTGTTGTTGGTCATTACAAAATACATTTTTAATTTAACATTTTAAAATTGCATCAATAAAAATCATCTTAACTGTTTTAGGTGCTTTGGGCTCTCCATCAATCAGGAATGGTGGATATATTTTTATACATAGCCAGTTCAGAAAATGAGAAGCTGTATCACATGCATGTTCTTGAGGTAAGAGATATAGCCTTATTTCTGTAAATTAAACATACTAGGTGTTTAATTATTCAAAACCTTCCTTTTTTCTTTTCTATATTTTAAGCATTTTCAGTTCAAGATAGATGACATCAAACTATAATCTTGTCAGTTGAATGTTTGTTAGGTATGTTTGCATTACCTCATTTATTCTTGCCTAGGAGGTAGCATTTTTTGTGGATCTTGTCGTTCATACAATTTAGAAGTAAAGAGTGGCCAACATTTGCATGACAAACACCATGAGGTGTACTGCAGTGAATTTCCAGGGTCATGCGGTTTTGAAGTTAGGCTTACAATGTCCAGGCTAGTATTTGTATGTGAACAGGATTGAAATAACTCATCGTCATTGATTACACTTACATGGTTGTGTTGGGACTTTCTTTTGAGTATACTCAGTAGTAACAAGACATTGTCTTTTGTTGACATTTCATTATGATTTTGCCATAAAAGAAGCATTTTTAAACAGTTATGGGGGTAGGGATACGTGCTATTCAAGTGTTCACATTTTTTAAAGCCTCTTTTATATATGAATTACTTTTATCTCCAATTTTTAACATTTTTGAAGATATGTTTAGCAACTTTCTAATAATTTTATTAATATAGTTTTATTGCATTATATTGTTATAGAAATTGTGTGTTGATGTACAGATATATTGTAGAAATAAAAATAGAAAACATGCTTTTCTCGAAAACAGATTGTACAAAGTTTTTCAATAATAAGGGATGATTCGCTTAATTTCAGGCTCTATGCATGTATAAAAATTGGAGAAACAATCAGAAGTTTCATATTCCATCTTGCTAATATCACAATGTTTAATTAAAGCTTCACGGGTGAATAGCCGTGTCAAAGTTCCTAATGTCGAGCTTACAGCCATTCCAAGCTTCTCATGTTTTATAGTTTTCTGCGCAATCTGTCAAATGGTCAAAATCAGATCATCCTTCCTGTGAACCAGCCAGACCAATGGCAGACTGCTATGCTGTTGGTTGACACGAGCCCTACTCACATGAGAAGGCCATGGAGCTTGGAATGGCCGAAAGTTCAACGCTAGTAATTTTAGCATGTCTGATCACCCGTGAAGCTTTAATTATTAACACTTGCCATGAAAGTTTGTGTTACATCAGGTCATTTTATTCTTGTCAAGAACTAGACAGTGATAGAAACATACTTCTTTATACAGGTTTTAAGAAGTGTTTAAAGTGCTTAAGTTAATCCCGGTGGTTATTTTTGTATATATTGAAGTACAGATGTATTGTTTAGACATGGCGTACAATGTAATGTTGCACAGTAGTTTATGGTGAAGTCCATTTGTTTATTTGGAAGAAAAAGGGGGTGTCAGTTTAGTCATCTGTCATCTAACCCACTAGCTTTATCAGCAATCTGCTGGTGAAAGTGGAGATCTCACGCCTACCATTGATTAGTAGGACATCACTTGCTCACATCCGAGCAAGGTAATGTGCCATGTCTAAAAAATACATCTGTAGATTAGGTTAAAATAGAGGATGGTAAATTTTACCTTTAATTCCCGTATACTGCAGCCTTAATAGGTTTATTTTGAAACTCCTGGTTAGTATAATTCTTAATTTTATGAAATGTTTTACAAATTCATAACTTCTAAACTGCACAACAGTTAGCATTTTTACATTAAAATAAACAGAAATTCTACTTTTGTCACATACCTCGCAGATGCTTAATGTGGCCATCTTTGTTAA
The DNA here is from genome assembly GCA_030765055.1 of Mantis religiosa. Classification (NCBI taxonomy): domain Eukaryota; kingdom Metazoa; phylum Arthropoda; class Insecta; order Mantodea; family Mantidae; genus Mantis; species Mantis religiosa. The sequence continues at coordinate 30,627,212 of CM060958.1, read as the reverse complement.
TGCAGCAGGCATTCATGCAGTGATCAATCTTGCCGCAAACATGTGGCAGCATGTGATGGTCAACTATAACCATAGCAGCAGGGTGCAGCTTTCCATTGTTAAAAGCTTGGACAGTTTCTCTCTTGCCATATAAATGATTGGTCTTGTTTATTTGCTATTAAAATTTATAATGTTTTTTGGACTAAAAATAACATTCTGTATCAGATTTGCATTTCAATTTAATGCATCTAATTACGTTTATAATTGGGTAGAAATGAGGTAGTTCCCCTTGTTGGTGGCATAGCAACTTCAAGATGTCTTAGTATAATAGCCACAATATGTTCGGCCGCGCCATGGCTCAGTGGTTGGACCGCTTGGCTCTCACCAAGGCGGCCCGTGTTCGATCCCAGGCGACCGCAAAGTGAGATTTGTGGTGGACAACATGGCGCTGGGGCGGGTTTTCTCCGGGACCTCCGGTTTCCCCCGCCATCTCATTCCACCGGTGCTCCGTCTTCATTTCATGTATCATCAGTGTCACCGCCTGCGATGCCATATGTAGTAAAAGCGGGCGTTAAATACTACACACACACACACACACACACACACACACACACACACACACACACACACACACACACACACACACACACAATATGTTCAAAGACCCAAAGTTTATATTATCTTTACCCATCTCACAGATATGGCCCTGGGGTGGATTTTCTCTGGGATCTTCAGTTTCCTGAAATATCCTGGCCATGGCATTAGATTTTTCAGCTTGACTATCATCTCGTGAATTTTGATTTGCTGCCTCCAAACAACCTTTGTAAGTTCATTGTTCTAACAGATGTCACCACTTTGGAGTCCTCAGCCAAGACTGTCAAGCACCAAGAATCAGTTTAACATACACTGACGTTGGGGACAAGTCTGTAGTCTTGAAAACATGTTCAAGTACTTTTTAGTTAGCAATGTTTAGTGTTTCTAATCCAACTCATCTTCATAAATTATCAAATATATTTGTGTTTAGTACTTTAATGTCTTCTTGGATTATCTTAAGGTGCCAGTTTCTGTAATGTTTTCTTCAAAATGTTTTACTGTGTGTCTTGGGCATCAGATTTGATTCCTTCCCTGCATGATGAGAATTAAATGTGCTTAGATGTAACTGTTCATGTTATTAAATTTACCGACACATGAGTAGAAACTTCTTTGAGGCAGAATTCTGGCACAACAGTTATGACAGTGTCTTACAGTTGTTTGTATCATTAAGTCATCATTCATCACCCATCACCCTGACAACCAATTATTTTTGCTTTAGTGATCATGCTTGTGCAGAAAACATAAGCTTTGTTACCAGCATACATACTAAATACAGACTTAGAACAATGAACAAAACTTCAACTCTGATATCCTGCATGATATTGTTGTATCATAGAGATCCAATATTTATAAAAGTTACTATGTTATTCTTGTAATGAAGTGGTAGTGCACTTACATCTAGCATGAGGGACCGAGTTTGTCACTGATATTGATTTTCTTCTGCTGGAAGGTCTGGTCTGTCAGTTGTGATGCAAATTGACTGACTTCCTGATGGAAAGGTAGTGTCCTTAAAAGGTCAAGTAGTCGCCTTATGGTCAGGGAAATTAGCAAGCTGACTGCTGCCATCTCCATTTTCCATTTCTTGACCTTAGCTACAGATGGAGGTTGCAACAGCGATAGGAATACTCTTTGTATAGGAGATACCCCTTGTGGATTATTATTATTATTAATTTTTGTATTTCTTACAATGTATAATAAAACCTTTTAAAAAGCACAGAAACAAATAAAAACCAGATCCTGATTTTTCAAAGTTAAAAAAGGTAAAAGGTTTGATTCAATAATACAACATTGAGGTAGTGTAAACATAACCAACCTTCAGTTAATGAAATTCTAGCACTTACCTGTTCTTGAAATCTTCCATCATTTGGTTCTGTACCATCAAGGATAGCAAGGGCGTTTGAGTACAAGTTGCTCTGGATGTTTTCTGCTAGCTGCGAGAGATGGGCTGCTTATTATAGAGTTAATCTTTATTATTTCAACGATGTACAATGGTAGCTCTCACATTTCCTATTCCTCAATGATTCATTTTCTATGTCACTATCTAAAACATGTTCAGAATGACAAAATGAATTTGATTAAATTTTCAGAAGTTTGAGGTTCATCAGGAGTTGAAACTCCTCCAGTAAAAATGAAATATTTATTGTGTAATGGAGCTTCTAGAAAATTTACTGAAAATCTTGTATCATTAATATAATTTTGAGTCAAACTAATACTCAATGTTCCGCTTATTGCTAGTATTTACCTAGAATGCGTTTCATTAGGATCTTCCTAACATCATCAGCTGTTGTCAACTAATAGATGTTGGTTTGGTGAACTCGGAGACGATAGGTGCATCTCTGTTGGTATATTGATGAGCTTGAAGTTTCAAAGGTAGTGTCGAAATTAAACTATTTTCTTTAAACAGATTATTAATAGATTTTTGAATAGAATAGATTAATAGATTCTTTAAATAGATAAATCGGCGGTGGCGTACCATTTTTGGAAGGAGAATCATGATATAGAACGAGAAATCCATTTATTAAAAATTGGCCAAGTCCCAGCTTCATAAAGAAATATGAAAGAAAATTATTTAATTTTGATGTGACAGAGTTACAGGTATCTTAAGTCCCGTGCTTTACTGCACTCTAGCGGATAAAACGTAAGTTATGCCCCAGAGAATTCTCGGCACTACCTGCTCCCATAAGAAGCCGTGTATAAGCAGAGATCCTAGCCCTTAACACAGGCGCTTATGAGCGTAGACGGTGCCGTTCTGGAATCTGCACCAAGCCACGGAAAACAATCAGGACAGAGCGCTTGCATTTAACGTGCCTATACACACGAGGGAGCAGATACACAGAAACAATCTTTTTTGCGCAATTCCTATACACTTCTCTTTCTTTCGTTTTCATACAGATGGTCCATAGCACAACGGCACTACCTCAGAAGCCGCCCCTGGTGTTCACAACTGCATCAAACCCTGTCACAAGATGTCAGTTCTGTGGTGAATTCCAGCAGAACAATAAGAGACAAAGGAGTAACAAACTGATGTAGGCTAAGGTTTTTGATAGTCAACATGAAAATTTCAATGCCATGGCCAGGATTTGAACCACAAACCTCCTGGTTTCCGTCCAGTCGCTCTAACCCATTGAGCTACCATGGCCATGCTGTCCTGAGATTAAATTCTCCATTTGACTCATATGTTTCCCCGGTAAACCACTAGGGGCTTTGGCATTCGAGATACACCATTTGTGGTGACTTACTGTCGTAAGTACTTCAGTCCCAGACTTCATCATTTAACTGATGTTTAATGACCAAGGTGGTTCAAAACTTGTTTAGTTTCGCTTTTCATTGGTATATGTTTTAGTACGTGCCATACTTTTAGTAATACATGGCAATGATATCAGGTAAATGGTTTGTGCTAACTCTGTATATATAATTGTTCCATTTGTATAGTCTTCTGTAACTTTTATGGTCCAGAGGGCTGACTTGAGAAACTACTTACATTTTACTGTCCGAAATCATAGGATTTTTTAACTAGGGTATTTTCATCAACTTGAACATTGACTTCTGATTCATGCTACTTGACTTCTTGGAAGATTAGAGGGATGATTCTGTCTAGAGAAGTGTCCTATCCAAGCTGGGAATCAAACCCATGACCCCTGGGATGAGAGCAACTTGTTCTGTCATTCCTTGTGTCTGCCAGTTATTATACATTTTATTTCTTCAATCATTTTAAATATGTTACCATCTGTATATGTAACTTGAAAATATACTGCGGATTTGGAAGATGAATGTAATTGCTTAAATGTCCTTGGTTACAGAAGTTCCTCTGTTGTCCTCTTGACTTCTGACTGAAGCCAATACTGCTGCCTGAAAGACTTGTTTTCTAGTAATTAGAAATAATGCATGTATTCAATGGTAGTTATATATGCACATACACACACCTCTGTCTCTTTCTGATTTCCAGAACTTTCTACCTTTAATAATAATAAATAGTTCTTCCTTATATGTCATGTAAAGGCTTAATGTTGGAAAGGTAGAGTCACACTGAAAAATACAATGTCTTAGCCAGAATTTGAACCACAGATCTGCTTTCCCTACCACTGCTCTAACCAACTGAGCTACCATGGCAACATTTTGTTATGACATTAATAGTCCTACTTGCTCACATTTTTTACACTAAGTCACAAGACATTTTCAGATTTATTTTGAGATAACTTATCCCAGTGGCGACTTACTGAGGTACTTATTTATGAAAACGAAGATATGGAGAGAACAAATGTGGCAACAAAAGTGGGACAGTTTTAGGGAGGGGGCGGGAGGTATTAATAATAAAGAAAATGTTATTGGTAAAAGGAGAAAAGGATGTAAGAAATATAGGTGAATATAGAAAGTTAAGAGAGAAATGGTTAAGATTGATGAAGACTAACTAACAACTAAGGGCTGAAAAATTAGAATGAGGGATACAAGGGAGTGGAGGGTCATCAATACACGGAAAACCAGGGGTTGTGTGTATTGAGACCAGGACTCGAGGTAAGCAGGTAGGAAGGGTATGTTAGATGTGAATAAGTCATTTTGTTATTGTGTGAAAGAAATGTTACAAATGGCAATGTATCTATGAAAATGTATGTAGAAGAAAGATGAGAAAATAAATTTAAAAAAAACTTATGAGAAACAAATTAACTCGAAGCTTTTTGTGCAATCATCATGGAGCCTAAAAATTGCTCCTAGTGTGCTTTTTAAACCCATATGTCAATAAATATATAAACTTTTCACTTTAGTTTATAAGCAACTGGATTTAGAGTAGACTATCCCAACTTGGATGAGCATTGGAACACACATCCCTTGCAGGTGCTTGCCGACAGCTTGCAACAAATGTTGTATAATGCCACTGTATATTACAAATCATTGAATTCAGCACCATATGGATTACGAGAGTCTAAAAGTGTTCATCCTTTTTAAATAAACATTTGCTTCTCCCATGAAATATAATTATCAGTGGGCCTCCCTAGCTTAACATAGTGATGTATGCGAGAAGCAACACAATTTCCAGACTGGCACTTGTATGATTTTCATCCAGTGACATATTTGCTATCATGCTACCCCTCTAGTCAGACTCAGCACTGTTACTGTCCCATTTACCATTTCCTCTTACACCTAACACATTTAAGGCAGACAAAACCTTTAGGCAAGTTCCCATTTAATGAAGCTGCTAGTTCCAAAGCAAAATGACAGCTGCATACCATTGCTTTGAATGGTATAAAGCTGCAAGTATTTATGCTAAAAGGGCCTTTTTTCTTTCCTCCAAATAAACACTGTTTTGATATTTTGACAACTGTAAAGATGTTACCTACCTGAGTTCATGGTTGATGAAAATGAAAATCATACTTACAGATCGTATCATTGATGCTACGTGACCAGAACCCAGCACAGCTTGCAGATGCTGCTATCACCAGGAGTGCTGCAGAGAAGGAACGGGATGAAAAGGAACTACTTGCTGTGCGGCAGGAGGAAATTCGACAGCGACAGCAAAAGTTAAAGAAATTTGCTGGAGCTAGGTAAGCTCAACTTAACTCATTATAGTAGTCGACAAAAGTGTTGGCATTTGTTTCCTTAATAAAAAAGAAAAAAAGCTCAGATTTAATTTGTTTTGAGTTGAGGGAAACAAAACCAATAACTTTAATTTATTTTGTATAATTTAAGAGCTAGCATTTAAAAGAAGAAAAGCTTTCATAGCATGGTTCAATAAGATTTTAATACACTTCTCATCTTAACTGTTCTTTCCAATGATTTAAATTATTCATGCAAATACTACCACTGGAACTTTCTTTATGTGTATATAAAATTGTCATTTTATTTAGAGATTACTTAGAGTTTTTTTCCTTAATGTCAGTGTACTTAATTCAGAAATGATAGCAATATCTAATGGTCAATTTTGTATTATATTTTTTGATTCAATAAGCAATGTGTCCTAGTCTAAACATTTACATTGTTAATCGGAAAAACTATTTGTAGTCAATTTATTGATGCTTCGTCATTTACATTTTTATATTTTCGAGGGACTAGTTTCGGAAGCTGTTGCTTCCGAAACTAGTCCCTCGATAGTATTAAAATGTAAGTGACGAAGTATCAATAAACTGACTACATATAGTTTTTCCAATTAATTTTGATGTCACTGTTGCTAAATTCCTCCAATCATGCATACTTTACATTGTTAACGTTCGCATTACATATTGTCTGTCATTGTATTCAGCAACTGAACTTTTTTGAACTTAGAAAATCATACAGAAGCTGTAGATCTATAAATCATGAACTGACACCTTAACAAGCTGAACCTAGAGTGGGATATCTGTCGTTAGCTTACCCATTATCCTATGGATGATAATAGATTTGTCAGGAGAATTGTCATTTGTGATGAAAAATGGTTTTACTACCGAAACCTAATGCCTCGAAACTAGCTTGTTCCCTGCCAACTTGCAGAAGTCATTGTTTAAAAGTCAGTTCAGTCCCAAAGTAATGTTGTGTGTTTGGTGGAATTTTGAAGGTGTGATTCACTGAGAGTTTGCTCCAAACGGGCTGGCAGTTGGTGTGAATCTTTATTCTCAACAACTGGAATGAATTCATGAAATTATGAGACGGAGACACCCAGCACTAGTTAACCGATATATAGTTCTACTGCAGCAAGAGAATGCAACATCATTTTGGATCTGGGAAGAATCAAATTGCTACCACACCTAGCATACAGCCCTGATCTAGCACCATTAGATTATCATCTTTTTTGATCCATGGCCCATTTTCTACGTGAAAGAAATTTTGACAACATTGAAGCAGTGCAAGTGGGTGTCACTGAATTCTTCACATCAAAAACCAGAGATTGGTACCTCGCTGAACAGTGGAAAACCATAGAATCTAATGGTCTATACTTTGAAAGTCAGTTAATTGCTTTTCAGAACACATTTAAAATAATTCTTTTTCTTAAAAAAATGACTTTACTTATGAGACAGTATCTAAATTAGTATAGAATACTGTTTCATATGAAGTACTGAGACTTCTTCAGTTGTAGGTAGCAAAAAGGGAGGCAGGGAATATTTTACTAGATATTCTAAGAAAGACGTTTCCCTCTTTTATTTTTTATCAGCCACATAAGTGTATCACACATTGTGCACAGGTTTTCATTATTTATACATTTTGTCATAGTAACATGGACGTATGTAGCTTCTGAAATATTAAATACATATGGATAAAATTTAAAGTATGCACCTTTAGGAGGAGCAGACATTTGCTAATTTGATATTAAACAATCACTTCATTGTAACCTCTTTTGCAGGCATTCAAGATTTGCTGGCACTTACGTTTTAAAAGATGTGAAATCAATTAGCAATCAGGATCTTATATATCACAAGCCTTTGGACAAGTTGGATTCCCTAGATTTTGACCACTATAAGGTATGGTTTCAAAATCAATAGTTTATAAATTTGAAGTAAATCATACTTTTTCAAGACTTATTACCAACTAGTAATCTTTAAGAAAAGTCAGAATTTTATGTAGTTGGAATTGTTTGCTTTCAGACAAGAGCTAAAAAGCCAAAGAGACTTTTAGCACCGAAGCAAGATACATATGAACGAAGATCTGCTTTTAGCATTCGCTTATTCCTAAAAGAATTTTGTGTTGAGTTTCTGAATGGAGCATATAATTCCTTAATGCATAACGTAAAGGTAAGTTTCTTATTAAGATGAGAAAAATTATTTCCCTTAATTCAGACTTGCATTATTTATTCTTTTAAGTGCTTTGTTCTCATTTGGGTGGAATGACCAGGTTAACTTAGTCTGTTATATATTTCTTAAGGCTTCTAACAATTAATGCTTAGTTATTAATGCAAGTTGATGCAACTCAATTCACATTAAGACCTCAAAGAGTGTTAATATCCAATTATGTAGTGTAATATTACACAAATGTAAATATTTGTTACAAAGAAATTGGTGTAATGTTTGTTTATATTTAGATGTGTCCATTATTGAATGTACCTTGTACTAATTATTATTATTATTATTATTATTATTATTATTATTATTATTATTATTATTATTATTATTTTGAGGTTAAAGAGGACTGAAAGTCATTATTTTAGTTAAATGGTATCAACTGTTTGAGACAACCTTTGTTTTGAAACAGGGGTATTATATTGAATGTATAATTTATAATTTGTTTTGTGTTTCAATGTTCATTATTTGTCTATTGTATTCTGTAAATTTTATCTAGTTTACTGAATACAACTACTTATATCTATTATGTTTTTCAAATGGGAAGAGTTCTCGCCTGTAGCGAATCAGATGCATTAGAGCCTTCACTGTTGCCACCTCGTTATCCCCACTCTTTTTATATCTCCCTCTATCTCGCACACTTGCGAGTGTTCGTGTCGACTGACGTAAGGGAACGCAAACTGAATTTTCCAAAGTTTTACAATAATGCAGTTGTTGAGATTACAATTGCAACATGAATATTCGTATATTATGCAAATGGTTTAAATATTTAGTTTACAGTTAATTATAGTTTATGAATTACTTATTTTTCTAATCTAACGAAAATACCAGCGGTGCATCCGTGTAGCTGTGAATGTTACTTATGTTAAGAGATAATTCATCATTGTCATTGTCTTCAACGTATGAGTACTGCAAATTTATGGAGATAGGTTCCAAAATCTCGTTATGTGCTGTTTCTTTCCAAAAGTCGTCTTCTTGTAGCTTATCTGATGTCTCACGCAGTTTACCTAATCTTGTGTTCCTTTTCAATTTCAGTCTAAAAATATTATTTCTGTGTCCAACATAATTTGAGCCCACATTAACTCTATTGGATTGTTCTAGCAGTAGTAAGGAGAGAGGGAAGATGGATCGCATCTCATTGATCCAGGTGATACATTTTATCATGGAAGAGTAACTGAATAATGCTGCTTTGAACTCTAGAGTAAATAGAGATTACGAACCATTCATAAACAAAGGTATAATGTTACCAGACACGTTCTGCCAGACTAGCAAGAAGTGTATCGTTTCCTCTCATCGAGTTTAACAAACACCTTGGCTTATTCAAAGTGCATATTCCTTTTACCACGTCATGTCAAATGTTTACGTTTTAGTTCTGAGTAATTTCAAATACACGTTCACGTATACATGTCAACTTATAATGACATCCATTACAGTGCTTACGTTGCAATGCATTGTTATAATATAATGGTATCTTCTTTATTTGTATTAAGAAACTATTTGAGCTAAAAATATGGAGTTTTTACGGTTATGTTAAATACATTACTCTCTCCTTCCTCATGGATCATTTTTTGAAAAATCTGAATATTTGTCTTAGCGCGAATAGTATTTATTAGAGAGTGATTAGTTTGCCACTCATCACACACCACTTAGAGGGAATGCAATATGACAACACTGCAAGTCTCCAATAGGTTGCTCACCTAGTAGTGCTCGAGGACAAACACCTTTCCATTTAAAACACGTAATAATTTAAAACAGCACTGTTAATTACTCATTTATTTTGCTGGAGTATCACCAATAGTTAAGTCTTCTCTTCATTTTTCTTTGAGCTGTACATTTTATTAATAATGCCCTTGTTTTACTTTCTAGGACTCATTGGCCCGAGCCTCAGCGCAGGCTCATGATGAATCCTATTTCTTATGGGCAATGAAATTCTTCATGGAGTTCAACAGGCATTATAAATTCCAAGTGAAATTAGTTAGGTAAGTACTTTATAAGGATTTCTCTTAGTCTTCTCTGAACTTCATTTTAAAATTGTTGCAGCATTATTTCCTTATAAGTCTATAAGCTTACATTATAACACATCACTGTTTCCAGCTTCTTCCATATATAACTTTAACTGAAGTATTAAACTTTGTACAAATAAATGAAAGGAAAAAAGTTAACATATCTACTCTTCCCAATCCTAAGTATTAGGTGAAACTGCTCAAAATTTATTTCAATAGCAACCAAGAAAACATGAAGAAATTTAAATCATATTTCTTGCCCTCATCTTCATCTGTGATTAACTGTAATTGAAAACTATGGCAAGAGTACTTGAATCATGGTATAATTTTTGCAAGTGTTTCTTAATTTTCATGTTTGTTTTATTTTATTTATATTTATTTTTTTATTTATGGATGTTCTTTAAATGCTGTGATCCTCAGTGTCCTATTTTATATGGTGTAGAAGACCACTTAATTTTACTCAGAAGCCTCTTTATGAGGCTTGACGTTCTTTAACATGCCCTAAATCTACAACATGAGACCACTGGCATTCTTTATACCCCCAAAAAAAATCTATCATCGTCCTGCTGGTTTTGAATCCGTAACTTCTGAAACTGAAGGCTAGCATGTTACCCTTAGACTACAGAGGACGATCTTCTCTCTCTCTCTCTCTCTCTCTCTCTCTCTCTCTCTCTCTCTCTCTCTCTCTCTCTCTCTCTCTCTCTCTCTCTCTTGTGTGTGATTTCTGTCTACATGTATGTTACAGGTGTTGCTTATTTCTTACTTAATCTGAAGACATTTCACTTAAAATAAGATATTTTCCTCTCATGGAAATGTTGAAAACAGTGGTGTAATAAATTAAATTTAAGGGTGAGTCAATTAATGACACTAAACAACACTTACTTTTAAATTTCCTGGAATATGTTTTGGGGGCTACTTTCCTTCATTGTCAACCAGACATTGACTGTCGATGTGCAGTTGACAATGGAGGAAAGTAGTTTCTGAAACATGTTCCAGGAAATTTAAAAGTAAGTTAAATTTAAAGGGAGACGATTAATGACACTGGAGAACACTTACTTTTAATGTGTGTTTGGAGTAATTTAGTAACAGTGACATCAAAATTAATATAAAAATTATTTGTGGTTGGTTTATTGACACTCGTCACTTTGATGAGTGTCAATAAACCAACCACAAATAATTTTTATATTACTTACTTTTAAATTTTCCCAGAACCCTTTAAATTTAATTTATTACAATTTTCGGCCCTTCCAAGGAAGGAATTAGTAAGTGTTTTTTAGTGTCATTAACCGACTCACCCTTAAACTTAATTTAAGAGATTTTCTTTTCATTTTGTAATTCTTTTTACCTATACATATTTTCTTATTTACAGTGAGACCGTGTCCATACAAACATTCTATTTTATTCAGAGACAGTTGGAAGACTATTATCAAGAAATAATAGTAGATAAGACGAAGAAATTGCTATGGTCACGTAGAATGCATCTTGGAGTTAACGCTTATCAGGTATTTATAAAAAAAATGGGAAAGTAGGATTATTCTGAATTTTATAAGATTTTTACAATAAAAATCATCTTAAATATTGAATCCAATTAGTAAATGGAAATATATGGAACATATTGTAAATACTTTTTTAAATTTTTTCTACTCAAATTGAGTAATAAGAGATCAGTTTCTTGAAACTACCCTCACTTTGCTACTTGCTTTGTTTGGTGTTAGAGCATTCACAAACTTTCTTTCATCCTTCTACCAACATCATGTGTTACCCTCAAAAACATAACCTATGTGCTATTAGTACATTTTGCCTTGCACAAAATCCATAATTCAAAATAAATATTACTTCTCTTTAATTCAACTGATGCAATGACTAACTGGAACAATGACCAGAACTGAATGAATTAATGTAACTGCACAGAGCCAAGCTACGGTAGACAAGTTGGAAATATGTATCAGAGTTTGAGAAATCTTGCTTTATTTTTTATTTCAGCTTATTGTGATTTCTTCTTATTCTCACTGCTCAAGCCTGTGCAGTTCTTCACAAGGGAGGTTGCATATATAAGTGATAGATTTGCGAAAGCTCATTTTATATTTTATACTGAAGCCAATACAATATCTCTGGAGCTTAATTTGAGTTAGCTACAAATTTAGTTTTGTATTTAGAAGCTTCACATGTGGAAACATGTTTTAGAGAAGTAATAAAATACTGAGAATTTTCTACTCTTTATATTTTCTTGTATATCTTTTAACTGTATATTAATTTCTCTCTAATTTTTGAAACAATAAGAGGCTTAGAATACACACAGTGAAAGGTGGAGTCACCTTGAACACTCACCTATTCATTATGCAGGACATGCATCATGAGATGAGCTCGCATCATGAGCTAGGTCTGTTGACTGCTGCATCAACTCTCAAGCCATTTAACAGTTAGAAAGCTAGTGGGTGCTCTGATGCCATGTTGATGAACCTATGTAAAGATTATTTGCTACTGGTGAGTCAGAGTTCCTTATCTGGTTTTCTCTCATATTTCAAGCTCTTTAAATTTTGGAGCTTGTTTGTGTGACTTTATATAAGTTTTTATTTTGTGAGTTTGAATCCAGAAGTGTGCCGAAACAGTCAATTAAAATTTGTTTGAATTTGTTGCAGTGCCAATGTTCTTTAAAGTAGGTATCCATTTCCTTTTAATTTTCCCATAAACCGTCTTGCAGGCTTTTGCATTGAATCTGATAGATACCTGACTTTTTCTCCTGAGGTGTGGGATCACATTTTCTTTACTTTATGAGGTTCATGATACTGTATTTGAAGTAAGCTGCCAGGGTGATATGTTCCTTGAAAATCTTCTGAAATATATGAAGAGCCCTTGATGGTATGTAAATTTTCGGATGCTGGTTTCTTCTATGTTTGGAAGTGTTATGATCTGTTTGATATATCTTTGCCATTTTAAGTTCTTTTCTACAATTTCCTGCCTGAATCCATTCTGTTTTGCAGATTTGATAATGCATCTAAATTCCTTGTATTCAGATGTAACTGTCTAAAGATCAAGGTCTGAGAGAAAAAGGCTTGTTGTACTACCATATGCCATTGTTTAAACAGTTTCAAGAACGTACTGTTCTCTGATTATTTTCATTTAATATTTTTCACTCTGTTCGGTTTCTCTGTAATGTAATCGCATATGTAATTTTTTCATATTTGATAGGAGCTGCTAATGACACTGGGCGCTATGGACAAATCAGAAGATTCAGTTGTACGGGAATCTTCTAAAGTAATCAAAAGCAATATATTTTACATTGTAGAATATCGTGAAATGTTGCTTACATTGCTGCGGAATTTTGATCAAAGGATATTTTCCAAGTGAGTATTTGATTTCGTTCTTACATTTGAAAGTTTGTGTCGCAGTAGCATAAAATGCAAAGTTGATTAGTTTGTAAATTCATATTATTTAACACTTTGAAGTAGTAGGAGTGAAAACTAAAATATCATCTTGAGGATATTAAACAATTGGTAGTTGCATCTGTGTGGTGTAATTTGTATGTGTTGTGTATGTATGCATTAATCTAATATCCATTTTTACATGCTCTTTAATTATATGTAGTAATTAGATTAAGTATTATATTCACTCAAAAATTGAATGTAAAGATTTTACCAGAAGTACACAGTTTAGTCCTCTAAGGCAGATATAATTGTTGAAAAAGGGTGTCCATTTTTTTGTGAGAAAAAAAGAGAATATATAACTCACATAGGGTAAATACTATACTTCATGCATACAATTCCTCCATTGTGTGTAATTCTTTAATGGAAAAAGTTGATCACTCTATTTTCTGAAAATAACACTTAATGATGCTCAAAATGTTTGTTTGAGGTATTTGTTTAACAAGATATATATATTTTGAATTTTCTGTGAAGAGCTGAACCCATTAAAATATACAATTTATGTCTGGTAAGCTATGCAGCATTATCATTGTTGGGAAACAAGTGAAATTTTAAGTTGTGTGAGTCAACTCCTTAGATATTTTAAAATTAAAATTACCTCACAGTTAATAGTGCTTCTATTTTTAATAGTCTGTCTTGGAAATGTTAGTTCAATTCTTTAGTTTGTCAACCCTTGCAGTTTACATATTATGTTGTTTTCAAATGCTAGGCTTTGGCAATGAAGCCATTAGCTCTTTTGCTCTCCAATATTTCTGTATAGTGGGTCTGGCAGGTAGAGCTTCACAGGTTAAAAGATGTTCTTCAGTCATTTCCTCTTCTTTGTTGTCAAATGCTAGGCTTTGGCAATGAAGCCATTAGCTCTCTTGCTCTCCAATATTTCTGTGTAGTGGGTCCGGCAGGTAGAGCTTCACAGGTTAAAAGATGTTCTTCAGTCATTTCCTCTTCTTTGTTGTCAAATGCTAGGCTTTGGCAATGAAGCCATTAGCTCTTTTGCTCTCCAATATTTCTGTATAGTGGGTCCGGCAGGTAGAGCTTCACAGGTTAAAAGATGTTCTTCAGTCATTTCCTCTTCTTTGTTTTCAAATGCTAGGCTTTGGCAATGAAGCCATTAGCTCTTTTGCTCTCCAATATTTCTGTGTAGTGGGTCCGGCAGGTAGAGCTTCACAGGTTAAAAGATGTTCTTCAGTCATTTCCTCTTCTTTGTTGTCAAATGCTAGGCTTTGGCAATGAAGCCATTAGCTCTCTTGCTCTCCAATATCTCTGTGTAGTGGGTCCGGCAGGTAGAGCTTCACAGGTTAAAAGATGTTCTTCAGTCATTTCCTCTTCTTTGTTGTCAAATGCTAGGCTTTGGCAATGAAGCCATTAGCTCTCTTGCTCTCCAATATTTCTGTGTAGTGGGTCCGGCAGGTAGAGCTTCACAGGTTAAAAGATGTTCTTCAGTCATTTCCTCTTCTTTGTTGTCAAATGCTAGGCTTTGGCAATGAAGCCATTAGCTCTCTTGCTCTCCAATATTTCTGTGTAGTGGGTCCGGCAGGTAGGGCTTCACAGGTTAAAAGATCTTCAGTCATTTCCTCTTCTTTGTTGCACAGAGGACAATTTGGACTTGTATAAATTCCTATTCTGTGTAGTTGTTTAGCCAAATAATCATCTTCCGTAAGTAATCTAAAATTTGTTACTGCAGCTTTACATGGGATTTCTGGAATAATTTCTGGATTTTTTGTTAAAAATGTTCCATTTTTTATCTTTGGCTTTGTGAGATATTGATTGGTTTTGTTTGTTTTTATATTTGTTTTTAATTAATCTTTTTTTGGATATAAAGGATAAGTTTTTACTTTTGTTCTGAATTAAATTTGCACCTTTTATGGCAAGAAAATTAGCTGATTCATTTCCAGCAATTCCACAATGTGCAGATATCCACTGTAATATAATTCTTTTCTGAAGTTTTTGAAGTTGTTAACCACCATTATAAGCAAAAAACTGGTGTCCACTTAAAAAGCGGTTACATTTATGCTGCTTAAAACATGACAAGTCCTTCGGATAAATTTTCCGGAGGTAAAATAGTCTCCCGTTCGAATCTGCAGGTGGGGACATCTGCGGTACGTCAATTACAGTTTACATATTATTGAGCGTACATTTTCAATATTGCTCTGTCATCATCATACCTGTAACAACGTACTGAAATCCATTCTGGCAATTACACAAAATGTTTTATAAGTGTATAGAAAATAGATTTTGTTTATTAATATATAAAACAGTAATTAAAATAAATAACTGATAGTCATCTGTGCTGTGCATCTAATTTTTAATATTGGTAGTTCTCATACTTTGTAATGTTTATAATTCATTCATCTAATTCATTGCTTTTATTACAATAGTTTTCTTTTTAAGATATATTGAATATTTCATTTATTATGGCCTTATATCTTGGCATTCTGTGATTGTTCATACTGGTGGTGCTAAACTGTATTATGATTTATTTGCAGATTATACCTAAAAGATCTGATTGAGACTATTCATGTATTCATGAAGCTTTTGGAGCATTTCTGTTCAAACCGCACCATTTTGGTACAGAAGAAGTCCACGAAAAGGAGGAAGAAGAAGAAAAGTAAGCCGTTATATTCCTTTGTGTTTCTATATATTAACAAATTCCTATTTGTAAGCATGATCTATGGCTGCACCATGGTCGAGTGGTTACATTGCTTGACTCTCATTAGGGCAGCTTGGGTTCGATCCCAAGTAACCGTAAAGTGAGATTCTGGTGGACAACACAGTGCTCGGGTGGGTTTTCTCCAGGACCTCCACTTTCCCCTGCCATCATTCCACTGATTGTTGCATTATCATCTTTCCTTTTATCCACTTCCCCCTCATTTCGTTCATCTACTTCCCTCACTCGCATTCCAAGCATCGGGCTGATTACCCATCTCTCTCTGATTAGTCATGGCATCTTTTGGGTCTTAAAACCACATCCTCCCAAAACTGTGTCATGAACCTTCTTAATGTTTTACTTGAATTTATAACTTAATTGGCAGAAATTCTATGATTCTGCATTGCACAATGGATGTGCTCTCTGATTATACTGGCAATGAGAGCGTAAGTTGCTAGAAAAGGAGTAGAGTGTGCAATTTGCTGCCACCATTCTCCATTCAAGGTCAAATGTGTAATGAGCTATGCAGTAGCAGGAGAATTGAGGTTTATACTCTAGCATTAATAAACCCAAAATAGCAGCTGTTAGCTTATTTTAATTCAGCACTGAACACTGCAAGGTAAAAGGAAAAACTTACTTTCTTGCTAGCATTCTTGCTCACATCTTGCTAGCTGGTTTAATTATTGTAATACATTTGTTGCATTACAATAGCTAAAGCCTATAACAGTTTGTAGAGCTCTTTTGGGTATCATTCTTTTATGTTAAGATTGGCATAAATTAATTTTAAAAAGCTCCTAATGTTTGATTTTAGAAAATACTGCTGAAACGCCACAAGAGCCACCTTGCAATCCAGAAATACTCTGGGATGAAGTGGGTCCACAGTTATCAGTTGTGCTTCAAAATGGAGACATAAACACTGATATAGTTCCCTTTGATGCTGCCTCTGACAAGAATATTGATGACCAAAAGTAAGTGAATTAGCAAAGCATGTTTGATTATTATTACTAAAAACAACTACATCCGTTTTATAAAGGAATTTGAAACTAAAATCTGAATTTTTCCAACTTTTTTTTTTTTCCCCTTAAGAGGGGTTAGGAAATAATTTTTTATGCACGTATCTGGATTTGACCGCATATTACTCATTAGTAGGCCTCAGTCTTGGTTGTGATTTGGTTGCCGTATGGCTTGAAAACTGTTGTAAGCACTCAGGGTTTTAGTGACCTCAACTTTCCCTCCCCTGCCATACACAGCTCAAGCTCAGTAGCACACACAGTCACCCCCTCAGTCCACTTTGCTGGTTTGTAAATGACATAAGCAGCAATATAATAGAAGCTAGCCTAACCTAAAGTCATGTCCGAGGCCAACTCATTATCAAAGGACATTATCAGAATTAACAAAGCCTTACAATGGCATCAAGGATGTATAGATAGAGTCGACATGAAAAATTCAATACCATGGCTGGGATTTGAACCACGGATCTCCTTTTTGTCCAGATGATCTTGCCTATTGAGCTACCATGGCCAATGTGCCGACCTGAAATTAAATCCTCCAATTGGCTCAATTGTCTTGACAATTTGTGATCATGCCAGATTGTGATTGGATCATCACCCGCAAGACCCACCTACTAAATAATAGTATATACAGGATGTTACAAAAAGGTACAGCCAAACTTTCAGGAAACATTCCTCACACACAAAGAAAGAAAATATGTTATGCGGACATGTGTCCGGAAACGCTTAATTTCCATGTTAGAGCTCATTTTATTACTTCTCTTCAAATCACATTGATCATGGAATGGAAACACACAGCAACAGAACGTACCAGCGTGACTTCAAACACTTTGTTACAGGAAATGTTCAAAATGTCCTCCGTTAGCGAGGATACATGCATCCATCCTCCGTCGCATGGAATCCCTGATGCGCTGATGCAGCCCTGGAGAATGGCGTATTGTATCACAGCCGTCCACAATACGAGCATGAAGAGTCTCTACATTTGGTACCGGGGTTGCGTAGACAAGAGCTTTCAAATGCCCCCATAAATGAAAGTCAAGAGGGTTGAGGTCAGGAGAGCGTGGAGGCCATGGAATTGGTCTGCCTCTACCAATCCATTGGTCACCGAATCTGTTGTTGAGAAGCGTACGAACACTTCGACTGAAATGTGCAGGAGCTCCTCGTGCATGAACCACATGTTGTGTCGTACTTGTAAAGGCACATCTTCTAGCAGCACAGGTAGAGTATCCCGTATGAAATCATGATAACGTGCTCCAATGAACGTAGGTGGAAGAACATGAGGCCCAATCTATATATCACCAACAATTCCTGCCCAAACGTTCACAGAAAATCTGTGTTGATGACATGATTGCACAATTGCGTGCGGATTCTTGTCAGCCTACACATGTTGATTGTGAAAATTTACAATTTGATCACGTTGGAATGAAGCCTCATCCATAAAGAGAACATTTGTACTGAAATGAGGATTGGCAAATTGTTGGAGGAACCATTCACAGAAGTGTACCCGTGGAGGCCAATCAGCTGCTGATAGTCCTGCACACGCTGTACATGGTACGGAAACAACTGGTTCTTCCGTAGCACTCTCCATACAGTGACATGGTCAACGTTACCTTGTACAGCAGCAACTTCTCTGACGCTGACATTAGGGTTATCGTCAACTGTACGAAGAATTGCCTTGTCCATTGCAGGTGTCCTCGTCGTTCTAGGTCTTCCCCAGTTGCGAGTCATAGGCCGGAATGTTCATTGCTCCCTAAGATGCCGATCTTTTGCTTCGAACGTCTTCCTGTCGTGACACCTTTGTTCTGTAAATCTGTCTCGATACAAACGTGTCGCTCCACGGCTATTGCCCCATGCTAATCCATACATCAAATGGGCATCTGCCAACTCCGCATTTGTAAACATTGCACTGAGTGCAAAACCATGTTCGTGATGAACACTAAGCAGTTGATGCTATGTACTGATGTGTGTGATGCTAATACTGTAGAGCAATGAGTCGCATGTCAACACAAGCACTACAGTCAACATAACCTTCCTTCAATTGGGCCAACTGGCGGTGAATCGAGGAAGTACAGTACATACAAATAAAACAATGGGGTATTTTGACAATTGTCTGCACGAATGATTTCAATTTATATTTAAAGAGAAATACTAAAATGAGCTCTAACATGGAAATTAAGCATTTCCGGTCACATGTCCACATAACATATTTTCTTTCTTTGTGTGTGAGGAATGTTTCCTGAAAGTTTTGCCGTACCTTTTTGTAACAACCTGTATATAGAGAGAGGAGTATAGTCATTTCATTCAGATCCTGAAGAAGGACATGGAGTATAGAATGGCTGAAAGCTCTGCATTCATAAACCTGACATTGCTGATCACTTGCTAAGCCTTGATTAATAACTCCCACTGTGAAAGATTCAAGTTTAACAGTATACAATCATTTTGACATCCATATCTCCTGAACATTACAGGCTGATAAGTCCTGAAATTCTGTAGTCAAAGAAGCATTTCTAAAAATAGGACTTAGAAAAATTAACTTTAGTTTAATGCAGTGCTTTACCTAAATGGTAAATGAGCTATAAAAACCATTTTTGCCTTTAAGATTGTTGATACTAAAAACTATATATAGTGTGATCCATATAGACCTGTACTATTTCAATAGGTCATAACTTTTGAGCCAATAATAGGACACATGTGCAACTTTGGGAGAACATAACACACAATTGGGAGATTGCATTACACTATTTACATCTCAGAGAAAATGATGGAAGTGTCCTCCACCAGCATCTATACATGTTTGTACTCGTCTCACCATATTCTCTGAAGTTTTACGGAGATATCGAATTGACAGAAGGTTATTTCCAGCAAGATGGAGCAATATGCCATACATCTAATGCCACCATGGAACTTATAACCAGTTTCTTTGATAATCAAATAATCTCAAAAGTTCTGTGGCCCCCCAGATCCCCTGACCTAGCCTCACAGATTTTTTCTTGTGGGGGTATCTAAAAAATAGAGTATACAAGAATAGGCCACGGACAATTGATGTTCTCAAGGAATCCATTCGAACTGAAATAAGTACCATTGGCGAGGATACTCTCCGTAAGACTTCAGAGAATATGGTGAGACGAGTGCAAACATGTATAGATGCTAGTGGAGGACACTTACAACATTTTCTCTGAGATGTAAATAGTGTAATGTAATCTCCCAATTGTGTATTATATTCTCCCAAATTTGCACGTGTGTCCTATTATTGGCTCAAAAGTTATGGCCTATTGAAATGGTTCAGGTGTATATGGATCACACTGTATAATGAAAGTACAAGTTACAACTTTGATGAAACTGCAACAATTAAAAATAGAAAACTTTCTCATGCTTTATCCAATTCCTCCAATGCATTCATTGCCTTATATGTGAGCATACATTTTAATTTCAGTTATTTGCCAACTACTTTTAGTACATCATCACTTTAACTATACAGCAATAGTTTCTTTTATTTTGTTGTTACCTTTGTACTGCATATGCAATTTACATAACTGTACCCTTTTTCCAGTTTAAACCAGAGAAATAACATGTAAAGCAATACCAAAGAAATCAGTGCCTTATTTATCCTGGTAACAGCATGCTGTAAACATCAAACTTTGTTGATTTAGATCAAGTAGTTCCTGATACAGACCATGGAAATATAGCTGTAAGCTCATTTCATAGACTTAACATGTCTAATTACACAGAATTTAAAATTTGTGTTTGACAACAAAGTGTGTTTGACTGAAGATGTGGGCAGATGTCTACGAAATTAATTTCAATTAGAGAAGATAGAAGTATTGTCATCAACTTCTTAAGATAAGGGGAAAATAATCACTAAATATTTTATTTGTAGTAACATGTCTAATTACTCATGAAGTAGTTAAAAAGTTTTCAGTGTGATAATTAAACTAGGAATTCAATGTACTGATATTTAGAAGACATCAGCTTTAAAAATCATGCTTCTCTTAACTTTCCTTCCTTTTTTACTCTATTTTGATGGTCCCCACTTTTAAAAGAACTTATTCTTTCTTACAGGAGCATTATATACATACATTTGAATTAGGTACTTCTGATCTCTAAGAATATGTTTAGAATCAGACTGAAAAATTCAATTCTATAGCTGGGATTTGAAACATGGATCTTCAGTTTTCCATAGTGATTGACCTAATCCTGGTTAACGCTTAAGAGTTGTAACATGAATTTGAGAACATATTCTGGTTTACACAAGTGGAAAAATGTTTTCAGATAAATTTAATTTTAGCTGACATTTTGTCGTTGTAGCTCAGTTACAGTAACAGTGCAGAAAGTTGAAGATCCATGATTCAAATCGCCACTATGGCACTGAATTTTTCAGTATGATTCTGTTTTTCCAACTTTGTAACCTACACAGAATTGTGTGGAAGAGCAATTACTTGTCATAAACATTTGAAAGCAATGACACAAGGTTATCTTAAAACTTCAAGTTTATTTGAGATAGTAATTTGGCTTTTTACTTTCTCTCCTAAATACAACAAGCATGGCAAGTATTGTATTCCACTCAAAAATTCAATATTGTAGTTTCACCAGAGATTCATGTTTTCAGACTTCCTGAATCAAAAAAAAAAAAAAAAAAAAAAGCATTTTTAAAAAATGGTCTATATGAAAGAGAGAGAGAAACCAGCATAACTCAAAAACAAAAAGACAGCTAAATACTAAACTGGGTATATAAGTTCAACATTTTGCAAGGATGCGACACCAAGACTTTCAGGAAAATCCCCTCCCCCAATGCGGTGTACCCTTTAATGTAACAGTTTTCAAAAATTTTGGTTTTCTCAAGAAGGGCTTAGATGATTTTGATTAAATAACAAGTTTAAGATATTTTCATAAAAGTGAAGTGTGTATCTTGGATTTTCTGGAAATGTCCTCTTCATTCTGGATGACTTGCATAACTGGTAAACCGTAAGAGATAACTTAATGACTAGCTGTGCTTTTAAAAAATTGAACTATTGTTTAAAGCTTACTGCACTCATTACCTATAACATAAATTCTGCAAATGTTTTACTCGATTGACATGAAGTATGGTAGATAGAAGAATAAGATTTATAGTAATAGTTTGTACAAGATTAGAGAAAGTCCTGCAAGTACAACAAACTTTTTAAACACTTTATTTTCACTCTTCTTATTTCACAGAGCAGATGCAATGAAAAAAATTCAGACTCTTCTTCGTGAGCACCACTTTGAAGATGCTGTTGGTTTAATGAGAGCATCAAGGTAAGACTATGAACAGTTATCATGTGACCATGTGGCATTTCGTCTCAGAGATTTAAAATTTCTCATTTATTCTTGAGTAACTAATGCTTTTAGCAGTTGTATTACAGGATGCCTTGTAGATCATGTAGTGGGATGGATGTTGATTGATATCAGAAATACATATTTTTAAACATAGATATGTAAATTCTATTTTTGCTATCGACCCTGATACACCTAAAAGAGTTGTTTTAAAAGTTTGAAATATACAAGATAAAGCATTAAAATTTGAAGAAAAAAAATTGTAGATTTAAATATGATAAAACATAAATTGTATTTCCAATAGATGACACCAGAGTGAGAAACAGTCCATTACCTAACAATGGAACAAACATTTAAACTGATGATGTAAACAGTTATTTGTAAAACTAGTCCTGTTGAAACATACAGAATTATTAAAGATGAGTGAATATTTATTCAGCAATATTTATGTTAATTCAAGCATGTGTTTAATATCGCATTTAGTAATGTGGTATTCTTTTAATTCTCTAACTGAAAAAAATACTTTTTTTTTTTCTTTTTTTTTTTTTTCTTTTTTACACTTTGTCACTTAAATTTTTATATTATTGAGGAACTAGTTTTGAAAGCTGCCATCTCCATCTTCAACTTCGTTCCAACTAATATCTGTGTTGTCTGTTCTCTTCTCTCTGGCAGTGGAACTATGAACTTCTTTGTCAAATCATCTACTGGTGGAATTTTATGGAGACAATGGCTTCCAAAACTAGTCGCTGGATAATATAAGAATGTGACAAAGTATTAAAAGAAAAAAAGACTAAAAATAGTTTTTTCAATTAATTTTTATGTCCCTGTTACTAAATTCCTCCAGTTACGCATAGTTAACTCTCATTTTTGTTACTGGTGATGGTAGTAGACAGGAGTGTCAGTTTATAAAAAATTTTATTTGTTTAGTGACCATTTATACACCTTTTAAACTAATATTGTTTATATATTAGTATTCTTTAACTCTTATTTCCTTATTGTTTTTTGTATATGTGAAACTGGTGCCAGTTGCTACATTCACTTTTCTATATGCCAGACTTTTTGTTCAAGGAAATGTATCCTTTTGTTCCAGAATACAAAACTCTTCTCAAGGAACTGGTGATATTAAACTCAATGTTGTTTTTTAAGATCTTGGTGTGAAGAAATCATTAAATTAGTTCACTGACTTTAATCTCTTAAACACCTGTTCTCCTGTGTATCATTTCAGTGGGATAAGCAGAACAAAAGCACACATTTTGTAACACTAAAAAAGAATTTGTTTATGTATTTATTTATCGTGGGAAAGAATTATAAAAGTCAGACAAGTTGGTTGTCGTTATGTCTGCTACAATCATAAGATGATTTACCCAGTTCCTGTAGCAGTAATTTGATGACGTTATATATATTTATAGATGAGATCTAGTTCACTGAAATGTTTGTAAGTGAATCATGTTCCTTGAAAATGAATAATTAATCTCAAAAGGTCAATTCAGTGGGTTTTAGGATGTTAACAATTATGCATCCTCTGAGAAGTCAAGATGTCTGCTGAAAACAAAAGGCTACTGCTGACTTATCAATATGCCTTAAATATTCCTTGAAGTTTTTCTCCAATTTTTGTTTTTATTTTGCTTATGTATATCCTTGTGGTGTATTTCATATATCACTGACTTTACCGGCAGAAGTTTTTATTATTATTATTATTATTATTATTATTATTATTATTATTATTATTATTATTATTATTATTTTTATTATTTTTTCATTCCTTAGCAGTTTTGCTTTTGAATTTATGAGCCAGTATGATCTGTTTATTCAAAAATCTTTTGAAAGTTTTCAATTGCTTATGGAAGATAAGTACAATTTTCAAATGTTTTCCTTAAATCTCTCTGATATAATGTTGTGATATTCCTTATTTTCTTCTGCTTTTAAATATCCAAATTTTAATATTGATGATCTTTTGAGAATTGCTACATTGATGACTTCTATCTGGTTCGAGGGAATTCCAAAGTCTATCCTTTTATGCTATGGAATAGTTTTATGTCTCAAAATGGAAGTATGTCAGCAGATCCTATCTCTGGGTGTAAATTAAGATTCAAGTGCTTTTGAAAGTAGTTGACATGGATTAGTTTTATGTCTGAAAGTCGGAGTATGCTACCAGAACCTTGGACGCTTCATGTTTAAGAAAACATCTAGGAGTAAAAATTAAATGAAAACGGAATACAAGATTACTGTCAATAAAAATCCCAGAGCAAATGAACTATGTTCCAACAACTGTGAGGTAAGTATATGTGGAGAAATTAGGTAACTTGGACACAAGATTCAAAGAATATTTGAGGCATATCAGAAAGTCCACAGTAACATTTTTAACATAAAGAATGGCTTCAGTTTAAATAAATATTATTGAAAGGCGTCCCAAAGTCTATAGAATTAACCATGTGGGAGAAAACAAACTCAGAGCCAAGAATCAAGATTTTGTCTAATTCTGTCTCTTTTCATCATATGCATAACAACAAGCTATTAATTTTCCTAAGAAATAGATAAATTGGTATTCAAAACATGTCCTGAAGTTTGTAAGCTTTTCTTGTGTAAATTAGTGAAGTTAGAAGCACTCTGTTAGCGTTATAAAATTGATTGACTGTGCTTATTTGTTGCTCATAAGTGTACCATAAATGTAGTACTCTATAAAATAGTCTTTCCATAGTGAAATAATGGTTTGGTTTCCATGTGCTCTTTGTAGAGAAGTGTGGCCAGAAAATGATAGTTTTGGCAGTGCAACAATGGCACCCGAAGAAGAATTCCTGGCACTTCGTGAAATCTTCATGGCCGACATCCAGGGTGAGTCAAAGTGTTTACTATTTCTGAAGAATTTTAATTTATACTTACTGCTTGATTTTATTTTTGGGATGTTCTGAATGTTTTCTAAATTGCATGTGTTATAAAGATGTAGTTTTCTTTTAGCTGTACGGCAGTTTCACAGCATTATCTAATATTTGATTAGCTGTCAAGTAGTTGGGTTTAGCCATTGTTGAGAATTGATATTTGGAGGAATTTACAGTGAAATCCATAAGAGTATTTATCATTTTTTTCAAAGTGATATATGAGAAAACAGACAACAAACAGTTTTATGAATTATTGAGAAATTTAACCTGCTTAGGAGCTTCATTTGTATCATGATGTGAATATTACTTACACAATGAATTTCTTGGGTAAAAGTGCTGCATTAAATAAAGCATATTATATGCTGGGCTATGCATGTTTCTGTTCCAAGTGCACAGGCGTGCTTTTGCAAAGAACTGTTTTAAAATTCCTTCGGTATAATCTACTGAGTAAATTAATAAACCAATGGGAATAGATTCAGATTTTCAAAGCGAAGGTTCATCTCTGCTATAAATTGCCAATTCTTTTTTCTCCCAAGAGAAATATTTGACAAAAATCCATTTATAATTTTGTAATAAAGAGGTACTGTTTATGAAGTGCATAAAATGTTCTCAATTAATTAAACAACCTATTGTAAACACATTTTTTATTTGTAGTATAAGCACAATCAAATCTTATCTTGCATAAGTTGGAATATTTTATGGCTTAACTGAATAGTGAAATTACTAATATATAAGGTAAATATGAGAGATTGTGTATATAAGATAATTAAAAAGAAGAATGAAAACTGAGTGGCATGGTATTTCATGTCAGTCAAGCATTACTGTCCATCTAGGATATGGCTATAGAAGGATCAGGATATCCTTCTGAAAACTTATGTGCGGTTATCATAGGCTGTCCAAACCTTGGACAATGGGTCGAACCCAGTGAATTGTAGCTCTTAATTGTGTGTTCCTAGAAAATATATGCTTTTAACTCAGTTTTTGTAGATGTTTCTGATCTATGCTATTTCTTTTAACATTGGTAACCTTGATCTATAAAAAGAATATTTTTAGTGTTCCTCTGCCTTCACCTGTTTTAGTCAGGGTTTTAGTTATCTTAATTAATATGTCTCATTAATAGGTTGAACATGTCTCACTTAAATGGACAACAGTCCGACAGATTTAAACTTTAATATTTCACTTTGAATATTCCCCGTAGATCTATTAAAATCAAGTCCAAGCGCCCAGTGTATATATATATCATATTTTCTCATTAGTGCATGTCTTGTTTACTATATATTACATTTAAGAACTTTCTACAATTTTACAATTACACATGCTTTAATTGTTAAATGATATATGTTATTAACCTCAGAGTACTGCATTTCTGGTGACCAATGGAGTAAATAACAGCCTGTGCAATGTGTACAGGTAATGTGATGAATGTTTTATAGCTCAGAAAAAACAGAGTTAATCTGTAGCTGTATCAAAAACTGAACAGTCTAGTGCTGAGGATTTGTTGTGTATCTGAGTAAATTATGTTGAAGCAATCTGAAGTGGTGTATGTATGGTATAGGACTAAGTCAGGAAAATATAACAGGACAATTATAGTATCTCAGAAATCATTTAGCTGAGCAGTATATTAGTTTTTACATTTATTTGCTACATTTCAAGTACATGCATTTCATGTTAGAAACCAGTCTTCCTAATTTAAAAAGCAGTCTTCCTAATTTAAAAAGCAGTAGATCTGGAAAGGTAGAATTGGGCTGAAAAATAGAATACCATAGCCGGGAATTAAACCACATATCTTTGATTTTCTATGTCATTGTTGTAGCGAACTGACCTATCATCACAACATGCCAGTACAGCATTAAATTCGTAGCTATTTTGCATTTTTTCTAACAATCCACAAGACATTCTCAAATTCATTTTGAGATAACCATCTGAATGAGTGGCTCTGTGGTCCGATAGTATGCTAGATACATTGATCCAGAGGACCCGGGTTCGAACCCTGGCTCAAGGATGGGAATTTTTCTTTAGCTGGGATTATTTCCCATCCTTGGTAGAGTCTACAAATATCAGTGAGGGTTAAATGTACCGTTGTATGTGAATTTAATGTTTATTAAGAATATCCCAAGATGAACAAATCCAAAGATACCCAGTGAATTTCACTGCCCTAAAGGCAAAGCACCTGAGTAACTTTAGATGTAAAGGTGGCACATAAATGCAACAGCATAACCGAGTACTACTGGCATGTTGCCATAACATCTTACAGTAACATCAGAGAAACTCAAAAGATCTATGGTACGAATTCAGACAATGGCATTCATTTTTTATCTGATTCTACCTTTGCAAATTCAGCGGACATATGACATGCAACAAAGACCATTTAATTAATAGTTGTAAATCTGTTCTACTCATTCATTAAAAAGTAGAAGTCCTAATCTATTCCTACACTGCTTACCTTTCTCATATTTTCAATTAGAAATCTTACTCGATGCTTACTTGATCCAAAAATAGATATATTCTCTCCTAATTTAAATCAGTGTGGTTGAACAATAGGAGGGATAGGTGTAAAATTAAAAAACAAATTAAAGTTTTCATGTTAGAAGTGTATTTTCTTCCCAGTCATTACATATCTAGCAAATAGAAATTGTTTAGCATTTTTACAGTAATACAGTAGCAAAAACGTCACATTTCTACTGGCAACACCAGAAGACTTTTTACACTTTGTTTTACCATTCATCATTGCCGTAAAAAATATAGGCTCACTCATTGATTACATTTTAAACACTATTACTAAGAGGGCAGAAAATCATTCAGTATCATCCTAGTAACCATTCAAAAATTTAGGGTGACATTTGATTCTTCTTATACAAAATATTTAATATAAAGATTTATTATGTACCTGTACACATTCTTTAAATTTTCTTTCATTCTAGTCAAGTAGAAAAGAAAATCATTTATCAGTCCTTCACCATTCATTTTTCATGACTGGTTCCGTAATAATAATTATTATCATAGTAAATAGAATGTATAGATAGTTTGTTCTGATTTCTTTTAAAATAACTATATAAATACCTTAGGCTTCATTCAAAGTTGACTTTTCATAATCTCATTACTAAATGAAATGGAGTTATCAAAGTGGCCAACACTGGTACAGCTCTAAATTTGCTCATTGATATGGTATCTCAAAGTTGAAAGAAAGTGATGCTACGTTGTTTATATAGGCCATTGCACTTATGCTAGGCTCTCAAATGTATCTGTATTTGAAACATAATTCCATCAGTTTGCTTCTTAAAGATTGGTTTTTAGCTCATTAAAAGACATACACAGGTTGTTTTAAAGAACTTGCGGCTGGCCATCTTAGAAAGCATGTTTACAGGAAAACAAATGATTCTTAGTTTTGATGAAGAAAACTAGTGTTACTTTAGTATGAATAGTCATTTTGAGAGGAGCAGCTTCAAAATAGATTATATGAAAAATTATTTTGCACATAGTATTCTCTCTTTTTATACTGAATAGCTAAATGTCATCACCTCTTAAGAAATTGTTTAAGAAAATAAGTCATAAATAATATTTTCAAAATATATTTCTTGAATATAAAAATCACAGTTGTTAAAAAGAATGGTTCAAATAGAAGCAGAGATATCTGAAAGAAATTTACAACAATAACATTAAAAATAAGTAACACGTAAGTAATGTTTTCTCACTTCAAATGAAGAACCAGCCACAGGTTATTTTTGTGCTAACATACTTTTAAAACAACTTGAAATCAGCTTGTTTAATTACTTTTTTTTAAATTTGTATTTGCTATTTATTGGTACCCAATAGAAGTGGTTAGTAGTAGCAGCACAGCAAATATAACATACCAAAATAGATGTAAACTTTTTCAGTTAAACACTAATGCAGTGTATTCATAAATTATTAATATGGAAGATCATGTTGGACTTCTATGTAGTTCATTTTTACACATACACTCTGTAAGTTCGGGTTTGTTCTAAGCATAATGTAATGAAAAAAGTATATTTTAGAAATGAAAAAGCATTTAGGAAATATCTTCCTTGCTATTCTACTAGCTAGTTTATGAAACTAAAATGAGAAAGAATTAAAAAGTCAAAAGAGCTAATGTTTTCTCTTATACCATTAACTACAAGAAGAATTAAACAATGAGTATGGTACTAACGTCATTTCCCAGCATCAGATTTTTGGAATTACAGAATGTTATTTGTTCTGTGTTTTAAGCAAAGTAAAACATAGTCATTCTGTATCAACCAAAAATATTTCTTTAGTCTATTTTAGAGTAAATATTGCATTTGTTTATACTACATTTCACTAAGCTGAATAAGTATTTTCCCAATTAATGCATTAATAGCAACTAAACACTATTTGAGAAGAAAAGAGGGAAAGTGATTTAGCTGCTACCCCCTCCCAAAAAAGTTTCAAATATTATGTAAATTTGAGAAAATAGGTATTAAGCTTTCTCTGAAATCCATGTTTCTTTTAACATTTCCATTTCCCTCTCTTGCATCTTTAATAGTTTTATAGTACTCCAATAAATGTTTTGAATCGTATATCATCTTGAACATAACTTACTTTAAAGATTATAAAATTGCCTGAAAACATTTGGATATGTTAATACTTATACATGACACTTTTGATTCTCAAGTAATGGGCAAGATAACAATTCTAGGTCCCCCCCCCCCCCCCCCCCCCACCTGTTAAAATAAAACATTTTAACAAAAATTAAGTTTAAATTATTTGTTTCTATCTCAAAAATAAGAGAGTTTTACATGTTGTCTTTTTCTCACTGGTTCTGTGATATATAAAACTAAATGAAAGAAAGAAATATTCAGACATATCTTAGGCATTTGAACAATTGAAAGTGAAACAGCAATCAATAGGCATTTGTTAAGCTTTAAAGATCACAGTATTCAGTCTTGGAAGAATTTGTTTATATTTATGCTGAGTTTCTCAGAAATTACAATAACAAAAGAATTCCTCAGAGAAAATAGGTTCTTTGTTTTGTAATCACATTACACTGGAGTAAGGGTTATCCGGATTAGGAGCTTGGAAAAACAAGAATTGATGCAAATCTACAAAAGATATGAATTAAATTGTCAAAATGCTAACAAGTTTGTAGATGTATTGAATGGTATCTTACCGGTATGAGAGTGAGAATGATCCTTTATTGCAATATGTAAATGGCAGTTCATTATTTACTTTTCTCTGTTTAAAATACTAAGCATAATCTGCACTAATGAAACTATATTTATGGTAAAGTATGTGAACTTTTTGTTTTTTAGTTTTTTCTATGTTTAATTAAAGCTTCATCTGCATAAATCCTTTCATGGAAGTGTTGAAAACAGTGTTGTTGTATAAATTAAATTAATTGGGAGTCGATTAATGACACTAACTACAGAAACTAAAATGATCTTCAAAAAATTCACTTACTATCCATGGGCATTTGATAAATTCAAAAAAGTCTTCAAAAAACAAAACATTCAACTAGCTCCAGTGAACCATTACTAAAAAATTCACTTACCATCCATGGGCATTTGATAAATTCAAAAAAGTCTTCAAAAAACAAAACATTCAACTAGCTCCAGTGAACTATTACTCCTTAAAAAACCTAATTTGCTCAAACATCAAAGATGCCATTCCATCTAACAAAAAATCTGTTATATATCAAATTGAATGCTGTGACTGTAGTCAAATTTATATTGGAAAAACCAAAAGAAATTTAGAAACAAGAGCAAAGGAACACTTTAGGAACATAAAATACAAACAATTAGAAAAATCAGCAGTTGCCACACATTTTTGGGGAAAAAAACCACAACATAAATCCAGAACCAAAATTACTAAAACATACAACAGGAAAAGAAGAACTGTCCACATGGGAACAAATCTTTATTTCAAAAAATAGGAACAAAGTATTCAATTTCGACATCCCCCCAGAAAGATTTGTTCAGCAAGTTCCTCGAACCGCCACCAGAGGAGACCGATGACAAAATATTGCCAGCTACACCAATGAGAACAAGTCGATGTCCGGCTGAAGATAGAGGGAAGGCCTCAGAAACCGGTTCCGGAAAAATTTAAAAGTGTCATTAATCGACTCCCAATTAATTTAACTTCATCTGCATGCTTAATAGTGCATTTCAGTTGGTCTTCACAGTAAAAAGCAAGCTTAGAATGAGAAACTCATTTATGCAGTCCAGTCACAAGAAGAAAAATCTTGATTAAAGATGAAGATATTAACAAACTGAAATATTTGGAATGCTTTCATAATGGCGAAAGCATAGAGATAAGCAATGAAATAAGTTTCATTTGTACTTTGGTAACATTCACCACATTTTTGTTTAGGTAAATGTTTTGAAGTTTTACAAAGTAATGGTATTATTTTTTTGGGATCTGTAGTAATAGAACTGAAGAATAGAAGCATTTGAGATGAAACTTCATGGGTAAGCTACAGGAAATCTGAAGCAGAAAAAATTAGAGAAGAATCCAAAAATCAGTATCATATACATAAGCTGTATATACTAACTAAACGTGGGAAATGTTTGTATGGACCAAAGATAGGACAGTTGACTTTCAACAAAGAATGTATGAATCATTGGCCTATTTGAAGTTAATGTGGGGGGAAAAGAATAAACCAAAATTGAATCTGAAGCTGGGAAAGTTAAACTGCTTCAATTAGTAGAGCATACTTTACCCATTGTTTAAGTCTGACACATGGCTTGGTATTATGTTCTGTATAGTGACCATGCATTTGTATTCCTGTTAGAAAAAGTAAACAGTTCTTCTTGAACTCATATAGCAATGTTCTAAATTTGTGTCAGTAAAAGTACAGAAGACTAACTATGAAATAAAATCTAGCATACTTAAGCTGTCAAATAAAAGTATATTTCTTAATTAGAATTAAAGGATTGCAGTAAATGTATCTACATTACTTTAGTATGTGCTTTCGAGGCATATTCTTAATGTGTTCATTCCTTATTACATCAACTGAATAAAAAAAAAGAAACAGCAGCAAATGTTTACACCAAAATAACCTTTGTGACATATCACATAACCACAGTATTATTTTTATCAATCTTCTTACTATCCTGAAATGCTTTTAAAAAATACTGGAAAACAACAATGAAATAATGGAGGCTCTTTCAGCAGAATTATTGCAATAAAAGTTCAACTTCTTTTCCTTGAATTTATTATCCACCATGCTGTGTTCTTTTTCAATTACCAAATTATCACAAATGTAAAAATTGTAAAATCCAGATTTTCACTGTGGCTTTCACTTGTTATTCTTTTCATGTCTGCACTGTAAACAGTCATTGTTAGGTAAACATCATCTTTGAGTTAGTCACTATCTGATATATTTACTGAGAAAGTTTTAAAAAATAATGGGTATATTGTCTGGAGTTGCATAGAAGGCGCACTCCTAGAATCTTGGTGACTGTCACCAAAGATCACCAATGCTAGACATGCTCCTAACCTCAATGTCCTGTTGACGGCTGTATTCCACAGCCTGTCGTCGTCTTCTTTTGGCACAATGTGACAAAGCCATGGCCAAAGCTCCGGCCATAGCTAGTCCCAGTCCTAGCAAGACAAACATTCCAGGGTGTGATCCAGACACTGGCACTCCACTGTCTTTCACCATGACACGTATACCGGATGCAAATGCATCACTTGCACGACTATTGTGGAACACAGACCTATCTCCCACAGAAAGAGTTACGTTTTCTAACACTAAGTTCTCCCCTTCCAATTGGGACGTTGCAGTAGTAAATTTTGACTCACTCTGCCTGCTCTCTACAGTGACATTTTTTAGTTTGTGTACAAAAACACTTCTGGTAACATTGGCTTCATTAATTGAATTATTTCTGAACATAAGTTGTGAGTTCATTGACGACTTAGTTGCATTTGCAACTTTTAATTCCACAGATTTTTTAAAAGATTCACCCACTGATATATTTCTTGGCGAGTTGACATGTTTTGTAGCGCGAAGTTTTGCTCTGAGTGTACTGTTGCCGTGCTTGGTGTTGCTACTTTGATGTACCACTTTTGTGGAAGATAACTCTACCTTTGCACTTTGATTTACTATTGCAGCTTCATGTATATCATGCCTGGTAGATTCATCACCTTGCATAATATTAAATGATTTATCACCTTTTGGTAATTGGCGTTCTTTATGAAAAGTTTTTTCAGTTTTTGAATGGTTTTGAATTAGCAATTGTAAAGGAAATCTATTCAGAGTTACATTATTCACTTCTGATGAAGCTGTTGGTGTTAGTTTGAGATGTGTTTGTGACATGTTTGTCATGTTTGTGGTTGTTGGTGATGTGATAATGCCTTTATGGCCTGCAGAATTTGAATTATTTGACCTATGAACTACTTCTGAAATGTTTAATTTCTGTCGCTGTCTTTGTGTGGTGTTTTTGCCTGTATTTGTGTTCTTCATTGAATGTTTGTCCAATTGGTGTAATGTATTGACGGTTATATTATTTGAACTTTGAGCATAAAGTTTATGTTGTGTGATATTCTTATTTTTGACTTTTGTTTGTTTAGCTTTCTTGCTTGTTTTGGTGTTACTAGCGGAATTTGAATTTGATTGCTGAAGGATGCTGTGAGGAATTAATGAAGGTGTAGTGTTTGTAGCAACACCAGAAGAAGCATTATTATAAGAAATAGTATCACTTAATTTGGAATGATTAGATTTTGACAACTGTTCATATTTATTTGTAAAGAGGGTGCTATTATCTTGGTTAGCGGTTTGAAAATTGTCAAAAAAATCTGTGGAAGAGCTTTGGTATTGAGCCGTTGTCTGATCATCAGTAACATGAAAATCGTTAGCAAAGAAACTATTATTTACATGAGTGTATTCTGTGTAAAATTCGGAAGTTTCTCTGCTTGCTGTGGAAGTGTCACTAAAGGCTTCTGTAGTAGAAATTAATTCAGCAGTTAGAGGAACTGTGATGGTTGCATCATACCTGGAAGTCGTGCTCTCAGGAGGTTCTTCACTGAAGATGCTGAGGTTGACGAGCGGCATGGAAAGAAAGTCAGATGGGCTAGCACAGATGGCATCCTGCAGATTTGGACTTCGGTGACGTTTTACCCAATCCGCAAGCCATGTTAAATCGGTATCACAGTCAAGAGGGTTGCCTCCCAGACGAAGAACGATGAGGCGCGGGAGGAAGTGGAAGAGATCAGAGCGAATACTTGTGATGTCAGCATGCCGCAGATCCAGCTCTCGAAGACGTCGAAATGCAGCAAGGGCCGCGGTGTCGGCAAGCAGCTGACGGGCGAGCACGGGGCTGTAGTCCAGGGAAAGAACTTCGAGACGCTCGGGAGAAGTCACTGGGAACGACATCTCGCGTATACCGGCTGCATCGGCAGACACTTCGCTCAACCGCGATAGCCGCAAAACGCTCAATGATGGCCCCGATAGCGCGTTTCCCGAGAGATTCTTCATGGGATTTTCCGATAGATCCAGCGACTCCAGACTCGTTACTTGAGTGAGGGCCCCGTTCTGTATTAAAGAAATTTCACAGCATCTTAATGACAATTCTCGAAGTTTTGGTAAACCTTGAAGATCGCCGACGTTAAGCGTGTGAATGGGATTTCGCTGAAGATGAAGAATGCGGAGGCCTGCTGGAAGGCTTCGCGGTACAGTTGTCAGTTTGTTACCCGCCAGGAAGAGCGTGGATAGAACTTCGAGGCGGCCCAAGGCGTCCTCTTCTACTTCCGTGATTCGGTTATCGGAGAGGTCAAGCACCTGCAGTAATGGGTAACTGTCTACGTCGCCACAACGAACGGCAGTGACTGCATTACCAGAAAGGATGAGAGTCCGAATGGATCTGGTGAGGGCCGCTGGTATCTGAGTTAACCCTGCTCGCGAAGCATCGACCGCCTGCAGTCGACGGCCTGTACCCACCAGCACCATGAGTCCTGGAGCAGGATTATCAGCCAGCAGTAACTCCACTAAACCACCCAAATCCTGGAAAGTACCAGGTGCTATACGTGATATGCGGTTATATGAAACATCCAGCTGTTGAAGACGTGCTAGACCACTGAAACTTTTGTCTCCTAGTGCTTGCAGCACATTGTTACTGAGATTCAATCTCAGTAAGGCATCAAAGTTGACGAAAGCGTTGTCTTGAATGTTTGATATAAGGTTATGTGAAACATCCAGTTGCATCAACCTTGACATGCCAGAAACAGAATCATTTTTCATAACTGACAGTTTATTTGCTTTCAAATCAAGAACTAGTAAATTGTCGAGTCCTGTAAAAGTTTCATTGCTGATGTCTGTGAACCTGTTGAACGATAAATCAAGAACTTCTAGCGACTTGGTTAAACCAACCGCTGACGCGCAGAAAGACAATAGCTGGTTACCTCCGAGTTTTAGAGACTGTAGTGATGATAGCATTTGGAAAGCACCTTTTACAACGGTGCTTATTTTGTTGAACGTTAGATCCAACTCTTGCAGTAGGGACAGTCCATTGAAACTTCCTCTTCCTATAGAAATGATGCTATTATGACTCAAATTCAAAATTTGTAAGCTAGAAATGGATGCAAAAGAATAATTTTGTAATGAAGAAATCAGATTATAGGAAAGATTCAGTCTTACGAGGTACGGGGCAAAGTTGGAAGTGTTAATCGGTCTTAAGTCTTGAATTCCACTGTTTACCAGTGACAGATCTTGCAGGAATTTCACGTTGGTCACATTCCATTTAACGGTTGCAGTCATGTTGAATATTTCCAAGCTAAATGTTGTTTGTGGTAGATCTTCAAAAAGGTTTGTAACTCTCTCGCCGCTCACTTCATTACACGAAACGATCGTCTTATTTTCAGCACTAGAACACGAACATCCCAATGGGCACTCACCTCCTGGATCGTGATTTTCTTCGGTAGTGTAACTACCACACCAGCCCACAACTGCTAGAAGTAACAGCACAGTTAAGTCTCTGGTCATTTTGACAGAGAGCGTTTGGTCAGCTTCTATCGGGCTGGTTTAGCCCAGTTCAAATCCATCCTCACATCACTAACCTAGATAAGCGACTGCGTTTGGGAATGCGGACCGAATAGGAGTGGCTGATATTTCACCCGCTTCACAAATAATTAACATCGTTTCGCTGTCACAGGAATTTTAAATGTCCTGCTGCAAGTTTAGCAAAACAAATTTGATCTGTGTTTCGTGTTCCATAGTGCCGGACTTAAATTGCTTTATCTCATTTGTGCGTTCATTAGTTTTGTTTATTCCCAACACTTGTTGCTACGGAATGAAATTTCCCTCGTAGCGAAGTAATTTATTGCACGAGAAACACTGGCATTTCAAAAAGAGGAAGAGAAGAAAAAAATGTCATAAAAACTTCCACCACGTCTGCTGCGTAACCGAGAATGTTCTAAAGTTTTATTTATAATTACTTTTTTTATTAATTGTTGCCGCTGGACTTCATTCTTTGGTATTTTATCAGTCTTTCATTCCACACAGTGTCACTTCGTAATCTGCGGAGATATGTAATCCTGATATCGATGCTAGTTTAAGAGTAAGGGACATCTACTTCCATTGGTAACAGATATCCTTTGTTTTTGTTCGTCATTAGCTTGGATTTACGGTAACAATAACCGGTAAAAATCCCTAACGTGTTTCTGAGACGCCACAGTAAACGTAGCTTCATTGTTTTTTTGCTACATGTATTAGTGTTCGTGGTAAAAATAGGGATGCCTTAGACGACCCCCGTCCGCGTCATCACAACGCACTACTTGAAGGACTGCACTTGATTTAACACTAGCACCACACACGTGAGGGGGTGAACATTGAGATGTAGGACTCCCTCGCGAAAACGTCCGCGCACCACTGGAGCACGTCTACGAATGACCATCCCCGTCCTCGGTCCGCGGTCTACTACCGAGGCCAGCTCGACCCACCCCTCCCCGCTACCCCATTGCATTCAGCAACAGAATACAAACCCGTGCGCACCCCCTCCCTCTCAACCGTCTATCGTACGTGAGCGGCGTAAGGGACGTCGGGACTTGCGCGTTGAGCTGATTTGGTGGTTTATCACTTTAGTGGGGGGTTGGTTCTATTGGAATAGAGAAGTCGAGATATTCTTTTTCCTCTTTTCTCATTCACCAGCGTAGTGAATAGAATACCATTGGCTCACGTTTATAAATATTTCAACATTTTGTCAGGTGATTGTCGTAAATCTATTTTAAATTTAACTTTCTGAGCAAAACAATTTAATTTTGCTTTTATCGTGTTAATCAGGTTTGCGTAACACGATGCAGAAATTGTCTATTATAATTGCATTGGGGAATAAAGGACCGTAGGCTTTAGCGATAGTCAACCAAGTGGATGGCTCAGAAGGTTCCGTCTATGGACTGCATTCGGGAGGCACAGGTTCCATTCCCGTGGCCGACCTACCTGATCCATGTTTTTTTTCGGCGGTTTTCTCGGGTCGCCAGGCGAATTCTGTGTAGGGTAATTACCTCCCCGGAATTTCGTGGCCCTCCAGTTCATCTCTCCTCTGGTAATCTCTGTCAAGGTGGAAGTGTCGGCGGTGCATGGGAGGGCGGTCTTCAGTCTCCGAGTCCGGTTTGATGGGGCCGTTTCCGGACCGTAGTCGGATGAACTGCCGGTTGTGCTTGCCTGCCGGGGAGTTTCCAAGTGGTAAAGTGTAACGATCCTGCCCTTTACACTGTCTTGGCTCCTGGGCACAACCGCTCTGTCTCCTCTCCCCTCATCCTTCCTCCCGGGGATTTTTTTATTTGCGTCCTCCAACGTTGTCATATCGGACGATGAATGGAATGGGTGAAATGATGCTCAAATAAGCCCAGGGTCCACAGAGCTTACAGTTACCCGACATTCGTCTTTCATGGTAAGGTAAAACCCCGTATAAAACCTTATCTAGGTAACTCACCGTGACCGAGATTCGAACTCGGGACCTCTTGAACGTGAGGCAGACACGCTACCGAGGTGAGCTCTCCCCGGGAATGGCTCTCCACTTGGGGCATAGATACAATACATCGAGACTGGTCGCTGTGCCAAAACCGCTCCGTACCGCAATCCAATTCAAGCGATAGTCAACCCTTTTAAGTGATAGTCTAGCTTTGAAATTCTATTCTCGTTGCGTATCAGGACATAAAAATACAAATAGTGGCTTCCTATTTGACATAACTATTACAAAATGCAAACAAATAACGAGGAATATTTGGGAAATTATTCACTTCATAAAAAATCTGTTTGACAGAAATTGTTTTAACGAAATCTAAATTTTTTGTGTAGCAAGATTATATCTGCTACAGTTCACCAGTTATGCAAAATTTATTCAAAATGAAGACTATTTAAAAGGCTATTCCCAAGAAAATCCCAAAAAGTTTTCCATGTAAAGTTTAGGCTGGGGGATTTTCCTGATCTTCGTGTTTTTTTTTTTTTCTAAAAATACTTTTTTGATTCAGGAAACCGCAGAACATGTATTTTCACTGATATATCTGAATCGAAATTTTGGGAGGAATGCAATACACTCACTTACGTACCTGATAGGGAAAGTAAAAACACAGTACAAATGTACGTTACTGGCGTAACTTCACGGGTCTCATACATTTTACTAGTCATATAAATATCTTAAACATGAGGTATTTTAATGAAAATTATTAGATGCTATTTTTAGAAAAATAAAACTACTCAAAAAATGAAAGAAGTTAAACCATGTAAAGGGTAGAGGTTTGGGTGGGAGAAGTTTCCTGGAACAACTTTGGTCGCGTAGCTTCGAAGAATTCTAAATTTAAATTTCCAAATTTTATGTTTATCCGAATTTTCGTGTTTGATTTATGTTATTGACACCCATACACATTCATATAGGTGACCTCAAAATATATATTTCAAATGAAATCTTGACATTGAATTCATGGTTGGAGTACAATAACTACCAAATATGGACAGTTTAATTGAAAATATATGAACAAAGTTTATCATTTTGGTAAGAATGTATTTTTGCTTTTCATTTTTATGAGTAACTATAAAATCCTGAAGTTTTCATTTTATTTCCGAGGCACAATTTTACTTAACATCACATTCTTACCAGATCATACAACTTTTAATCGATTATACTGTACAAAATGATGTGTCAATTAACCGGTTTGGTTAGCCCACGTTTGTTGCTTCCGTAACATCTTTGTGATCGTCATGTGTTTTCCGCACAGATATTCAAGGTAACTTCAAAACACATCAAAAAGCACAAAGAAAGACAGAAATAGTTTTTGAAAGGTGGCTGATAATTTAATTTAGTGTATTAATCTTTCAATATGTTCGTCGTGCAATCTTTATATATTATTTTAACCGTGAGGTGCCAACTAAATTCGTGTTCCACCTGCAGTTTATCGATAAAATAAGAAACTCCAATTAAGTTACTGTTGATATAATTTTCTCTGGAGTTGAAACTGTTTTTAAACCTATCTTAGTCTTTGAGTACCACAAGGTTTGAATACTCGTGCTTTAGATCAGGGATAGCGAAAATGCGTTCCATCCGCTAGTCATCAAATATGTAGCATGCGAAAAACAAATGAAAAACCAGAGAGGTAAAGACGCTTGCGAGTCCGGGTTTAGCCACTTCTGACCATAGGGAAATGTTACCGTAATTTATCACCACATTCTTGAAGCAGTGCATAAGTGTTTGTAACGTGTATATGAAGTTTCGCTTGTATAGTGAAATACTTCTACACACTCATTGTTTCTTTTTTCTCTCGTTTGAGTGCCTCATTACTTAGGCGCTGGCTTACTTTCCCAAGGTCCTGTGTTAAAACCCGGCCGGACTATGATTTTTAAGCGCACAAAATTGATATGTTGACAATTGACAGGGTTGTTAACAAAGACTTGGTTCACTAATTTGTCGTCTGCTTCAAGTAACTTTAATCAGAGACGTTTTACTCATTTGAGCTAAACTTATTTAGAGAAAATAGTAATAGTAATAATAGTTTCTTCCTGCTATTACAACCAAGCATGTATTAGAGGACCTGGAAAGTCGGGTGAGAGAATTCGAAGCACTGAACCTGATACAGGAACCAGGGTTGAGGGGCGAGCCCAACGCCCGAGATGAGAGCGAGAGTGAAATTTATGACAGGAAAGATGAATGATGGAGCCATGAATTATGGCGGGGGAAACCGGAGAACACGGAGAAAGCTCGCCCTCGCCTGGGATGGAACCCCAGCCTCCTTGGTGAGAGTCGAGCATCAATAATAATAAATAATAATAAATTAATTAACTTTTCTTCGGTATGTATACCTTAGAATCCAGAACATTTAATTTCAGATTTCGGTTTGTGTAGGTTGCATGGATAAGTTTTCTTGTGGTGTTTTCTTCCCTCCTGTACCACGTACCTTGGGTAGAAAAAATAGTGTATTCCACCTGAAAATTTGGTATTGAGATTTAACCAGAAATGTTTGAGACCTCCTGAATATAAAATAAAAAATAAAAACGAGAAAGGTGCGCCGCGTGTGTGAGAACAACACAACTCTAAAATAAAATGTTCGATGAACACCAAACTTGATATTTAAATTCATTATTTTTAAAAAATCTACATTTTACGTGCCTTACGTGGCGAGATCTCCATTCTCAAGAAGGAATGAAGGACAGTATGCTACAGGCCGCAGATCCCAGGGACGCGCGGAGGCCCCCAACAGTCTCTGGCTCAAAGCCCAAAAATAAATACTTATAAGAAAAGCTTCCCGTCCAACCAGGCAGTACTCCTTGGAGCAACCATCCGCGCCATGTATCCGGCGGTGCCCCCACACCTTAATTACTAGAAGCACCCATGAAACATGAAAAGAAAGCCATGATAGCGGATAAACCACCCTAACAGTAGTCCACCAATCAAGAAAAGCCGTACTTACAACAGGGATCGAACCGAATGCAAGACTCACACTTTACCGCGACGCCAACTCATTTGTTCGTAATGAAACAATGGTAGTTAAAATGATCATAGATTTAAGTTTGTCTTTGCACATGAGATAATTCAAATAATTACTTTGTAATGTTTCCTCATTGCATTCACATTCGTATGTACCTCAATCAAGCAAGACCTTAAATACGATCGGAAATTCAGGGTAATGTAACACGAGCAAAATAAACGTATTGCATTTTCCGCATATTTGTGGGCTCTGACATCGCAATGTGCATTCCCTTTGTACCGCGACAGATAGTGCAAAGCGCGAATATTAACACTTTACAACGTATAGTTCGGTGTTCTCTCGACGGCAGATCGATTTTAGGCTCTTCCCTGGCTGATTCTTAATCGATTGACTTAGCTGTCTGTTAGACAGCGAAGTGAACTGATAGAAGTGGAGATTTTTATCTCATCCATAAGTTTAAATGTAGTGAGTAGTATCTTCATTAATTTGTGTGAAATTGTACAGGAAATTAGAGTATCTAATAGGCATTTTAAAGGAAAATTCAAGATTTTGCATATCTATCATACGTTTAATCAAAATCGCTAAAGAAAACCAGAAATTAAATGGAATCTTCGGAAGTTGCTAACTGCTAAGTTTGTTGCTTATCCGGCATTTGATTTTGAAATATGTTGTTTTTATACACATTAACTTTGTTTTAAGAAATAGTAGCTATGAGAATGCTGACAGGAAAAGGGGGGAAAACCCCAATAAAAACATGGAGTTTTTAAAGAAGATAAAAGGGAAGTGGAGGAGAAAAAAGAGGTGAGCAGAAGAAAATAGAGAAGGGAGAAGAAAAGTAAGGGAGGGAGTAAGAATGAATTAGAGGAAGGGCACCCGGAGGGAGCAAAAGGCCAGGGAGCCAGGCAACCAGGGAGTCAAGGTAATATTACTTAGGGAAGGTAGGCAATAGAAATGTTTTAAATTATGTAAAATGGAGATAAAGGTACATTCAACTTTGTTTTAATTCAAGGTGTTCCGTGAAATCTCATTTCCAATTTTTGGATGGAATACATTTTTTTTTCTTTTTAATTTACGTCCTCCAACTTTAAGTCATATCTGACGAATGAAAGCGCTGAAATAATGCTCAAATGAACCCAAGGTCCATAGAGCGTCGTTATTATACTGCTGCTCAGAGGCTTTATCTTTGTTCATAGAAACCTCTCAGATAGCGCACTGATTATTCTTGGAAAAGTGAGAAGGATGTTAGCGCGCTTCTCGGACGTTTACTAAACACCAATGAACGCATCACTTCAGCCAAAGGAATGCGCAGGAATCACAAATGACAGATGTTATGTCCACGTGGAGTAATCCTTGCGTTATGAGAGGTTTCTATTAACAAAGATAAAGCCAGGGTAACCTTTTGAGCACCACGATAATACCCGACAGTCATCTTTTAGGATAAGGTAAGAAGCCCGGGGAAAACCTTAACGTTAACCAGATCATCGTTACCGAGATTCGAACGCAGGACGTCCTGAAGGACATGCTACCATCTACGCTACAGAGGTGGGCCGGAATATACTATACGTAAGTGGCAAAGAAATTATATATCCCACTATACACATCTCCACCGACATAATTCATATATTCTGTGCCTCAAATTGATTTTGGACTGTTTTATTATTACTTTAATCCGCTTCTCTTGTGCTATCATGAGTGGAAAGCTTTGGAAAGCTGAAATTTCTATATTCCACACACTTTTTTTATATTTACTCAGACGTTAATAAAATGTTCAACCCTCCAAGTATTGATATATCTATTTACCGGTATTGCAGCACACATGCACATAATTATTTGGTTGTTGAATTTCAATGTTTAAATCTTGCCATTTCTAATTCTTTTAATTAATATTTTCTTACTATATAGTTCTTACAGATGCGCCATTTTTTGTTTGAAAACCTGGTTGCTGCGAAGGACGTATATAGAGTTCCATGTAGGATTTTACTTGAGTCATCTCTTACGCTGATCCAGGCCGCAGTTAGGGATAAGACAAGTTCTAAATAAGTTTTAATAAACTTTTAATCCATTTTTTATTATCATTGAATTAAAATTTAAATTAATTGCCCTGTTTTGGTAATGCTCTTATATTAATACATTTCAATTATTTATTTTAATAATCCTAACATCGCCAGTTTATTAGACAATTTCGAACAAAAGGCAAAATTAGGATGGATTATTTTGTGTGGAATAATGGATAGTAGTGATAGACAATGACTGCTGACAAAAGGTAATGACTTCTCCCCCAAAAATGGT
Source organism: Mantis religiosa (assembly GCA_030765055.1). Taxonomy (NCBI): domain Eukaryota; kingdom Metazoa; phylum Arthropoda; class Insecta; order Mantodea; family Mantidae; genus Mantis; species Mantis religiosa. The sequence goes on along the minus strand of CM060958.1, from coordinate 30,583,980 downwards.
CTTCATGATATTGATTCAACAAACATTCGTAGCTTTATTTGATAAATGATAAAAGTTTCATTTTGTCAGCAGTTAAAACTTGCTCTTGTAAATTTTTAATTAGGCACTTATATTTTTATGTTTTTACGTATTATTGCGGATTATAAACAAACAAGGAATGTATCGGTGCAAGCAGCCTTTTCGGCTTGAGTTGACGGACTTAGTCAACGCTACCAAGCTCATTCACAAAGGCCAGCACGGTCGGTTTCGATACTGCTTTGAAGAACTAAGAAATATTAATTTTATATTCGTGAAAATATTTTTTATTCACTAACTCGGAAAAAAAAAAAGTATGGATGCAATGCTGAGTGCTTTCAGAAATACGGAAGTGAAACAAAAGATGCATTTACGAAACTTGTATGGCAATATTGTGTTATGCTATCTAGAAACCGTGCAAAGAGAATACAGTTTACGAATCTTTATATATCTGTGTGGCCATGGTGCACAATTAGACACCTTTGGCACAGTTTAGAATCCCCAGTAATTACTAGAAGGTGTTAATCGGTTTTTGAATTTGTACCCTACCCCTTGTTAACACGAAGGGCTTCTCGTAAGAAGCGTGCCAGTGTTTACATCAGCGACCCTTCGGTGACACGTATGGGGAGCCGTGAATGTTTGTCCAGTAGCCACAGTGAGTTCGTGATGAAGATGGATCATCCACACTCTCTGTTCCATTAGTAGAATTGACTTGACCTCTTCCATCGAGGAAAAGCTGCTTCCTTTGCAACGAATATGGAGTATTGCTTTACAAAAACCTTTCACTTGCCTTGTACCCCATAACCATTTGTCTTTCGGGACGTCAGAAGACAGCTGGGGTTCTGTACATCGGCACAAGTACACTGTTAAAGGGAAACGTAGAGGAAAAACAAGCTATAGGTAACTTCATCTTTTGAAACTCGATATCTGCATTTGAAACAATTGTTCACTGATGGTAAAAATGTTTAGTTTCTCACGGCATGTTGGAATCATCTTAAAACAAAAATGTTAAACATTAAGATTTCCTTATTGTGTCTTTTATAAGCACTCAAACAGTTAATTGCAATAAAGAAGCTAGGAATTCTCAGGCAGTTAGCTACGCTCATTAGGTAGAGCGTACACTACAACAATCATGAATCAATAACGGCAGCAAAACTTGGTATCTGATTGCTCTATATACGCTGAGGGATGTGGGGCTGGTTTGTTCTCCTCAACGCAACGTCACAGCTTAAATTCGGGTAATAGTTCGACCTAATTTTCTAATGCTTGAAAATTCCTATGGTTACTCAATTTGTTTCCGCAGGGATAATATATTGGCTGGAGCAAAACTCCAAGCTACTAGTTGTTTAAATAAAAATTACCTTATATTTATTGGTATGCATAAATAGTTTTTTTTTTCCTTCAAAATAACAACAAAATCTGCTGCATTAATTTATATAAGCTTAACTGCTCAGAGAGAAAAGGTGCAAAAGTACAATGTGGAAAAAGTGTTTCTAGAAAAACATCCAGAAGATTGCTATTCTTTTAAGTTTAGGGAAAGTTCTGGTGGCAAAAACAGCCTCTATTCCATATATTTCTAACTATAGATGGGGTTTGCATAGGATTAGGATTTATTTACGGAGGGGATTCGGTATGTAAGCCACCCTGCTGGGCATCTATGTTCCTATGCCTCTAAGTTGAGACACCCTCGGAAGGAAGGATGAGGCGAAGGAGACAGAGGGCAGCCGACCCAAGGAGTCACGACGGTACAGAGGGCAGGGTCTCTACAGTTCACTTGTATGGACACATCCCCCGACGGGCCAGAGCAACGGACAAGAACGTCTTCAGCAAGACCTCGGCCTCCTTAATTCGGGAATCTGGTTCCTATTTTAAATACCAGATTGTAGTCCCTTCTTTATTTGCTTCCTCATACATTTTTGTAATACAATTTTGGGTTTATCTTAGGAGTATATGTTATATCTACTACATTTACTTAATACTATTTCAAGACTTAATACTATTACTTATACTATACTTAAATTATATTGTCGAATCCGGGTGTATTAGTTCCCACGTTGTGGTCCTTCTTTTATGTATTTTATCCTGGCTTTTGTGGAAAATTCGTTGGCCAATTTGTTCAGCCAAGTCCATAGTCTGTGGTGTCGTACTATATCGTAGATGGATCGATTTTGTACGTAGGATAAGGCTGTTGTTCTTGCTGCTGCTGTCAATAGGCATTCCCATACCGCATCCTCTGGATCTTGTTGTGCACCGTATCTGCAATCTGTATTCTGTGGAGATATGTCTGATATGGTCCATGGCCAGTTAGATAATGTATAAGCCCCCTGGACGGTTGTAAATATTTCATTCTTAGTCGTTCTTCTATATTAGGCAGGATGTCATAAGTGAAGCCCAGCAACCGAGCCCCAAAGGTCCCGGACAGGCGATCCTAACCCCAAAGATCCCTGGCTGGTGGTCCCGAAATGGTCCCAGCAGAGGAGCGGAGACCGGCAACCAACGTACCGGAGGAGGAAGTAGTTTTCCTTAGAGCATATTATCCTGCCATGCACCGCCGAGACACCCGCCGACACTTTGTACAGTGAAAGGGACCACCAGATTTTTTTTTTTTTTTTTTTTTTTTTTTTTTTTTTTTTTTTTTGTCATTGACGTCCTCCAACGTTAAGTTATATCGGACGGTGAATGAATTGGGTGAAATCCTCAAATGAGTCCAGGGTCCATGGTGCTTAGAGTTACCTGACATTAGTTTTGAAGTACAAGGGAAACCCCCGCAAAAACCTTATCCGGGTAACTCGCCCTGATGGAGATTCGAACTCGGGACCTCTTGAACGTGAGGCAGACATGCTGCCATGTACGCTACCGAGGTGGGCAGGACTACCAGATGGAAAATGATGTGAAATGATAATGGAGATGAAGTGGAGGGACAGGAAATTCGGGGGATGTAATTAACATACCCAGCATTCGCCTAGCAACCCGGAAACCCCCCGAAAAACCCAAGGGTCACGAGGTCGGCCACAGGAATCGAGCCCAGTTGTCAGTTGTCTGAGACATTGTTCCTGGTGGGGTTTGCATAGACTGGCTTCTGCATAATGACGTAAGTCCAGATCGAATTCCGTCACACAGATGTATTCAATTGAACATTTTACACCACTTTAACATTGTTTCGTTTATTAGTTTACCTCCATACACTTCTTTATACGTTTCTGCAGGTATTAAAAAAAAATCAATACTTCTTGAGTCGCACGTTGCGGGATCGACCATGATGACTCAGGCGGCTTCTGGCCCGCATTCGGGAGGACCATGTTCGATTCCCTTGGCCTACCTGCCTGAAACATTCGCCAGACTAATACTGGGTAGCTTGATTACATCCCCCGAATTTCTGTCCCTCCATTTTATCTTCATTATCATTTCACACCTCTCATCGGGTGGTCTCTTTCAGGGTAGAAGTGTCGGCGGGAGTCTTAGTGCTGCGTGGCAGGATGATACACTCTTGTTAAAACTTGCTTCTCCGGTAGGACGGTCACCGAAACCGGTCTGGTGGGATTTTTCCGGACCACATTAGCGTCGGATTCTATTCTGGCCTTCCGGGGAGTTACCAACTGGTTAAGATTAGGGATCCTGCCCCTTACACTATCTTGGCTCCTTCGGACGGCCGCCCTGTCTCTCGCCTCATCTTTTCTCGCGGGGATGCCGTACTTGGGGGCTTAGGTACAACTGACCAAGTTGGACCTCCGTGCCGAATCCTCTCCGTAGAGTAGTCCATTTCAGTCCGGTCCACAGATTGTGGGACTTCGTATGACAGTTTATTTTGACAATGGCAGAATACATAACGGCTGAGAATGGAGATCAAGGCTTAAAACCCGACAGTGATCTGTGCAACGGTCGTTGTTCCTGGATGACCCTCGTACATAAAGTCTTGACGAAGATACAAGTCGCATGTGGACATAGAACAGTGAAGAATTTCTTTTGTAAGGGAGTACCAAACTTGAGTTTAGTAGCGATCAGTTCTGTTCCTTAGCTATAGGTCAGCCAAAAGTTCGAACAACAGCGGGGGTAATTATCTATCCCATTGGACTATCAAAACCAGCACAGGTGCTTAGTAACATAGCAAAACTTCTTGGAGCCAAGTAAAACTTCAGAGCATAGCCAAGCCAAAGTTCACAGGCGTCGGATCAAACTTCCAAAACTATGAGAACAGGTAGAGGGAGGGAATTTGGAACTTAATGTCTAAAGCAGAGTTGCCAATCTGGAGAGTTTGTTTTCGCTGAACTTTAACATCATTTTTTTACCGTCAAAACTTCGACGGCCTAAGTAAGCCGTAACAAAAATTAACTAGCACCTTCCGTGCACGCTGCACGTGTAGCCGCTACTAAATCTATCAAGATTACCTTGTCTTTTCTGTATCTCTCTCTAATTGCCATCAAAACTTTCATGCCATTAGCCTGTTAGATAATTTCTTCCACCTCAAGTGGCAAGTAAATATTTAGAAGTGTTTGTAAGTTTTTAGGAAAATTCTACCTGAAGGTATCGTCAAGTATTACTATTTTAGATAATGATTGTGAATAGTTAAACTACGGTGATGTTTCTTTATCATTTAGCTATCATTACGTTCTTTAGTCAATCCTCATGATCTTGTAACTAAAACATTTAGCGTTGTAGTACGTTGGTCGTTTGATAAGTCTGGTAAATTTCCATGAAGGGATGGAATTGTTTTGTTCCAATTTTGTTGGTGGTAAGCTTGATTATTCAAAACATTGTACAGAAAATTTGAATGTGCTACAATATACAGTTCAGTGTTGACATCCATCTGAGCTGATCAGTGTGACTGCTGCGATTGAAAATGGGAGGGGGGGGGGGGGGGGAATTGAAGGGCTGGACTGCCGCACAAGTAAAAACTGAATTGGATTAAGTTCACGCTGACTCTGCACCAACATTGAAGATCATTTACTTTTGGATCGATGAATTTAAACGTGGTCGTAGTACCACCGAAGATGAATTGCGCTCTGATATCACCGCACAGGACACCATTGAAAAAAATCCATGATCTGGTTATGCAATATCGCCGAATCAAAATTCGAGAGATTGCTTTTAGGCTTCTCTGATCTAGTGCACAATATCCTGCATGAAAAATTGGCAATGATAAAGCTGTTTGCAAGAGGGGTGCCGCAATTGCTCACAGTCATCCAAAGGCGCTCTAGCAAGTATCTTGACGATGTTTAATCGCAATGTGCAAGACTTTTTGAGCTGATTTGTGACCGTGGATGAAATTAGGATCCATCATTGCACGCCAGAATCAAAACAGCAGTGAAAACAATGGAAAAAATCTGGTGAGCCTGCACCAAAGAAGGCAAGTACCATTTTGTCAGCTGGTAAGATGATGGCCACTTTTTTTTTTTTTTTTTTTTTTTTTTTTTTTTTTGAGGGGGTTGGAATTCTCATGGAATAATCCTCATAGACTACTTGGAAAAAGCCAGAACCATAACTGGAACCTATTACGCTTCATTGTTGGTTCGTTTGCAACATGAGTTGACTGAAAAGAGACCGAGATGAGATGCAAAAAAGTGCTCTTGCACCAAGATAATGCACCATCGCAATCATACCCGCCTCGGTAGCGGAGATGGCAGCGGGTCTGGTCTACCTCACGTTTAAGAGGTCCCGAGTTTCAATCTCGGTTAGGGTGAGTTGCCTGAATAAGGTTTTTCGGGTTTTTTCCTTATCCTGACAGACGAATGTCGGGTAACTATAAGCTCCATGGACTCATTTGAGCATCATTTCACCCATTTCATTCATCGTCCGATATGACTTAACGTTGGAGAACGTAATTTACACAACAAAAAAATCGCACACATCAACAATCGCAATGGCGGAAGTGCATGAGTGGCTTTGAATTGGTTCCTCATCCACCTTATTCACCAGACTAAGTGACTTCTTTCTGTTTCCAAACTTGAAAACTCTTCCTTGGTAGTAAGAAGTGTTCATGAAATTAGGAAGTTATTGCCACCATTAGCGAGTATTTTGCAGACCTTGACGGAATCTATTTTTCCTATGGGATGAAAAAACTGGAACGTCGCTGGACCAAGTGTATAGCCATCAATGGAGACTTATGTCGAGAAATAAGGTGAGATGTTCACGAAAAATAAATAAATTAATAATAATAATAATAATAATAATAATAATAATAATAATAATAATAATTAATAATAATAATAATAATAATAATAATAATGTTGGTTTTTTACCACACTTATCAAACGACCTTATTTCGTCGCGAGAAGGATCGCGGGCATTGTTTGTTGGGTTTAAGCAAGAAAATGTTAAAAATAATAATGGAGAACAGCACTGGGATGTCTTTAAAGAAAAGAATAAGGTATTTACATAATATTCTTGTAAAACAATTGAGAGTAAAGTAGTTCTGAAAATGTTAACGCAAAACAGGAAGAAATTTTCAACTCCAAACATGCGTGCGTCCTGTTTTAGAAGTTGAATCGTTCTCCACTGACGTAACATTTGAAAGCCTTAATTTTCTGCCTTCAATAAATTGTCACTATCGCATACTTTAATTTCACTAATAGAATGAAAGAGTCCTACGCCTTGGCGTGGTGGGCAAAGACTTTGTGCTTTGGTTCCTTGCCCGCGTTAGAGTTGAGGATTTTAAGTCCCAGGTATAGGACCGGTTCCCACTCAGCAACGTGAAGAAATTGAGGAGCTACGATTGGTAGCGTACTGTAGTCTAGAAAGGCAACTCATCTGACCACATCTCCCGATATCGGTTGTATAATCGCCGCCCTGCATATTTCGGCTTGAGGCCGGCAATCAGTTTGGTATGCTTTGGCTCGCTTCCGCGCTGTTGCGCCACGGATTACGTTAACAGAATGACAGATGTAAGCTTTAGATGGTTTATTGTTTAAAGAAATTGGATTACCTTCATCAATAGGATGAAAAATTAAAATGACTTAAGCCATGGTCTAAGGCATCTTTATCAAATTCTTTGAGGAGTGGAACGGGTATTCGAACCAAGAACTGTTAAGGACTTCTCCCTGGTGCCGTCGTGCAGTAGATCGCAGTCTCGCGATGCCCCCTTCCATTGAAGTCATGCTCAAATGGGCCCAGACATAGTTAAGAAGAAGAAGAAGAAGAAGAAGAAGAAGAAGAAGAAGAAGAAGAAGAAGAAGAAGAAACCCTTATATAGTAACTCGATGCCCGCCTTGGTAACGCAGATGGTAGCATGTCTGCCTTACGTTCAAGAGGTCCCGAGTTCGAATCTTGGTCAGGGTGAGTTACCTGGATAAGATTTTTCAGGGGTTTTCCGTTAACCTGACAGACGAATGTCGGGCAACTCAAGCTTCATGGACCCCGGGCTCATTTGAGCATCATTTCACCCATTCCATTCATCATCCAATATGACTTAAAGTTGGATGACGTAAATTACAACAAAAAAAAAAAAAAAAAAAAAAATAACTTGACGTAGGCTAGGTTCGAATGTCTTTTGAATGTGAGGCAGACACGTTACCTCTAGTTGGGCTGTTGCAGGAATTATTTTATTTCCACGAGATTTATTTGCTATTGAAGATTGGTTGATCTGCTCTTAATTATTCATCTTCAAGCGATTGTCGACAAATAGGCAGCCCATTATTTCCCGTGTATAGAATTGTAATATTCTTTAGCCTCTTAGGTTTAAAATTCAATACATACTAATATCCCACAAAGCCATGTGACTAAACATTCGAACATTAACGAGAAACAAACTCAAGTGTTGCTAGTACAAATATAAATAATTATATTTGCAGTAGTTTGCAACTCAAAATACGCAAGGGTAGCTCTTTTGTTTTGCAACTTGTGTTGGGCTACTGGTTCGGTGAATATACATGTGCATTTTCTTTGCTTGCTTTGCTCGAGCACAAAAAGGCCGTTTGGTTAGTTGATGCAGCTAATATTTACCGTAAAGCAGTAAACTGTTTGTACACAGAACCACAGAAACATCTCTTCGTTCAAACATTGCAGATTATCTTCAAAGCCAGCTGTTACCCATATGCAGCATGTTTTGGGTCGCTGATATTTTCTGATCTTATTAGTATTAAATGTATCTCTTTAACAGTCTTGCTGGCTCTGGACCAGTTCATATTTTAAAGAGGATGTTTCCTTTGTGTCATGTTTGGTCTTTTTATATGTGATCAGTAAGTTTGCTTATTACTTTCTTTATGTTTATATGGTAGGTAGAAAGGGATTTGCATTCCACCCAAAAATTTGATACCGGAATTTCCTGAAATATGTGTTTTAAGGTCCTCTGTTTCCTAATAAAAGAGGATTGTGTAGAAAAAGGTCCTATAAGTGTGTTGAACAGGGAGGGTATTACGACACGAAGGTCCAAACTGCATCTGTTGGACCTGTCCCACCAAGTGGTTCACCCCCGGAAGGAAGGATGAGGTGAGAGAGGACAGAGGGCGGCCGTCCCAAGGTGCATCGCATCGCAGGTACTGGCAGGCTGTGTTAGCCCGAAGATTGTTGCTGTGTGCCCACCCAGGATAGGGTTTAACCACAGAAAGGATTTTCTTTTCGGGATGGTTTAGGATGGCTGTTTTTGTTTGAGGATGGTGGATTGATTTCGAGGTAGTTTAGTACTCCTCTAAGAAGGATAGAATGCTTTCCTTTAGCACCCTTGCGTTGAAGGATTTAGTTTGATTTTGAATTGATTTATTGTTAATTTTTAGACCAACAACTCTTGGTAGATTATGGGAGCTCAGCTTTTGCTGCTGCCGGGATTGCTCCGTGGTTACCTCGGATGCCCGCAAGCCATTCGGGAGACTCGGAATATCGGCGACGACGTCTGGTTGGATCATAATCACCAAGAGACCTAACCAGGGCACTTCTGTGCAAAGGTATAATTTTGTAGCCCGGCGTCTAATTTCATCCTCCAGGTATGGAAGACCCGAGGCTTCATGAAGGAACCTTACTGGAAAGAATCGGCCTACTGAGTAGATGGACCTAAGTCCTCTATTCTGAGCGCGTTGAAGATATGCCAGCCAGGAATCTGCGGCCATGCCCCAGACCTCGCAGGTATATAGCATCAACGGGACTATGAGAGCTCGAAAGAGGTATAGCTTTACGCGGACTGGCATCGATCCAGAACCCAGCATAGGATACAGGGAAGCAATAGCTCCCTGAACCCTCGCCGAGAGTTCCCTGATGTGTCGACCCAAGGTGCTACGACAGTACAGAGGACAGGGTCCCTACATTTTACGGGTTGGAAGCTCCTCGGCAGGCCAGAACAACCAGTAGCCCACCTTACTGTGGTCAAAAACCGCCCCACCAGAGCTGGTTCCGGGACCGGAGACCGTCCTCCCTAAAAGATACCACCAGGGTGATGATGCGAAATGATAATAGAGATGAAAAGGAGGGATAGCAAATTCAGGGGATGTAATTAACCTACCGATCATTCATCTGGCGACCCGGGAAACCCCCGAAAAAAAACAATGAGTCAGATCGGCCACGGGAATCGAACATGACCTCCCGAATTTGTGTGTGTTTTTGAACAGCATAAGTCAAAACTGGGAAGTCCAAGAATGTGACACGCAGATTTTCAATAAATTCCGTACTCCAGACTACCCTTTACTTGGAATATTTTTGAAATGTTTGATTTTATCAAAAATGGCTCTGAAAAGTTTAACTAAGGATTATCAAGTTTAAGGATTATCAAGTAAACAAAATATATATCTTGAATTTTTTTGGACGATTCCCAAGATTTTGTTTGTTATATTGAATTTTCTAGTACTAATACTTTTCTCAACTGAATGCGTTATTCATTTGTAGTTTTTGAGTTGTACCTATCGCTTTGTCTCCTGTATTCCGATCAACTATGTATGATTTAACGATCTCTATATTTGTTGTGTAGTAAGATTTTGGTATCGTTTACAGTTTACAAGTTACATATAAGCACACACTTTGTCAATATATAATAAGTTAACAAAACCATGGGAGGCCTTCATTCAGGATGACTTCTGTAATATTGCAGATCATAATTGCATGAAGTTTTTAGTTTATCTCTCCTTTGCTGTGAATGTCATATATTAGAATTACATTAAACTTAAGACACTTGAACTTCAAAGTTGTACAGATACAACATCATGCGTAGCAGTCTTGATGGACAACCACCCTCTGTTGATTCTGTCGAGGAAGCGTCACTCGAGAATGTTCCCTTCGACTTGAGATGGTTTTCAGAATCTTCTGAAACAAATATGATTATTTATTACTTTCCAAAGCAAAGAGAAACTATTACAAAGGATATTTTCGCAGCAACAAAATCAGTTGGGAGATATATTTCATGAGATGTAGCCTAGATTAGTCAATCGTGTGATTTCTCTTACAACATAATGCGAAATTGCATATTGCACGATACGCTTGGGAGACATTAGAGCGATAGAGATGGGAACTCCAAGTACATTAGCTACCAAAAGTAATCGAATGCCCGAGATGGTAAAATGCAATTTAGTTCGTGCAGCCGACATTGTTTTTCACTGAGGAAGAAAACCAGTTAAGAAAGAAACTACGCGTGGTGAAGAACCATCAAAATCTGATCAAAGCGTAAGTGTGGAATGCCACGTGAATACAACACGCCCAATGTCAGAAAAGATGCACACCAACACCTCCATTCGTCTTGAGTTGCGTGGAAGGTTGTTAACAATGAATGACTTTTCGTGATGTAAAAAACTGAAGCTGCTAACAGTGAAGTAAACTAGATTATAAATAATAACTAAACACTAGTAACAACAACTTCACTATTTACTTAGCTTATTTAAATCCTCGGACCGGTTTCAAAGCAAACATCTGCTTCATCCTCAGCCACTCAGCTTGACACTCACCCACTTACTGACTGACTGACTGACTGACCGACTGACCTTGACCACTACCAGAGTTTGAAGAATAGCTCCTTATCTAACTGCCATCTACCGGGGACAACACAAACTTATTGATGACATCTGTTGGAGGGGTATCAAAATTCATTACGCGATCCTTATTTTTCAAAATAAATATCTTCTCCCAAACCATTAAATATATCGGTTCTTTCAATTGTTTCAATAATTTAACTTCTGGATTTACTTCATGATTATAAGACCAAAAATGATCAGCCACTGCCGATTTCTCGGTCTGTCTATATTTAATATTTCTAAAATGTTCCTTCGCTCTGGTTTCTAAATTATGCTTGGTTCTACCAATATAGATCTTATCGCATTCTAAAAGTTAACTTGATAAATACAGGATTTTTTGTTGTCTGAAATTTTGTCTTTTTTAGAAAACTGTAGCAAATTCTTTATACTGTAATTCTTATGAGGTGCTAGTATTATACCCACTTCTTTGAAAATTTTTGGGAACTTTTTATTTGCCCATGGATGATAAGTAAATTTTTTGAAAATAAAATATTTTTTTATTTTTTTTTAAGAGTGGAAACCTCATTAACATTTTTTTATATTTAAATTTTTCTACTCTTCTGATTATAAAATCTTTATTAAAGCCGTTAATTAAAGCAGTGTTTATAATATGTTTATATTCCGCATTAAATTCTTCTTCGTTTAGAGGTATGTTTATCAATCTGTAAATCAAACTATTAAAAACAGCAAATTTGTGTGACATAGGGTTAAAACTTTTATTTTTGATATAATTATCCGTGTGGGTTGACTTTCTATAGATGCCAAATAAGATAAGTGAAGTTGTGTTACTAGTGTTTAATTATTATTTATTTATAAGACTTTTCGTGAGTTTTGCCTGATACAAGAAAGGTCTACAAGTGGTTTATAGTTCAAGCTAGACAGGAGCTGCAAGAATATGGTTGTTGGGACTGGCAACAGATGTACACTGGGACGCATAAGCACGTGTGTGTGTGAAGGCTTTTCGGAAAACGTCGTGTGCCAGAACGGAGTAGAACAGGAATATTTTCATAGTACTTGGGCACTTCATAATTGGTAGTTCCTATCACCGTGCATCTGGAGTCACATTGTAAACTTCCAAATACTACAATTTTCCTAATATTATATAGCATTTATCGATCTGCTACCTTGTCATTTCCGAAGATAAATGCCACGCATCTTGTTTCGATAACTACAGTAAAGGATCTTGCAGAGTACAACTGGACTGTTTGCACTGAATGTCCTTAAAGGAGCTCTGGAACCAATGGATATTCGTATGAGGTCTTCAAAAATGCTGTTAAATTTAATTGTCCAAATGCACAAAATGTTAGAACAATGGTAAAGATTTCATTGGATGCCTAGGCTCAAGGCTCAAGGCTTTTGGACTAGATGTCTCCTGTTAAAGCTGCAAATGGTGTTTATCCCACAATAGCACCCAGTTACGTTTTGTGAACTCTAATCTCCATGATCTTTAGCAGGTTTCCATTTCAGAAATACCTAATGTGCGGGGAATTCATAAAGTCTGTAGGGTGGGTATCTTAAATCAGAAACACAAATATCTGATCCTTATCCTTCTGCAGTCTTTCAAAGAGAGGGAGGGAGAGAAACTAGAGTTATCTCTTTTTGCGAGTATCCAAGGATCAGTTACAAATTCTACTATAGTCAATATTACACTATTCCTCATTACTAATATGCATAAATGCATTTGTTTTAATAATATTTAAGATCAAACTAGCCAGATAAAATGAGTTTTAAGTTCTATTAACTCAACTATCAGACAAGCATGCAAGATAATTTAAGAAATTACATTAACATGAGTATTATACAAATTGTTTACATTCAATGCAATGACACATATTTCCCTTGTGGCATAGAACATTTTAGTAATCATAAACTCCTGTATCGAGTAATATTCCTTGTATAGATATTTTCTAAGAGCATATTTATATATTTCCATTTTCCCCGAGGATAGTAATTTTAAGTTTTCTAGGAGGGCATTTTTTTAAAATTTACGTCCAACGTTAAGCCATATCGGACGATGAATGAAATGGGTGAAATGATGCTCAAATGTCCATGGAGCTTAGTTACCTGACATTCCTCTAACAGGATAAGGGAAACCCCCGGAAAAACCTATCCAGATAACTCGCCCTGACCGAGATTCGAACTCGGGGCCTCTTGGACGTGAGGCAGACACGCTACCATCTACGCTACCGAGGCGGGCAGGAGGACATTGAATATTTTGACACATCCATAATGAATTCCTTTTTGGTAACAAGTTAAACTAGCACTGGGTTTGTGTAAGTCCATTTTCAATATTACTGAAAATGGAGAGTATTCAGATTGTGTTGATGAACCAGCTGTGTTTATGACCCACGCAAAAACAGTAACAAACATAAAGAAATTAATGCTTTTTGAGAGTCTAGTCAAAACATTGCCAAATGAACTTCAGATGTTAAAGCGGATGCGAGATCACGCTTCTCGTAAGCGATACACTAAACTGAGGCAGCAGAAGCTTGCTGACTTTTTTACTGCCGACTGGTTTATAGCTATATTGTGCACAGTACCAATACAAAAGCTATTGCAGTACATACAGTGTGTTTATAGATGAGTGTGCCGATACTAATTTCTGAACTTGGTTAAAAATATTTCGGTGATGTATCGATCGGCCCCGGTCCCATTTGATCCGGGTAAACGAGGTTCTACTGTAGTTATTTCGGAGATATTCCTAGTTATCGGTTTAAATTTCCAAATACTTAATAATTTTCTCAAATGAAAATTTTTTTCGCTTTTGTTACTTTTTCAACCAAGAAGGGAATTTCAAAACCATCACACATTAACCAGCTCTTAAAAGATGTTTCTGTTTTAAAGCTTATTGTATCCCCTTATTCACCTCTTCCTGCAAGGAAATATTCAATAAAACAGTTACTGAAAATGTTTGTCAATTGACATTAAATAGCGTTTGTAAAAAGAGTAGAGAAATGCATATGAAGGTACATCAGTTTAAATGGCACACGTCTTGTACTAATTCAGTAGCTTTGCATATATTTGACCAAGCCTTCCCAGGATTTCTTCTTTAGTGTGACGTAAAGTAACGCCCATGTCCGTATCTCATTAATATTTAATTCCTTCATCTTCATTAGGAATTCGGTCCATCTTCGCGAGTGTCCGCACTGCAGAATGGTGCGATGTAAAAGAGCTTAGGTCACTCGTCTTTCAACTTTAGCTCAGACCACGCAGTTACGATGCAAAATATTGTTTGACTGTAGTATTTAATATTTCTAGATTCACGTCATTATGGAAAAAAAGATATCCTACATTCATTGTTTACTTATCTGCGTATTTTGTCTCTTTTGTTGCACGTATCTCCATGAACTATATTTAATCCTCTAGCTTTGGATTTATTTATGAACTATTAGCTGGTTTCCCGACGTATTAAACTGGCATGACGAATTAATTTCGTGTACTTTATTCCGTTCTTTATGGAATTATTGTGAAAGATGTATTAGACTTTTTTATTGTGAACAATCCCCTTTAACTCGTACTTAAATTTCGTACAGCTCTAGCTATTCCTAGTAACAGGTGAAGGATACCCGGATATCCACGCAATAGGATGTGAAACATCTGCAGAACGTCCGACTTGTTTAACCGTCTTTCCAGATACTCTTTCAAGTTGAAGTTCTACATTCTTATTGGTAGGCGTTGCCGCTATTCGAATCATAAGAATAAATTGTTAGATAATAGGGTAACAAATTCTAAAATGTTACAGCTTCATGTTTCCCTTGAAGTCTCTTTTAATGTTTCAGTAGTTTATGAAATGAAATTAGGAACATCTTGGATAACTACATATGTCCGCTAGAAAGACTTAGGGATATTAGTTTTTAATTGTCAAGATCTGTTCGTGGTTTTGATTGAGAGAATTCATTTTATTCCAATACAACAAAGTTAATACAGAAGGCACACTGCTATTTAATTATTTGACAGTTAAATTAAAGACATGCCCGGAAAAACGGGCTAACCCTCAAAATAAAGCATTTTGCGATAAGTGCTGACCTCTGTTGTTGCTCTGTTGTTCATCCTCTGTGCCTGCCATCTAGTGGCCGATCAAAGATTTTTACCTTGTGACAGTGACATCGGTCTTATGGAGGAAAGAATCCTTTTCATGTTGTCAAAATGACAACTAACATGTTCATTTCTGCAAAGCCTCTTCTGGATGAACTACAGAAAAGAACAGTTTCAGAATCACGGCAACGTATGCTCTTGAGCAAGGTGACATGCAAGAAAATACTTAAAGACTACCACTTTAAGATATAATTTAAATACACTTACGGTGGTATTGAGCATTATCACATTTTGGACATTAGAAGGAAATGGCAAACCATCGCTTACATGACATTTCCTACAAAATACAATCGTCCGAGACCTATATACCCTGCGAAATTAAAGGACTTACAGGATCTGATGAATTTTGCCTCACCAATTTATCTTGAGTACTATAAAAGTCTTAAATCTTAGACCACAGTTCCTCAGAATATTACTGATGAACCTTTTTTTTTATCAGCCGAGCTACAGTTAAAAAAGCTTGCACCTACTTTTCAAAATGATATACTAATTGAAAAGTGGAATAATTCAAAGTGTATGATGCTTAAAAATCCCAAAAGACATACTTAATTATTAATTTTACCTAAAATGTGTGTAAAATGTATCTAGAATAAAACTTGAGTAAAAGCTGACAAAGGTTTTCACTTTATTTTTCTTAATTTTATTACATCATTCATGTTTTGGTGCCTATTAAGGATAAAACTGATAAAATACTGTATTCTAAGAGATGAAATAAAATAATGTTAACAATTTATTTCAGCCTCATTAACAAAACACTTTTTTTCTCCATTTTAAAAAAAAAAATGTGGGTTAACCCGCTTTTCCGGGCATGTCTTCAATTGTACCATTTAAATCTCTCTTGGACTTAACTTCCTTGTTTTGTTTACTTACTGTGTAATCCATAAACGATAAGTCAACAACCAGGCGTAGATAATCGATCGCTGTTTGCATCAAAGTTAATATTGATAACCTGCTACTGGAACCACCATGTTCAACAGATATTACTAACTAATCAGTGCGATCCATATAAACCTGAACCATTTTAATAGGCCATAACTTTTGAACCAATAATAGTACACACGTGCAACTTTGGGATAATACAATAAACAATTGGGAGATTACATTACACTATTTACATCTCAGAGAAAATGTTGGAAGTGTCCTCCACCAGCATCTATACATGTTTGTGCTTGTCTCAGCATATTCTCTGAAGTTTTACGGAGATGATATCGAATTGAGAGGTTATTTCCAGCAAGATGGAGCAACATGCCATACATCTAATGACGCCATGGAACTTGTAACCAGTTTCTTTGATAATCGAATAATCTCAAAAGGTCTGTGGTCTCCCAGATCCCTGACGTAACCTCACCGGATTTTTTCTTGTGGAGGTATCTAAAAAATAGTGTAAAAGAATAGGCCACGGACAATTGTGCTCAAGGAATCCATTCGAACCGAAATAAGTAACATTGGCGAGGATACTCTCCGTAAAACTTCAGAGAATGTGGTGAGACGAGTGCAACATTTTCTCTGAGATGTAAATAGTGTAATGTAACTTCCCTATTGTGTATTATATTCTCCCAAAGTTGCACGTGTGTCCTGTTATTGATTCAAATGTTATGGCCTAGTGCGATGGTCCAGGTTTATATGGATCGCACTATAGTTTCGTATAAATACTAGTTATACTTTTTCATTATTATCAGAAAATGGTGTGTAATACACAATGGAGAATCTCACGATCAGAAGTAGCAAAAACCTAAACTTTGTGTCATGTTTTCAAAATATTTTTCCAATTATATGCATATTTAACGCAGTTATTTAAGAAACGCAACTAAACCTGAGACGGATAACGCACAAAACTAACAAAATGACATTGCTCATGTTTATTCTCAGTAAAAACTGTTAAATCTCGAGAAATCTGATGCGCTACATTCGCAGATTTATCTACTACCCACTAATTGTTTATTAATGTATCTACCACATTGGTAAGTGTTGTATAAAACTTATCTATGGATTACTTATATTTGAAAGTCTATACTGCACATTGAGTGCATTTTGCTCTTGGTGCAGCTTTATTTCTTCAGAACGTGCTTGTTCTTCCCTGAAGGAATCCTGGAATCGATCCTGAATGTAGCATGTGCATAGCACAGAATACCGCAGGAAAATGAACTTTATTATTCTATATTTTTAACAAAATAAACATAGGTAGAAACAAGGCGGGGAAAAAGAAGAATTACATGTAGCATCTAGCCGTCAGCATGCTTGTCTCTAAAACCCATAGATCTACGTTCAACTCTCATTTTAGGGAGGGAATCTTTAATTAGGATTATTCCCTAGCGTCCTTAGAATATGGAAATTAATGAATCTGGATATGAGTGTGTTTTAACCTCAAAACAAGAACAAGCAAACCCTCTTTGTAATTGAACAATGCAAGCGAGCCATGAACATCAGTACTAGTTCAAATACCAGCCGGTATTACCGTGTAATTAAAGGAGAAACTCCAATGTAATACATGACTCTTTATTCATTATCAGGCATAGAAAGGCTTACGCGGTTGGCTTTCAAGTTATCTACAGTTAAACCATATAGTAATACAAAGAACTTACACAACGGTTGTGAGTCACTAGCGGGCAGATAAACACGGCCAACATGTCTGCAAACGCCAACACGAGGGATGGAGGTCATTTGTTACCTACGAAATCTATGTCTGATGTCTAGTAACAGTTCAGCTCCATTTTGTTTTTTCCCAGCTTAAATGCTCAGAAAATCCTATGCCTGTTTATTAATATCTCATAGCTTCAAAGTTCTTTTATCAAGGCGCTGGCTTATTTATCATCAATCTTCAATGCTGCGCTACACATTAGTTAATTTCCATTTACATGGAAACAGGCTGAAATTATCGTCTTCCACAAGCCTAAAAACCTTCCCTCAAGTTATAGACCAATCAGTATATTACGTACCCTTTCTAAGCTTTTTGAAAAGATTATTCATAAACGTCTTTCTCATTTTTTGATTCGGAATCAAATAATTCACGTCTTTTCAGTTTGGCTTTCGCCCGAAGCATGCTACCACTCATCAATTGCTTATACTCACGCAGTCTATCGTACAAGGTTTCGAAAACAGGCACTACACTGTAGCAGCATTCCTAGATATCGCCCAGGCATTCGATAAGGTGTGGCACATTGGGCTACCACTTAAAGCACATAGCATTGGTCTCCCTTATTACCTTATACAAATAATTGCAAACTTTTGTGGTGCGCATTGCTGGTTTCACATCCACCCGACGGCCCATCTTTGCAGGTGTCCCTCAAGGTTCAGTACTAGCACCACTCCTCTTTAGTATCTACACATATGATCTTCCTGCTATAGCCCCACTTTGCACAACTTTATATGCTGATGACGCTGCTCTCTTTTATTCTCAACGCAATATCCGTCATGCCATTCATGAACTACAAACTGTCCTGGATCGACTAGCTCACTGGTTCTTTAACTGGCGTATTTTCCTCAACACTAACAAGACAGAGGCTAAGATCTTCTCTTTGCGTCCTTATAGGAATCCTCCTTCACTACAACTGCTCGGGGAACAACTCTCATGGTTACCAACCAGTGTGCCAGTGAAATATCTTGGGGTGCTACTAGACACTCGACTAACTTGGAACGCCCATATCTGTCGGTCTGTTAAAGTCTGTTTAGTTAACGTGTGTGCAGTTCCCACTCAAAGGGACCGCATGGGTCCTGACCTTCCCGCCCACTAATGACCGTCATAAATCTATCTCCATACTTCAGAAATGGAACACTGTCGTTGAGGACCAATAGCAACCCTGATTTTCTTGAAGTGACAGTCGCATGTCTGATCCACGTGGAGTCTCAGTTGCCAAAGTTCCAACTTCCAGTTGATCTGTTTCATTACGTGCAGAAATTCGTTGTGTGTCACGATGTGAAGACTGTGGAAGGGAAATGCAGTGATAAATGCAAATGAAGTAGTAGATAACTTTCAGTCACGTGAAAATAATCAAACTGAAGACAATAGTGTGAATAACTGGGCCGAGTTATATTACTGGAAAAGCCTCAAAAAACAAAGTTTCAACGGGAACTGTTTCTAAGCAAATTCAGCGTTTGTTTTGAACACATATAAATATGTGCTGACAAATAATCTTGGTAAGGGGTCGTGCAATGAACCTGATGATAAATTCTGGGTATTCACAGAAATACAGTAAGAAATATTGTGACAAAAGGAATACCAAAGACGCCGATCAAGTGTGAAAACAAACGGAAACTTTTCTCTGAAGTAGATAATTTCACATGCGATTTAATTCGTCAAGAAATTTATAGATTCTATGCAAAAGGGAGAGCGGCCACCTCAGACGTATTGGATGCACATTTGCAAGAAATTTGTGATTTTTCTTATGGATACTGCACTTTGCGCGGCAAAGCTGGGTTTCAAATACCGCACATTGAATAATTAAAGGGTTATTATGGAATCCAGTAGAATTGTAGCTTGGCGATATATATCGTCAATACTAAGAAAGTTTTGTAGTAATGGACATAAGATAATTTATTTAGACGAAACCTCGTACGATACCCACGACGTATCGAGAAAGTTTTGCAGTAATGGACATAAGATAATTTATTTAAACGAAACCTCGTACGATACCCATGACGTATCGAGAAAGACTTGCAGTAATGGACATAAGATAATTTATTTAGACGAAACCTCGTACGATACCCATGACGTATCGAGAAAGGTGACAATCTTGCGGAAAGATCTGCGAGGAGGTGGGCCAGGGTTGTAAAACGATTATAAGGGTTCGTCAAAGGCAGCGGCCGACTGCACATGGGTTAACTAAACAGACTTTACGCTTGCCTCTACGCGGCTCTCGAAACTCTAGTCGGTCCCATTTTTATCTATGCAGCTCCAGTCTGGGTGGAACAGCAAGACTAATCTCCGCCATGGAGTAATGCTCCATGGTTCGTCAGAAACCAACTTCATCACGAGTTTGGCCTACTAGCCGTTCACCAGTACATCCGCCGGCTGGCACGACCTTTCTCTTATCATCTCCAGGAGGTCCCTAGAGCTGTTACCTACAATCTCGGCGCTCGCACTCGCCAACCACCTCGCCTCAAGCGCAGACTGCCACAAGATCTTCTCCTGAGTGACATCTGCAGTACAGACGACCCAGACGAGTGATACCTATCAAACTTAAAGTCCTCAATTTGTGTTACAGTGATCCTGCCATATTTAGTTAGAGGAGTTCACGGCTATCTCAATTGTTATGTGTACTGTTACTAAGTGTCTCATTAACAAACATCTGTAAAGCATATTTGCTGATGGATGGATTAAAAAAAAAACACTTGTTTGATCATCGTTTCGTTCTTTCAAACGTTTACTGTCCAGAATGACTTACCTGGTTAAAGAATGTTAAATTAATATATTATACCCCAATTAATTTCGTTTACTTTATCCCGTTCTTTATGAAATTATTGGGAAAGATGTATTAGACTTTTTTACTGTGAACAATCCCCTTTAACTCGTACTTTAATTTCGTACAGTTCTAGCTATTCCTAGTAACAGATGAACGATGTTTCTACGTTTTTAAGCAGTTTTTATTCTCAAAGGCTTGTTAAGTTACATAAACTCGACAACATATCTCAGCTATAACCTATAAAAACACTTTAATATAGCCTCTTTCTCCTCCAAGAGAGAAATGTTTTTATGTGAATATTAGAATAATCTCAAAAAACAACTTCAACTTTGATCGGTCTTCCGCTGTTGAAACGCCGAAACTTGTTACGTGCCTTATTTTATTTCGTAAATAGCTATAATAGCCTTTGTGCTTGAATGCGATTTCATTGGAATTATAACAGAAAATGTATTCGAAAAGAGCTTACGGTTAAGAATGCTAGTAGAATAGGTATTTAGTATGAAGACGCAGCAGAACAAAAGAAAATCGAATCTGCCAATGCCAACATGTTAATAATCTAATTAGAAGTGATATTAACAACTCTTCCAAAGCTGTTAACTTGGTGGTCTGGGAGTGGGTAACCCTCATATTCCCCATCGTGATCTCTATTTCGTTGTAATAATAAGGCTTTGTATGACAATTACGTAGCATTTACGCATTAAATAACTATGGGATCAAAGAGAAGGTATCTATAATTTTTTGTGTGTAATTTACGTCCTCCAACGTTCATATCGGACGATGATTGAAAACGGTGAAATGTTGCTCAAATGAGTCCGGGGTCCATGGAGCTTAGAGCTACCCGACATTCGTCTTTCAGGATAAGGGAATACCCTGGAAAAAACCTTATCCAGGTAAGTCACCCTGACCAAGATGCGATCTCGGGACCTCATGAACGTGAGGCAGACAGGCTACCATCTACGCTACCGAGGCGGGCTATAAAAATTGATCGACCATTTCTAACCACAACGTTTCCACCATCAAAAGGTACTCGTAGGCTTTGCAGCGCTTCCCGAACTTGGAAGGTTGTGGATGGTGGGAGTAACTTCACATAAAATTTACAGTTTATTACTTGGAGTTCCTTCTCATATTTAACATTTTGATGTATATATAAAGGCAAGGTCTATTATATAATTTTTAACACATCTTTACTCTTTTTCTGTATTTTCTTCACATATTTGCCAACAGTTTTCTTCTTTCCGTGTTTTCTCTATATAATCATCTGGTATTGGGTTGGGAAGCTTCCTAACTTTAAGCTGTATCGGAAAATTTTTCTATTTCTCTAGTATTAATTTCTCTCTGCCTCCCTTTACTCCCCTTTAAGCCACTGAAACCCATTACTACTGTCCAGGAAATCAAACGGATCTGTTTCTCGACATGTGTGAAAATCTGGAGAATTTTCAACTGCTATTAAGAATACTCGGGGCTTTAGAAAGTTGCAGTTCTACAGGGTAAAGCAAAAAATTCGTCATCATAAAAACGGGAGGATGTTAACTGACTTACGATAAGGGAAAGTTCCATTTAGTTTTCCTTTCACAAATAAACCTGTCCATATTTCTTAATTGTTTATTACTCCCTACCAAATATGGATCATCGTAGAAGTTACGCAATGGGTCGCTTAAGAGGAAGTTTTGTATGCGAAATTCTGATAGTAAAAAAGCGTAACATCAGCTGATGCAACCTTTTTTTTTTTTTTTTTTTTTTTTTTCCTTGATTTTGGAGGAGACATGTTCGTGCGTATTCCTTTTTGCTTCCTTTCTTTGACATGGTCGTTTAGAACTTATAATGATACACTGTTCCTCAAAATTGCTTGTTACGCAGCGAGTTTTCACTCTTGCATGCTAACAAGCTCCTGCAAACCCCCATTTCCTTCGTTACGTGCTGAGATGTAACGAAACTGTTATGGACGTTATCCCGAAATGATAGTCTATCGTTTCGTTGCTACCAATTAAGGTATTGCCTTGCTCCACCTGTTTCCCTTTAGTAGATCTAAAACGGATAAAAGTTCTGTTTAAAGAATTACATTCCACCCAAATACTTATATTGAGATTTCACAGCAAATACATGCTTTGAGGTTCCCTGAATGAATTTATAAAAGTCAATCTGTGTGCCTTTGTGTGTCTATAAACAAGCATTATGAAATAACAAAACTAATTAAGTTAATTAATCATTTCTTCACACTAGCCGTATATAGGCTAAGGTTTTGGATTGATAGAATTAACTTAAAAAATTCAATGCCATGGCCGGGATTTGAGCCACGGATCTCAAGTACTTACGATAATAAGTCGCCACAAACAGGTATCTGGGATACGAGAGCCCCTAGTGGTTTACCGCGAAAATATATGTCAATTGGAGAATTTAATGTCAGGACGACACGTTGGCCATGGTAGCTCAATGGTAAGAGCGACTGGACGGAAGCCAGGAGATCCGTGGTTCAAATTCCAGCCATGGCATTGAATTTTTCATGTTGATTTCGTAATAACAAAACTTAATTTCATTACCTTCCAAACAGGGCATGAAGATTTTAAGAAAATTCCGTCATCTCAAACTAACATTTAGGTAGAAAAAAAATATTATTTAATATCCTTTAACATGACTTCGATTTCGATTAAAATTCCAAGACTGTGAAATATTTACACGACAAAGTATCGTATATTTACCAGGAACAACCTACAGGTCTTTATTCAGAAATAATTTGTTGTCATTTTTGTGTAATTGTTAAATCATAGATATAGGAAAAGCGCTTATCGCACAGAAAAATTACATCTTCTGAAACAAGCAGTTTGTGTCAAACACCTTCACCTCTCCCTCCTTACTTTGTGGCATCAACCATTTTCGAGAAATCTGTTGGTATTGCTTTGAATATTTAAATACTTTATCATTTCTTCAGTCGTATTAATCTTTTTTTTTAATGGAAGGGCACAGAGACTCGCTTTTGAACATCCGGTCATCGATTCTGTTGCTCCATTGTTGTATATACCCATTGAAATGCCAGGTAGCGAAACTATTTCTGCAAAAGTTTTTCTTATAGAAGCTATAAAATAAACATAATGCGTGGGAATTATCGTGTGCACCTAATACATCGGTAATTTGTGTATTTTGTTTTTAATTCTGTAACTTTGTGTTTATTGCGTAAATTAACGGAATCCGTTGTTGGTTCACATTACCCCAAGAAATGTCATTTTTCTTCTTTGCAAAATATTTCAGGAATATATTTGTCATCTCGCATAAAATTGTTTCTGAGGAAATTATCAAAATTAAAGTAAATGTTACAGTTTTACTTACATTTTTTTCAGTAAAACTGGAAGAAAAGAAGCAACATAAGTTAATGATGTGAATTTGGTGTGCAAAATGTAAGTTGATAGCTAGCTGTAACCTAATATCAGAGCATAGTATGAATGTCGGTCCTTACCCCAGAGTGAAACACTTATTTCTGTCCTGTATAGAGAACGTCGCTCTTTTCTGTGGCGATCTGTAGTAGCAATAACAAATTATGTTTTCTATAAGCAAAACGTTGAACACTGTACAAACTTTTCTTTTCTGTTCTTTTTTTTTTTTCAATTGACGTCCTTTAATTTTTTAAGTCATATCGGACGATGTGGGTGAAATGATGTTCAAATGGAAAATGAAATATGTAGTGTTTAACGCCCGCTTTTACTACATACGGCACCGCAGGCGATGACACTGATGATACATGAGAAGAAGATGGAGCACCGGTGGAATGAGATGGCGGGGGAAACCGGAGATCCCGGAGAAAACCCGCCCCAGCGCCATGTTGTCCACCACAAATCTCACTTTGCGGTCGTCTGGGATCGAACCCGGGCCGCCTTGGTGAGAGCCAAGCGGTCTAACCACTGAGCCATGGCGCGGCCTGTTCAAATGGGTCCAGGATCCATGGAGCTTAGAGTTATCCGACATTCGTCTTTTAGGATAAGGAAAAAAACCGGAAAAACCTTATCCAGGTAACTTACCCAGACCGAGATTCGAACTCGGGACCTCTTGAACGTGAGGCAGACATCTACGCTACACATGCAGATTTCGTTGAACAACATTTGTGCTGTTAACCACTTACAGATGTTCTTCACGGCTGGTCTGCTTTTCTCAAGTGAATAATAACCAGTGCCCCCCCCCCCCCGCCTCCTGATCTTGCAAAAAAGAACTGAATTGTCATTGCATAGCGACATTCTGTTTAAAGATCTATCACTTCACTATGACTGCAACGAAATGTGTACGTAAATGTGAACTAAAATTTTATCTGAATTAACATGTAATACCTAATAAATTTGTTCGGAGTCTGCAATTAAGCCCTTGACCTTTGGCTTGAATAGTCAGAACAGTGACCACTCTAGGTAGTTGCTACAGTTATTCTCAACAAATGACATTGCGACATTGCGCGAAGACACTATCCTGGATTTGCCTGGTCCAATTATTTCTAGATATATTTTAGGTACATAGTACATTTTAAAATTCAAAATCAAAGGAATCCTTTATAGAATTAAGTACAGTGATGTATGAGCATTATTGCTGTTATTATGCTTTGTAGGTTATTATAACGTAAGAAGCCTCGGGGAGCTAAATAAGAAAATGTTGGTAAGAGTTGAAAGGAAACCCCAAGAGCTCTCTGGGGTGTAAGACGTGCGTTAGTCAAGTGTTTGCTGGCGAAGTGCATTAAAACTAGGAACCTACGTGCCGCGTTTACCAGGGGAATACCGCAAATATGCTTAAGAGCTTAGGATTATTTCATAGTGATGTTGACAGGCGCGAGGAAAAGTTTAGCGAGCAGATCTTTGTCGCGATGTTGCACGGAGGCCGGAAGCCGTCGTTGAACGCCTGCGCGACGCGCCGGATCGAACTACGGACGCCTCCGGGAAGCTGCGAGTTGTGTGTTTCCCGACCTGTCACTCCTCCGCCTGCCTGCTAGCTACTTCATTTTTGGGGAGGGTTTTGCAGGGGTGTGAATAGAAGGGTGCTTTCTTTCCAGCCTTGTAATTACGCTAGCCAACTACCAATTTTAGTACCTCATTGATCCTCTTCTCCCCACCCACCCTACCAGTTTTTCCTGCGGCTTCTTTTCTTCTCTCCCCTTCTCAGCCTCTTTAGTTTCTCCTTCCCTTCTCCATGTTCCTCATCTTTCTCTGTTTCTTGTTCTCTTCTTCCTTTCCCTGCTTTAAGTGCTGAGTTACATTAGTACAATTATAATTAAATATGCCGTTCACAATGAAGAAATAACGTTAATATTGTGTAGCATAAGGCTTGGAGTAAAACTTTCGTGATGTAGGCGTAGCCCAAGAACTGACACGCGCTACTAGATCCATAAATCGTACGCAGAACTTTCTGAGTGAACTGCAAATTTGACGAAGCGATGAGTGCATCACCTTTGACGTCATCTTCAGTCTCGTTCTGGGATGAATGCTAGCAGCTGCTCGTGTGGGCGTGTGTGGGGATAAGAAACACTGACCACACTAAACACCTCTGTAAGATTATCGAAAAGGAAGGAAAGATGCAAGCTTTTATACCAAGTCAAGTTTTTTTATTTTATTTATTTACTTATTTATTTACGTCCTCCAACGCTGTCATATCGGACGATGAATGAAATGGGTGAAATGAAGTTCGAATGTGTCCGGGGTACTTGGAAGTTAGAGTTATCCGACATTCTGTGGAAAACCCCAGAAAAACATTATCCAGGTAACTCACCCTAACCAAGATTCGAACTCCGGACCTCTTGAACCCGAGACAGACACACTACCATCTATGCTACTGAGGCGAGCACCAAGTCAAGTGCAGCTTACCTCTACCATGTATACGTGGTGCAATCATAAAGTAATTAATTCGTATCTGAAACACAATTTTTACTCTGTGACTTTGTTCAACTCTAAAAATTTCCTTTCCTTTTATTATTTTTAGAAAAATGCCTAAGTACGTATCAGCGTCCTTTATGATGGAGTATAATTAAATACCAGGTACTTCTTGAGGTAATGGTTCTCTTCGCTTCAAAGCCCTAAAAACTGATTTCCTCTCCTATTTCTGAATTTCTAAATAATAACTTTCATATGATAAAATCTCTTCCATTATACATTGATTTTGATATATGAAAATATTTTTTACTCTTGTATATCGCGCTGTAATTTCTTAGTAAAAATAAATCTTAACCGTCAGTAATTTATGTATGAAGATTAAAATTGTACAACATAATATCCAATATGAAGATTCCTCAGGCTTTATTAAAATAAATAAAACGAGAAATGTATCGAGCTAACCGCAGATCGGAACTGGCTTCGATGAAAGCAGTAGATGACGTTCAGAATCTAGCAGAAATAAATATCGAACTTCATTTTTCCTCTGTGCAACTAACGCAAATATAAGGATTTTGTAAACCCCTGAGTTATTTAGTACGTAACAAGACAAAGTGAATGCTTCTATTATATAACATTGGTGTAAAATGCTCCACTTTTCATTGTAAATGGGACTCAACAGTTAAGTTAAAATCGGACGATGAAATTAATGGGTGAAATGATGCTGAACTGAGCCTAGGATCCATAGAGCTTAGGATAAGCCATTCGTCTTTCAGGATAATGGAAAACCCCGGAAAAACCTTACCCAGGTAACTCACCGTGATTGAGATTCGAACTCGGGACCTCTTGAACGTGATGCAGACACTACCACCACGCTATAGAGACGCTACGCTAATGTTGCTAAACAAAACAAACCAGATGAACATAACCCATGAGCAATTATTAATATAAAAGTTATATAAAACACTCTTAACATTTAATGTTACTAATCCACCTACCACTACTCCTATATGAACAGATGAATATGCAATTAATGCTTTTATATCAACTTTCAATGGATTGAAGTTTCATATAAGAGAATTTGAAGACATGTGTCGTGTGGTTCAAAGTCATTGCCCATAATGAAAGGACGTAAAAGCGCGAAGCGTAATTTTTAAACAATCTTTATGCGGTGTGTTCCACAAGCATGCAATAACTGATGTAATAATTCTTGACATATTTTAGGCCTTTATTTTTCGTATTCTAATAAGGTGTCTAAGCGTTCAGCTTCCTTAAAACAGTCAGATTATTGTTAGTTGACTTACGCTAAGGTATTTTATGGCCATGGAATTTCAATTATTCTGTGACGTGTATAATGCATATAAATAACTAGGGCCCGGATTTTGATGAAAAGTCATCTTTTTTCAGAGTAGCCACAGACGTTGCATTCTGGAACAAATACGTTAGATATGTATGGTTTTTATAAGTCATCAAAATTCATTTTTCCCACATTTTTATAATAGTCATTTTTAACATTTAGATGCATTTTCGGGTCATTTTCTTTCTTTTTCACGAATTTATTGGGCATTTTCATATGTAGCCCGCATTTGGGAGGCCCGGGTTCGATTCCCGTGGCTGACCTGACCCTGACCCATGGAATTTTTTTAAAATAATCTGATATAAACGTTCATTTATATCATAATATTTTATGAAATAGTAACTTTGTAAACGTTGTAAACATGTAATTAACACAGGTCAGCGTCCTAATAGTGCTGGTGAATTTTTGACGCATCAATTCAGACCTCAGGAGCTAGAAGTGTCGCAGTAAGCAGAGTAGTGTGTGAGGTGTGTAAATGTGTTGTTGTGGAATTGAAATGCCGAAACAAAAACAGTCAACTGCGTCCCGTTTGAAACTGTGTTTCAGAGTTTGGCGGAAACTTATTTTACAAAATTTAAAATGACCTGATGGATTTTGAATTTATTATTTAGTAGCAATAATTGCATTATTTACTAAGAAAGTTAATTTTAAAATGTGGTTATTCGAACCATATATATTATTTGTCTGTGACAGTTTAATTTACTATTATGAAAGAGATTGTTAATGTTTGTTAGGTCATTTTTTTTTTTACATTTTATGTGCATTTTTTATATTTTAAGGGCATTTTATAGCTCATATTTAGAGAATTTTTAGGTCAACTTCCGGGCTCTGTAAATAACCTACTCGTTAGATTGCTATTCTTTAATTAGCAAGAAAATAATTAAGGCCTTAAAAGGTAACGTAACAAAATTGCACATCTACTCTAAAGTGTAATATATTCCTATACAGCTTATACCCAGGTATCATACTTTAGCCAAACGTTACATTCCATGTAGTTTGACATTTGATTATTCAGTTACGTTGGATTGCAAAATGCAAGCGATTTGCCTAAAACTGAAGGAAGTGTATCTAAATTTATAGCATAATCTGTGCGCTCAGACTAAGTTAGTATTTGATGTACAAAAGTTGAAAGATCGTTCAAATGTGTTCGATATATATTCAAGCAAAGGTATTCATTTGAAGAAATTCCAAAAAAAAAAAAAAAAAAAAAATGAGGCGGGTTATTCCCAAAATGTTCAGTATGCAGGCTAAAGTGTCGTGTTATGTGAACACATGTACGTTATTTAAACTTGCATATCAATGTTTAAGAAAATCTATTCACATTAAACTTTGCGATATTGAGTACAAGGACGAAATTAATGTTTTATTATTCATCTTTGTGTGTCGTTTGATATTACTCAGCTCTTACGAATAAATGGTCTCGGACAAACCATTAGCCGCATTGTCGTAACAGTTTGCAGAAACTGATTTCCTCGCGAAGTGTACGACGCTATGGAAATCGATAAACCGCTCTAACAAAGTGTGTTTCTCAGAAACACTTGAATATGGCAACAGTTGCCTTCTATCTTCAACCTCTGCTATGCAACACCACCTTTGTGCCTCACGTCGCGCGGAGAACGGGCTAGAGGAAAATTATTGTTGTTTGTGGTGGTGCCCCTGCTGAATACTGCATGCCCCGGCTCCTTTGTCACAAACAACCAATTACTCGTTTTCGGGAACTATACCAAGACCCTTGTTATGGTAGTAATGCTACGAGACAGGTTATTAACCCTTGCTTTTGATGAAAAGCATCGTATCTTGGTAGCTTGAACAATTATTGCTTCCTATCCTTCTGACTCTCCTTTCAAATGAGACAGCTGTGTAATTTCGAAGTTTTTGCATTTATGTCCAGTATTTTAACTGTCACTGAGGCATTTAAGACTAATGCAGGATTAAATCGTCTCCAAAATACATTTTACACCATAGTTTTTTTTAGAGAAAATGAATTATATTCTGCACAAAAATTTAATAAAAAGTAATTGGAATTATGGAGCTCTTTTTAGAGCCATAATTTTATTTGTTATTCGCAATGTTCTTCTTAGTTAGCCTCTTTCTGTAAAAGAATATACATTTTGTAAATACGGTTTGTAATAGCTTCCTGCATAATTACTTTCAAATCTTTAGATATCTGATTTCAGCAGAAATACAAAATTAAATTTTATAATAATAATAACGATAATAATATAAACATTATAAAACAGTGATTAAACCAGAAGTACTGTACGCATCAGAAACACTCAACATGAATGTCAAGGGTCAAATAGACAAACTCGAATTAAAAGAACGGAAAATATTAAGAAAGATAATAGGACCAAAATTTCAAGATGATAAGATAATATACATCAGGAATGAAACTATCTACAAGAAAATTGAAAAACTCTAGGTACTATGCGAAAAAGTAGGATACAACTAAAAATGAAAATATAGGGTTCAAAGATAAACCTACATTAAAATCCAAGCCCATTATCTCGGTAGAAGAAAGGAAAAAGAAGATCAGATAGAATGAAGAAATACTGGGAACTAAGTAAAAAACAACACATTGGGAAATGATTGAGTCAACGTAACCCAAAGAGGGTGAACCAATAATAATAATAATAATAATAATAATAATAATAATAATAATAATAATAATAATAATAATAATAATAATAACAATAATAATAATAATAATAATAATAATAATAATAATAATAATAATAATAATAATTGTTGTTGTGGTTCAAATCCCAAGTATGGCATTGAATTTTTCATTCTGGCTCTTCCCTTTCATAGTGCGTCCTACACACGGCTAGTGTGAAAGAACAATTTCCATTAATTCTACCTAATATTGGTCTGAACTATAAAAGCCCGGGCCTTAAAGTACTTAGAGCATAGTAAGTCGCCATTGAGGAGCTGTCTCATGTGTTTATGAGAACGCCTAGTGGTTTACCGGGAGAAACATGAGTCAGTTGGAGAATTTAATGTCATGTTGGCACGTTGGCCATAGTAGTTCAAATGGTTAGAGCGGCTGGACGGAAACCAGAAGATCCGTGGTTCAAATCCCGGCTATGGCATTGAATTTTTCATTCTCGCTCTACCCTTTCATAGTGCCTCCTACACACGGCTAGTGTGAAAGAACAATTTCCATTAATAATAATAATAATAATAATAATAATAATAATAATAATAATAATAATAATAATAATAATAATAATAATAATAATAATAATAGTCCATTTGAGAAAAGGCATTCGTATTGGCCTCTGTGTAGTCCATTTCAAAAAAGAAAAGTCGTTATAACTACCAGACTCGTTTTAAGAATCAAAGATTTTTAAGAAATTTATTTACTTCATCGTAAAAACAAACTTTTCTGTGAGCTTTTAAATTTTGACTTCAGGGCTCCTGTTGGGTGCTTCAAATTTAGAAGCAACTTATGTTCTGGGTTCTTTAAGGATTTTTGAAGTTATTTTTAACACTTGCATCCATTCCTGCTGTCATACCATATTCTGCGGAGAGTGCTGTATTTAAAAGCAAAATCTCCCCATTCCAGCCGGGAATCGAACACAAAATGATGACCACTAGACTACAGAGACAGGCTACGATTTTTTATTTTTCCCATTTTTATAGCCCTTCTATCTTCTAATTATATCGATGGTTTTGAGTTAAACATCTGAACTGTTAAACATGGGTCGTTTTGAATGTTTTGTATTCATAAAATAAATGGTGCTAAAGAATGTGTACGTGCGTATGCGTGTGTGTTTACTTCCTAGCTTTTGAAAAGATCATTACTACAAAAAGACCAGTAATAGTGCTTGCTCTAGGTACGCTTTTTTCTTCTTCCCTTATTCTTAATGCTACTAACGTTTCTTATTCGTACATGTCTATTCATTCGTCCACTGTGATTGCACTCCAGCCAACATCCTCCGCTCCACTGTTCCGCCAAACAAGGACTGTTTTCATTGACCTTGGAAATGGTGTGAGAGGCCATTGAACCTCACCGGTTTCCTTAGTCCTAGACCGGTTACGTTAGGGATAGAGGGTTTTGAAAACAGCCCAGTAATATCTTTATCTTGAGAAAATCAAAACTCGAGAGGGATTTAATTGACTATATCATGAAAGAAAAAAAAGGATATAATAAAGATACACGTAATAAATTCAGTAAAATATTAATTACCTCATTGAATTAATCAATTAACTGCTTCCTTGTATTGCTTCTGTTGCTCTTTGTGAAGCTGGCGAATATCTATGCGGAAAACAAATGATAGCAAGTAGATTAACAAATGCTAGGGGGGATAGCAAAGAGATAAACATTAAAGAGGTGATAAAAATATGGGGCAAGCATCTATCAACGCATTTGCACCTTTTATTGTTCAAAAGTAATATGAGGTACATGTGGAGGTAATTACACGCGAACGCCTTTCTTATTGATGTCTTATTTACCAATAAAAACGAACTTAAATTATTTTAAAGCAGGTGTTCAAGAGTTAATAACCGATAGTTTGTTCTCCTATATTCATCATTTTAATCGTATAATCTCTGCTTCGGTTCGACGAGGCATTCAGGACGCCTAGGGTTATACATGTTTTAATGAAAAACAAATTAACATTTGCAGTTATAACAAGTTCATAGTCAATTGTTTATTTTAACAGGTAGTTTCGCTTGGAGTGATGGCTAATAATAGTAGATTTTATGATAAAGATTAACAGCAACGTTGTATTTTGCAATCCTGTGGGCAAACGTGACACTATTTTTGGTCCTCTCGTATTTGAAATAAATATATTGGCTGCTAAAACTAAGAGAAATGACTTTTAGAACAAAATCAACTCATGTCACAGAACACCAAACTCTCTTATTTGGCGAGATTCTTGGTAAAAAAAGAGAAATGACGTTATAAACGTTGCAGCTGGATGTCATATATTATTGATTCACGTGTTTTGTCCTAGACCACGCAGTATTATAATTTAATCTCTATGCAGGTTACACTAGATAAAAAAATAACATTTTAGATCCAGTAATGAAAAGTAAATCGTAAACATGCCAAGCCGAATTATTATATATAAGTGTAAAGGATAATTGTGTGATTAGACTTGAATTCCTTGTTGGTCACAATGGAGTGACATAAATATTTTATCGCACTAGTGCGACAATCTGCATCGTTCAGTTTGTGTGTACTATGTTAAAAGTCTAGGTTTGACAGTATTTTTTATAAAGTATGTTTTAAAGATTACATAAATTAAATGAAATAAAATATGAATTAACTTACCAAATTAATTGATCGAATTACTTCCATATACTGTTTCTAGTTTTCTTTATATTGTTTAGTGTCTTTTTCCTCCATTTATACCCCGCCTTTAACTGCAGTGGTCATATCGGCGGCCGTTCTCCTTTGGAACATACCGAAGGTGTTAACCTGTTATCTTTGGTTTTTAATCATTACATCACGCACATATTCACACTATCATACTTCCAGACTCTGGGGAAGATGGGGAATTATCTTGGACGGAGAAAAATATCCACCCCCACTGCCGGGAATCGAACCCGGGACCCCTAGCACGGTAGGCAGGTTTAGTGTCTTGCTGTTTTGCTAAAGATAACTTTGAATGTCTGTGTAAAAACAAATGACGATCGCAACAAATTAAATGCTAGGGAGGGTAATAATAGATAAGTGCTATAGTGTTTGTAATATAATTAAACACAAATGAACCTTTGTGGTTATAACCTCAATTAACAGTAAATTTCTTTACTTTAACACGCTGTTTCATTTGGATACAGTCTATTTAGTTTTCGGAAAATTATTAACGGGTACACCATTTGAAACGCTTGGCTTCACAAGGTTCCTATTTTGTGTGATACCAAAAAATATCAAAGTGTTGATGAGTTTTGTTTTTCGGTAATTTTATTGAAGTTGACGAAAGTTTGAAAGCTCAACTTATGTAAGACAAATTATAAGTAAATTATAAAGAATTTGACTAGATTATCACAATGCGAAACAGATGTAATTTTTGAGGTTCTGATATAATTACTAAATTTTTTGTGGGCATAAATACATTACAGTTTTTCATACACTTTTTAGATTTACCTAGTTTTAATGTTCAACTTTTTCTAATACATAAGTTGATCCTGTTCAAATGTCAGTTCTGTTGTAAACAACATCGTATAAAGAACATGAAGATTAAAAACTGTAACAGTATTTTTTTAGTAATGTTCGAAGGAATAATAAATATATAAAAATGTATGTAGTTGTGTGATTGGCCGAAGTAGTAGTGGTATCACGTGGTGTGATGACGTGTCAGTGAATCGGCCAATCACAAAATAAAGTGGGAATCACTATGGGGACAAGAAAATCAATAATCTAGAAAAGTGTTAGAATCTTGTGTCTTGCTGGAGAACGAGGAAGTTGACTTAAGATGTTACGATCATTATAATTGTAAAGAAAAATTAATAAGATTCGAAAAGTGTTATTCAATATTTATAATATAAAAGAGAATCGTAGTTTATATTATATAATTAAATAATATATAACAAAATTGGACTCATCTAAATTTTATTTTCACCAAAAATCCGCGTCCACACCTTAGAAAGATCTCATGACTCTTATTAGATTAAAACTTGACTTGGATATTACAAAGAAGTTGGCGTGATTCTTATTGGAAGAAGAAGATCGAAAATAAAATCCAGTTACAAATGGCGCAGCAACGTGTGGGGCTCGAATAGGATAAAGAAGAGGAGATCGTGCATCGTGCAGCTCCGTGGGAATTTAAAAGGAAAGAAGAAAGAAGAGAGAAGAAAGAAGAAAACGAGAACTGGTTTAAGTGAGTGAAATTTAAAAAAAAAAAAAAATAATAATAATAATAATAGTAGTAGTAGATTTATGTTGTTAAGAAATCAGAAAATAGTTAAAAAGATGGCGAGTAGAAAAGAAATAATAGTGGAAGGAGAAGTTACTGATAGTGTAGGAATGAATAGGGAGGATGCAAGATTAAGCATAGATAATGAGTCAATGTTGGAAAGAATAACAAGAATGTTAAGTAATTTAGATTCTAAAATAGAACAAAATGCAAATGATTTAAAATCAGAAATGAGTAATTTAGATTCTAAAATAGAACAAAATGCAAATGATTTAAAATCAGAAATGAGTAATTTAGATTCTAAAATAGAACAAAATGCAAATGATTTAAAATCAGAAATGAGTAATTTAGATTCTAAAATAGAACAAAATGCAAATGATTTAAAATCAGAAATGAGTAATTTAGATTCTAGAATGAAAGATGTAAAATCAGAAATGAGTAATTTAGATTCTAAAATAGAACAAAATGTAAATGATTTAACTAAGAAAATGAATGATTTAGATGTAGGAGTAAGACAGGAACTAGCACAAAATGTGAGTAACTTAGAAATTAATTTATTACAGAAGTTAAAACAGGAATTAAAATCTGAAATTTCACAGGAGATTAGAGAAGGGAGAAAAGAGTGTAGGGATAATATGGAAAGGCTTATGCAGATCATAGAGATTAATAAGGATGAGAATAGAAAGGAAGTCAATGAGTTGAGAGAGATAATTCAGGAAACTAGGTTAGGTCAGGACATTGTGAAACAAGAAATAAGAATGGAATTAAACAAAGAGTTAGAAACATTTAGGATACAACAGGCAGAAATAACACAAAAACAAAGAGAAGAATTAGGAGATAAAGTAGAACAAAGAATCAATGTAATTTGTTCTGAAATGCAATTACAACATGATGAAAGTAAGATACACCAAGAGGAAATAAAGTTACAAATTGATGAGATAAGTAAAGCAAAAGAAGAAGTAATTTTGCAAATTAAAGAGGTAAAAGAACATTTTGAAAAAGAAAAGGATAACTTAGGAAAATTGACACAAGTTGTAATTGCATTACAGGCTAGAAAAGTAAATAACGGGAAAGAAATGTCTAGAATTACAAATATAAACGATTGTGACTTACCAGGTGAATTAAGCAATCATCAGAAGTCTAGTGATGTAAGTGAATGTAGTGATTTTGTGAGTCCAGATAATGATATTAACTATCACAGAAACACACAAAACATGTCCTCACACACACAACTCCACAGTCTAGGTCAAAATGAATGTGTACATTATTCACTAAATGATATTAGTCCACCAAGTTTTGATGAGGAATCAGGTGATAATCCAAAAGTATTTCTTAGGGAATTGGAAGAATATTTCCGTATTAAGAGAATTCCCAATGAATTTCGGATGGTAATAGTAAAACGCTGTTTGAAGAAAAATGCTCTTGAGTGGTTAAGGTTAACTTTGGCTTCACATGAAACATACAGTACTTTCAGAAATCTGTTTATAAATAGATTTTGGGGACCTGAGAGACAAAGAAGAATAAAAGTTGAGTTAGCAACGGGTAGGTTTGAGTTTAAAAAAGGGATTTCTATGACTGAATATTTCTTAAAATTAGCAAACAAAAGTAAGTTGATCAATCCCGAAATTTCTGAGACAGAAATTGTCAACATGCTAATACGTCATTATCCACCACATATCAGAAATCATTTAATTGTGGCTAAGCCTATCGATTTCTCTGATATGATTGAATTATTATCCGAATTTGAAGCACATAACCTCATTAATGATACTACATCCTGTGATGGTAACTATAATAACGTCCATATTGAGCGAGGAAGAAATCGACAGGAATCACAACCTACAAATAATAGGAATAATAGGACGAGTTTAAATTGGGGCGGGGCACCCGTGAGAAATCAAAGATTTGAAGGAAGAGGTTATGATCCTAGACGAACTTATGAATCTGTAATTCCCGGAACAGGAAAGGGAGTTCAAAATAATGTGCAAAGGAATAATCATAACAATCAGTCGACGAGAATTGGAAGAAATGATCAAATAAACCATGTAAGATTTTATCG
This sequence comes from Mantis religiosa, assembly GCA_030765055.1. Taxonomy (NCBI): domain Eukaryota; kingdom Metazoa; phylum Arthropoda; class Insecta; order Mantodea; family Mantidae; genus Mantis; species Mantis religiosa. The sequence continues at coordinate 30,547,442 of CM060958.1, read as the reverse complement.
AGGAAATAATCAGCGAATAAGTAATTTTAATAGGGGTAGAGGTACTAGTTTATTTAGTGCAAATCAAAGAGATTTTAGGGGTGTGAGAGTTGAAAGAAGTAATCAAAATGAAAGAGTTGAAAATACACAAAGCACAGAGAATGATGCGAATATAAACGATAGCACCAACCTAACCAACAATGAAAGTATTAATTAAGGGCCGAATAGGTGAATGGAATTTCAATTTCATTACGTTGGTAATTCCACATTTGGCAAGAGATGTAATTGTGGGTAATGATTTATTATATGAATGGCAAAGTGTATTGAATTTCGAAATGCATGAAATGAAGGTTAAGACAGAAAATGATTTATTAGTAATAAAATTATTGGAAGAAGATGGAAGAAAAGAAGTGAATATGGATAATATAAATAATGAAAGGTTTTTTGTAGAAGATATACTTTTGCAAGAAAATGGTAATATTGAATACGAGGAAAATGAAAATTGTGGGAAGAGTTTAATTATTGATGGATTGCAAAATAATGTAACTGACCTTGAAAAGCATTGTTGCCAATTATATACAATACAAGATAAGAATGGCGGAAGCCAAGTGGAGGAAGAAATAGAATTCCAGAGAATATTACAAGTAAAGTTAGAAAACACATACAATCTAGATCAAGCGGGAAAAGAACAGCTGAAATTATGTATATTAAAGAACAGAAAAGCCTTTAGTTCAAAACCTGGACTGTGTAACAAATATACTCACACATTTAAAGTGAATGATACTGCTCCGTATACACATAAAAGCAGACCTTTACCCATAGCTATAAGACAGCAAGCATCAGAGGTGATAAATAAAATGTTAGAAAATGGAATAATAGAAATTTCTAACTCACCTTACTTACATCCTCTATGTTGGGTTCATAAATCAGATGGCTCATTGCGTATGACAATTGATGCAAGAAAAATTAATTCATTAACCCAACCAGACCATTTTAGGCCTCTTGGAGTGGATGAAGTGCTATCTAAGTTAGAGCGTGGAAAATATTTTTCGAAATTAGATTTGGTGTCCTCATATTGGCAGATTCCCCTGGATGGGAATAATCATGTAATTGCCACTGCTTCAAGAGTTTTGAACCAAAATGAATCTAACACTTGTATTACGGAGTTAGAAATAGGAGCTATATATTTTGCTTTGCAAAAATTTAGGCAATATGTGTACAATACTAAAGTCATTGTATATACTGACCATATTAGTCTATCATTTATAAAAAAATGTAAACTAACTAGCTCTAAAATATCTCGTTACATACATGAAATTACTTCCTATGATATTGAGGTTCGGCACATCTCAGGAAAGAATAATATATTTAGTGATTTGTTGTCGAGACAGAAAATGCATGGAGAAATTCCAGAGACATTGTCACAATCTCAACATGAGATAAAACTTTTCGAGTTAAATTTTACATGCGATAGAAATCTTACTCTAAAATTTAAAAATATCTCGGAAATTCAACAAAATGATTCGAAATTATCTGCATTGTTGCGACAGGCTCCAGCAGTTGAAGATGCTGCGAATTGCACCATAGCCAAGAAAAATGGTGTACTTTATAAATTACATGGAGATGTGATAAAAAAATGGAAGGTTATAGTTCCCAGTAGTTTAGAAGAAAGTGTAATCACTTCATTTCATCACCACCTAGCTCATTCTGGATGCGAGAAAACTTCCATGACCATCAAAGAACAGCTATATATAAAGCACATTGATAGGAAAGTACGGAAATTAATTTCAACGTGTGAACTGTGCCAAAGAGCTAAACCTATAAACATCAAATATGATTTTGAACCTCAGACCATCATCAGAGATAAAAAGAATGAATTAGTTGCGATCGATGCACACGGGGAGATGCCGGCTAGTCAATATAATTGTAAATACATTTTTGTGATGTTTGACATTTTTACTAAATTTGTGAAAATTTACCCTGTTCAAAATATTAAGAGTAAAACATGTGTCAATAAAATTTTAAAGGGGTGGATACCAGAATATGGGCAAATAAAAGCCATACTTTCAGACAACGCCACAGTTCATCGAAGTAAATTGTTTACATCCGAGATGAAGAAAAACAATATCAAAATTTATAATTCTTCGGTTTATTATCCACAAGGAAATCCTTGTGAGAGAGTGATGCGAGACTTAACTTTTTATTTTCGAATACTGTGTCATTCAAATCACCGGTGTTGGTATAAATATTGTACTGTCATAGAAAAGATAATAAATAACACCCCAAACGCTACTACAAGATTCGCTCCAATAGAGCTAATGACTGGAAAACCTCCTGAACCTCTTATATTAAATGTACCAACGACTTTTGAGGAGAAAACAAATGTGCTAAATGATGAAGAGAAATGCGCTGAAGCATTTAAAAGAATACTAGAAAAATCTGAAAAAAGATTAAAGATAGTACAAAGAAGAAAGGCCAAATGGGATCCTGAAATAAATGATATGGTTTTAGTGAAGACATTTAACATCTCAGATGCTAGACGAAAAGTGTATTGGAGAATGAACTTAATTTATAAAGGCCCGTATAGAGTAGTAACCAAATTTGGAGATCACACTTATGAATTGCAAGATTCGAATAATAAGATTGTGGGAAGATATCATAAGACATTAATGAAACCTTTCAAAAGCATTGACAGTAATTGAAACAATATTGAATATATACTATGTGTGTGTTAAATAATAATAATAAAAAAAAATTGTTAAACATCAATATATTGTTGTATTTTAATTAATGTTAATTTATTGTTGTGTTTTATGTTTGTGTAATAATGTGAAATTGTTGTTAAATGTTCATTTATTATATTTTATCCAATGTAGGTATATTATTATATTTTATGTATGTTGTATTGATGTTGTGTAATATTGGTGTAAACGAAATTGTTAATTGGGGCTGTTCTTCGAAATATATGGAAACAGATTGTTAATTCCTTTATTTGGTTATTTTCCATATATTTCGAAGAAGGGCATTTGTAACAGTATTTTTTTAGTAATGTTCGAAGGAATAATAAATATATAAAAATGTATGTAGTTGTGTGATTGGCCGAAGTAGTAGTGGTATCACGTGGTGTGATGACGTGTCAGTGAATCGGCCAATCACAAAATAAAGTGGGAATCACTATGGGGACAAGAAAATCAATAATCTAGAAAAGTGTTAGAATCTTGTGTCTTGCTGGAGAACGAGGAAGTTGACTTAAGATGTTACGATCATTATAATTCTAAAATATGAATTAAATACAAAAGTGTTATATTCAATATTCGCAATATAAACAAGTGCATTATGCAATTAAACAATATATGGTTAATCTAATTCAATCACCAAGAAGTAAAAGTTAACATGCAACGATTAAGATGGAAAATCATGATTCTGGAGTGAAAGAAAGTATTATACCGACCGCCATAATGTGGAACAAATAAAAATCCCGTTACAAAACGCAACAAATAAATTGAGTTTGCCTTTAAAAAGTCAAAAGGGTAGTCATGGTCGCTACGTAGGTTACGGAGACATTAGTCAAAGTTCTGTGTGTATGAATCAGGAAATTGAAATCAAACACCTCGTAGCATCGGACCACCCCGAGAGAAACGGGAACGTTCGGAGTATATATACAGCGTGGAGGGAACATTCCATCCGTGAGAGTAGAGTTGTGACGTCACACTAGCAACTTTATCTTCAAATTACAAATTTGTTTATGAATATATTGAAAAGAAATGTTTACTTCAGTATTGAGACAGTAATTTTACACAGTTCTACAGTTTTGGTTTGGAAGCCTATAATAAAACGTAGATACATTGTATTACTGAGCTAAATGTTGCTCCTTTTCCATTAAATAGCTAAGCTACGGTATTGCTATTGATTTGGGAATCAAGCTATTCACCGAGTTGTAACGTGTATTGATTAGGAAGCATACACAAGGAGGTTTGGTGTCTTTGAGTTAACTTCGGTGACCTACTCATCGTTCTTCGATAATAAGAGATTAGAACAATTTTAAACGTTAATTTTATATAAATACTAATTATTATTACTATTATTATCATCATTATTGTCATCAATACTTATAGATAAATCGATAAGGTGCATAGAATATTTCCAGTAGCGTTACGTTACATATTCGATTATGTTTATACTGGTAATTAATAATGCATAATGAAGTGTATATATTAACTATGAAGCTTATTGTTTACTGTCGTCAAACCTCGTGCATGTAAGACCTTCACAGGCTTCACAGTTGTAGAGAATCACTGCGTGCAGCGTTGCCTAGTTATTAACACTCGGAAAAAAAGTTATTTATACAAGTTTGCAACTTATGTCGGATTTAAAGAGCATGATAGTCAAGTTTGTGCCAAAAAAGGTGTAATTTGAGCTTCAGTTAGGGGTTTATAGGTAATTAGTAATTAGTGTATTGTCTGAAATGAAGCAGTCAGTGGTACATCGTTTTGCATTTTGAAAAACTAAAAGATTTCTAAAAGGTTTAGATATAAAAAGTATTTTAAGTTGAAGGGAATTTTTGAAAAATCTTCATTTCGCATCTATTTAAGATGCAGAATTTAAATACCATTTTGGTTTAAACCAACTTTACGTGGTTTTTACTACGGTTTACACACAGTGGCGCGGCCCGCCTCGGTAGTGTAGATGGTTGCATGTCTGCCTGACGTTCAAGAGTTCGAATCTTGGCCAGAGTGAGTAACCTAGATAAGGTTTTTTCCGGGGGTTTTCCTTATCCTCAAAGACGAATGTCGGGTAACTCATAAGCTCTATGGACCCTGGGCTCATTTGAGCACCATTTCACCCATTTCATTCACCGTCCGATATGACGAGTTGGAGGACGTGAATAAAAAAAAGTGGCGCGAACTTTTTTCGGATTTAGGGGACCTCAAAACATGAATTTGCAGAGAAATCTCAATATCGAATCTTAGTGTGGAATGGAATGTCTCTACTTAAGTGGTAGAGAGGGTCAACCTGGAGAGTTGGATAAATAGCAAACTTGGTAGACTCTCAGACTGAAAAATTCGATGCAGTAGCTGGGATTTGACCCACGAGACTTCCCGGTCTCCGCTCGGCTGCTTTTAACCATTGAACTACCATGGTAACATGCCTGCGTGACATTAAATACTCCCAACTGACTGGTATTTTCCTGGTAAACCATAGGGCATGTGTGAATGAACAATTAATTTCTGCAACAATGAAACTAATTAGTGGTTATAAATCCTGGGACTGAAAGTACTTGGGTGTTGTAAGTCGCCATTAAGGTTGTTTCATGTGTTTATAGGAAGCAGTACGGGGACTGGAAGATCTATGGTTCAAATCCCGGCTATAGCATTCAATTTTTCAGCATGACTCTGCCTTACCAAACCTTTGCCTAAAAGGGCTAGTGTGCAAGAACAATAAGTTTTTTCCAGCAAACTTGGTATAAAGTTCTACCTTTCAAAGATGGGGAAACAAAGATTTTCAACAAAGTGTTCCCCAAATGCGGCATTTTTCGTTATGCTTTTTTTTTTTTTTAAATGGCTCTACCGATTATGGTTTAAAAACCGTATGTTTAAGATATTTTCCTGATAACATGTATATGTTGTATTTTTTGTGAAGTCTTCTTCGTTTAGAGGTAATCGTGTAGAGTATGTGTAACTGAGATATCATAAGGGATAGACAAAACCTTTGTGTACAGAAATGTAGATATATTTAACACATGCAATTTATTTAAAGTAATTATTTTTGTTGCATCAGCTACTTCCGAGAAATTCGTTATTATTTCTTTGAACATTTTAGCGCTTTGTCATTTATAAACTGGTGTAGTTACTCAAGTGTATCGGCGATTTCTTATTAAAAAAGAAAAGCATGGATATTCAAGGTAGGGTTACAGCGACCCTTCTTTGAACATTTGACTAATCCATTGAGTCTTCACGAACCTATTGTATAGTGCGATCCATATAAACCTGAACCAATAATAGGACACATGTGCAACTTCGGGAGAATATAATGCACAATTGGAAGATTACATTACACTATTTACATCTCAGAGAAAATATTGGAAGTGTTCTCCACCAGCATCTATACATGTTTGTACTCGTCTCACCATATTCTCTGAAGTTTTACGGAGATATCGAATTGAGAGAAGGTTATTTCCAGCAAGATGGAGCAACGTGTCATACATCTAATGACACCATGGAACTTGTAACCAGTTACTTTGATAATCGAATAATCTCAAAAGATCTGTGGCCCCCCAGATCCCCTGACGTCACCTCACCGGATTTTTTCTTGTGGGGGTATCTAAAAATAGAGTGTACAAGAATAGACCACGGACAATTGATGTTCTCAAGGAATCAATTCCAACCGAAATAAGTAACATTGGCGAGGATACTCTCTGTAAAACTTCAGAGAATATGGTGAGACGAGTGCAATCATGTATAGATCCTGGTGGAGGACATTCCAACATTTTCTCTGAGATGTAAATAGTGTAATGCAATCTTCCAATTGTGTATTATATTCCAACAAAGTTGCACGTGTGTACTATTATTTATTCAAAAGTTATAGCCTATTTAAATGGCTCAGGTGTATATGGATCACTATATTACGAGATGTATAATGTAACTATTTCTGCAATTGCTTAACATGTGTGTACATATGTGTATATATAGTATATGTGATGATACGTATGTACTTTTTTTTGTTTTTTGTAATTTACGTCCTCCAACGTTAAGTCATATTGGACGATGAATGGAATAGGTGATATGATGCTCAAATGAGCCCGGGGTCCATGGAGCTCAGAGCTACCCGACATTCGTCTTTCAGGATAAGGGAAAGCCCCGGAAAAACCTTATCCAGGTAACTCGCCCTGACCGAGATTCGAACTCGGGACCTCTTGAACGTGAGGCAGACATGCTACCATCTACGCTACCGAGGCAGGCACGTATGTACTTGATGATATATAATACTTTGATGTGACTTTTTCTACTCTTGTACAAACTATTCTTACAAACGCTTAGGTATTGAAATGCAGTGAGATTTTAAACGAGAGTAAGATCTTTTAAGATATCTCTATTTAATGACTTCCAAATGTTATTATTTTTGCACAGCCCCGAAATAAAACCAAGGAATAAGGACTTCCTATTTGAGAAAATAATAAAGAATAACAAAGAATACCCCAAAATGGTTCTCAACACACAAAAATGCGTTTGCAATAAACAGTATATTTTTAACAGTTTTTTGTTTCTTTTTTCAGTAATAAGTATTTTGTCTACTCTTTACCAATTATGCAAACGTCATCCAGAAGAGACTTCTAATGACATTTCCAAAGAATTCAAGGTATACATTTTTCATGGAAATATCTTTATCCAATCGTATTTTTATTAAAATATTTGTAGCCCCCTTTTTCAGAAAATCAGCATGTTCCTTGTAAAGGCTAATCTGGGATGGAGGTAGGGGTTTCTCGATCTTGGTGACGCATTCTTGGAGGAAGCTGAACCGAAATACACCACGTTTGGTATTTAACCGATTTTACATTTTTTTTAGTTATGCTGCTCACACACACTCGGCATTTTCCTAAAAATGGTTTTAATTAACTCATGCAACATTAAAATGTTATTTCCAATGAAATCGTGGCACATTATTTTTGGGTGAAATACAACACCTCCTTTACCCACCATGCATTTGGTGTAGAAAGTAATAAGGTTTCGCAAGATTGCTTTGTAGAAGCAGAATTAAAAACCTGAGAAATCAATAGTTATTTGGAGCTTCGGTAGTAAAATATGAACAGTAAACATAAATCCAAAATTATAGACACAAAAGTGCAAAAGGGTAGTCATGGTCGCTACGTAGGTTGTGTAGACATAGCAAGTTCAGGGTATGTGTATCAGTAAATTGAAATCAAGCACCTCGTAGCATCGGACCACCCCGAGAAGCGGGCCGGCGAGCGGAGTATATATAGAGAGTGAAGGGTACGTTCCGTCCGTGAGAGGCGAGCTGTGACGTCACACGGTGTGTTTCTCCTCAAATAACAAATTGTTTTGTAGACCTAGTTTCATTTTCTTTACATTAACATTGTATAATCGTAATTTTATTTCCACTCTTAATTCTGTTTACAAGTTTGTCATAGAATATTTCAAGGTTTGTTTTGTCTTGTTTACCTGTAGTAAATACAGATCTCCAATTATTTTCATTCTCCTACGTCTTGAAAATCTAATTATATAACGTGAATAGTTAATGATTGAAGCTAAAACATTATTACAAACGATAAAATACTAACTCATAGTTCTCAGTAGGCATTGCTTTTAGTCTGATTAAGAATTTTTGTTAATTATTGATATAAATGTTTGGATAAATGTATTCCTTCTGAATTGTTGTTCGGAGTAGAATATTTCTGTATCGCGTAACAAAAGATAATGTTTCTGACAAGTTGTTTAAATTACAAAATCGCAATAATATTAATACTTTTATACCGATGTTGACTTATCTATCAGAACAATGCACGTCCTACTTAGATTATAGAGAGCAGTAGGTACATTCTACTAAAAGATTAAGTGCGCGTTTTGAGACGTTTTGAATGTCAAGAAACCATTGTTGGAGGGAAAAAAATCTGTGCGTGTGCGTGCGTGCATCCGTTCGTCCCTGAGCATGTGAACAGCTCTAAAAAAAAGATAAACACTATATTCTTTAAGTTAATTGATGATCATTTCTTCACACTAGCCATATACAGCCTAAGGTTTTTGATAGAGTTAACCTGAAAAATTCAATGTTAATTAAAATAGTTTTCGTGATAGATGAGCATTTTGGTATTATTGAAGATTTGATACGTATTCTTCTTGGAGCAATTTACTTCACAAAGCACAACATATGACAACAATAAACACAAGCCAATACGAAGAGATAAAATAAAGAGCGACTGGGTGGAAACTAGGGGATCGTGGTTTAAATCCCGGCCATGGCGTTGAATTTTTCATGTTGACCATCTATCTAAAACCTTAGCCTATATATGGCTAATGTGAAGAAATAATTTGCATCAATTAACTTAATACGAGTTTAATTATGAGTAGCGTAGATGGTAGTGTGTCTGCCTCACGTTCAAAAGGTCCCGAGTTCGAATCTCGGTCAGCGTGAGTTACCTGGATAAGGTTTTAACGCGGGTTTTCCTTGTCCTTAAAGACGAATGTCAGGTAGCTCTAAGCTACAAAGATCCGGGACTCATTTGAGCATTGTTTCACCAATTTCATTCATCGTTCGATATGACTTAACGATGGAAGACTTAAACTTAAAAAGATGAAGCCTGGGACTAAGTACTTACGATAGTAAGTCGCCACAAACGAAGTATTTCGGTTAAAGGAGCCCCTAGTGGTCTACCGTGAAAATATATGAGTCAACTGGAGAATTTAATGTCAGGACGGCACCTTGGCTATGGTAGCTCAATTGGAAAGAGCCTCTGGACGGAAACCAGAAGATCCGTGGTTCAAATCCCCGCCGTGGCATTGAATTTTTCATGTTGACTATCAAAAACACTGTATTAAGTTCCATTGCTCCAAGAAATTTTTTTGCAAAATGTTGACTTTATCAAGTACTGCTTAAACGATTTTTAATCAAAATACCGTACTTTTATTTTAAGGCAAATTAAGTGTATATCTCCAATTCCTGGGAATGGCGTCTGAAGTCCTCTTCATTGTCAGTGATGTTTGTGTAACTGCTAATGGATAGAAAGAAAATTAGATCTCATTAAAGTGCACTCTTTGTCCCTTTTTTGCTTGTCAAGTTAACTATTTCCAAAATACTAAAGCACGCTGATTGTCTTGTTATACAATAATTTGTGAAGACAGAGTAATAAAATGGTAATTTCTTCTATAGTTGAGTTTTTAATACATAAATATCTAGAGCAGTAAATCATAAGAAAAATAATAGGGGAAATAATTATATTTCCTAAGAAATGCGTATCTTCGAAAGTGTTTAACAGCTATTTGAGAAAAATTGGTTGATATCTAATGTTAAGCAGTTGGCAATCAAGCCATTGCCATCTGTACTCCAGTATTTTGATGTTATGTTGACTAAAGGTTGGGCAGCGGAGTAGGTGGTTTCCATCCATATCTTCTTTAAGTGTACAGAAAGGACTCAGAGGAGGTCTCACTATACCAGTCCTCAGTAAATGTTTATTGAGACAGTCATGGCCTGTTAGAAGTCTAAAAGTTACTACAGAGGATTTTTGTGGTAGTGTATTGATTCTAGTCATGCTGTGACATAAATTTTCCCATAGTTCTCATTTTGTTTGTAATATATTATCTTCTTTAATTTTTTTATTATATGATATAATTATTCTTTGGATAGAGTGATAACCTAGTGGCTCAAATGAACTTCACCTAATTTTATTACCTTTTTTTTGGCTAGAAAGTCAGCTGTTTCATTACAATGTATTCCACATTGTGCTGGTATCATTGATGTACTAATCTTTTATTTAAATTAACTTTTTTATGACTGCATTCTACAACATTTAGGTTTTTGGGTGATGTATCAGATCTTATGGTAATTTTAGCTGCTTTAGAGTCAGATAATAATACAACTTTTTCAGATTTATTTATTTGATATACAAGATTTTGTATTTAGTAATTTTTTTCTCATCTTTCCTTTTACATCATCAAATGGAAATACAAAATCAAGACTGCAATTATAAAACCCATACTGGAAAATGCCATCTATTCCTAAATCCTGAAAATCTTAGCATGTTGCTTGCCATTGAATAATAATTCGGTCCCTATACACCTAATCCTAGGATTTTGTGTATTGGAGGCCCTGTATTCTTTTTTACACATTTTGCCATTTCACCTAACCTAATCTACCTTTTTCTCTTAATTGTTCTTAGCCATTTCTCTGTAATTTTCCCTATTGCTAGAAGATTTTGTAAGCTCTGAAAGATTGACTAAATTTCTCCATCAAAATTTATAGAAAGAGAGAAGTGGGCATATTGCACCAGCACGAGTACCACCATTAATTTGTAAGCTGGAACTGTTAGCGTAAACATGTAGCCATTCATTCATTGATCATGATGATGACGACGATGATACTTTTATTTGCCTATAGACATACATATATACATACATATGTTTCAAGCATTGTCACAGTCTAATTTCTAATAACTATCATTATTCACCAAATATAAGTTATATAAAAGTATACAGTTCATGAAACAGTTTTTTGTTGCATTCCATTATAATTCATCAGTTCTATATATACATCTTTCTATTTAATACCGTTTTAATTCATTTTTGAAGCTATTTCCAGGCAATGTTTTTAAATAATTTGGCAATTTGTTATAAAATATAATTCCCTTCAATAATGGATCTTTTCCAGCTGATTTTGTTCTTGTTGTAGGTCTATGAAAGTTATCACATCCTCTAGTACTGTAGCCATAGAGTTTACTACTTCTCAAAGTATAAACTTGAAAGAAACGTAGAGACAGTGAAGCACAACTTAGCACAAAAGTGAATCGAGAAGATATTGAAACATTGCTTCACAGCACAGACACATTGAAACAGAAAAATCAGAAGTGGCTTTTCATTTTTTGAGTACTAGACATTACACAAACTTGGAAACATCTTTAATAAAATACGTTAATCACCCCATTGACCTTTCCGTAAGGGAAAAAATCTTCATTAACAAAAATCGTCAGTCATGAATTTTGAAACTCTACTACCAGACATCTTTGACAAGTACATCATGCCATCTATCGACGATATGGAGAAAGAGGAAATCACTACAATTTGCGCTAGTTGAGTACCAGCTGATAAGAGCAGAAGCTCTTGAAACATGTCACAGTGTGAGTGAAGCAATGTGAATCCCCTCATTTCTGAAAGTTGGTCTACATGATGTTCTATTTCCTTATGCACATTTTTTGTAGTTTAGGAATCCTATTCATGTTTGTAATTCCACTGCTGCCCCAGATTTCATTTCCATAACTGAGATGGCTATGTATTATTGCATAGGAAGCTAATTTTAGATTTCTTAGCAGATATACACCACTACTAATTTTATTGCACATGCTGTCAATCTGGCAGGATACCGTAAATTTATTATTTCTAGTGTCATTTGTTTCAGGACACGTGTAGAGGTTGATCTGTAAATTCTTCAGCTAAGCGTAGATAGTGTTCAGTGTTGTTTACAGTTTTCTTTTAAGTAAGGAAGTTTAATTTCTTTGACTTTAGCAAGAAAACTAGGTCGAGTTTCTAAGTTTACTTGTGATGTTCTTTTTTCCCAATCATTATAAGACAGTCTAATTTGAGAAAAGTATAATATTCTAAAATTGACTCTAGTGACAAGAAGTACTTATAGCATTCAGGACATTCTAAAGCTTAGTACTATTGGAAACAGATTTTAAAGAAATATATATTCTTAAATAATTTGCGAGTAGAGGAAAATAAATTAATCAAAATTATATATCATAAAGGAAATTATATTTTTATACAGATTGGTCAAATAGAGACAATCTGTACATAAGATATTGAATATATGAGTATGGGTAGCTCTTTTAAATTATATGACATCCTATGACCTAGTGCAAGAATTTGTGCCCTGGTTGGCCAAATAGTATATTTATATCTCTAAGAAGGTAAACATAAATTAAGAATGGCTTTTAACAATGTCTGTACTATTTAATTCAAAACAAGATTTAGATCCCTTTTGAAAGTAATGACAGTCTGTAATTTTAGCCAACTCCTCGTACATAATTATTTAATATTTTCATATGATTTACACAGTGGAAATTTCTAGGTAAGTTAAGAATAAAGCCCTGAAACTAATTCTGATTCTCTCTCAGCAAAACCAAAAGGACTTTGAATTGTTTCAGGAAGACATGAAACAAATAAAACATTAGGGGCATCGTAAAAACTATTTGTAGTTGGTTTATTGATACTTGTCACTTTTTTTATATTATTGAGGGACTAGTTTCAAAGGCCATTGCCTCATTTTCAACCTCTCTGCAACTAGTATCTGTTGTCCGCTCTTCTCTCTCTAGTGGTGGAACTATGAACTTCTTTGTCAAATTATCTACTGGTGGGATTTCAAAGTTCATTACGTGGTACGAAATTGAATTGAGAATATATTGACATATGTAGTCCTTATTTTTCCATATGAATAAAACATTTAATAAATTTAAAAAGATCTTTAAGGAACAAAATATAATCTTGGCACACCTACTAATGGACATTCAATTTTAAAATTGCTAAATTCAAAAACAAAAGAGGAAATCCCATCAGTTAACAGATCCGGATTATACAAAATAAGTTGTAAACAATTGTGAAAAATGCTACATAGGTCAAACTAAAAGAAATCTAAAAACCAGAGTCACAGAGCACTTTAGAAACATCAGATTGAAACAAGAAGAAAAGTCAGCAGTAGCATTTCATTTTTGGAACGAAAATCATGAAATTGATCCAAATCCAAAATTATTAAAATGAGTGATAAACCAAAATAAACAACATGGGAGAACATATTCATACGGAAAAATAAGGACCGCGTAATGAACTTTGAAATCCCAACAGTAGATAATTTGACAAAGAAGTTAATAGTTAATAGTTCCACCACCAGAGCGAGAGAGAGAGAGAGAGAGAGCAGACAACAGATGCTAGTTGGAGAGAGGTTGAAAAGGGAGGCAATGGCCTTTGAAACTAGTCCCTCAATAATATAAGTAGGTGACAAGTGTCAATAAACCAACTACAAACAGTTATTACAATTAATTTTGACATCACTGTTACTAAATTCCTCCAAACACACACAATTAGGGACATTTTTTAGATTTGTAAGATATCTTATTATTACACAGAAAATGAAGCTAGTTACAGTGGAATAATAAATATAATACAAATAAAATATTTAGTAATTATTTTCCACTTAATTTCAAATAGAAGGTAAAAGTTTTGTCATCAACTTTTTAAGATAAGTGGAAAATAATCACTAAATATTTGTATTATATCTTATTATTGTTTCGGTTGTAGAGCATAGGCTACAAAGGTTCACGTAAATTGGCCAAACAATGTTATTTGAATGTAATTTTAGCTAATTTTTGTCTTTTTCTAGAATACAAATACATCCAGCTTTGTGAAAATCATACTAAACGTACACTTAATAAAACTTTAGTTGAATGTGAGAGAAATATAAGTTTTCCCACATGGGCTCAAAGAAATAAAAAATCTGATATATTTGCAATAGAGTACTGAAATTAGACCCTGATATCCATCCATATTCAACGAAATAGAATTGAAATTTTGTGACATGAATAATCTTCCAAAATATCTCTATTTAATTAAATTTTGTATGCTTATTTCAAAACTATAATCAGTTTTTTTCTACCATATACAATTTTTTTAGAATTAGCAGTTATACCTAAAAGTTTTAATGTAGTTATACATATAATTCCTTTGTTCAAATTAATCAAATTTAGTTCATTCTGTACTTGCTTTTCAAATTGTGAGGATCTGTTTATATGAGTAGCAGTTGTATGTCATACATTTGTATCATTTGAAGCAATATATGCTCTAGAAAGTATAAAAGTAACCGTGAAAATTGTACCATATCTTTGGCAATTTTGTTCAAAAGAGAAGATAAAATATTACACATTTTGTTAAAAAGGCCAAAAATGTGTATTTACATTTGAAGCTTGAAGATGTTGATAAAATGGCCACCAAAAAAGTATATCATACCTGTATAGAACTAAGGAAATGGGGATAAAGAGAAACAGCTAGTATGCCCTGTGCTATTCTTGTGATCTGGCATGAACCTTGAAACCCTGTGGATGATGCTACTTTTGCGTATGTGATGTTACAGGCTGCAACACAAAGAATATGAAAGGAAGTTTTTATCCAAATTTATCAGCAAAAAGGTTCATGTCACAAGGTCCTGGTCTTCCTGTGCCTTTTCCATTATAAACAGTTGTCAGATTATAAGAAAGTTCTCGAGACAACAGCACTGTTTCTGATATAGTCCAAGAACAGGATTTTCATCAACTTCAATTACACAATTTTGCCCAATCAGAACTTAATGATTTGTTTAGAGACTAAGGATGCTCTTGAGTTATTGGGGTCCAGACTAAGAGAAAGATCTACTCTATCTAGGAAGTCGTTTTCTTGGTACAGACACCGTGAAGAGGAATTTGTTACATATTTCTCTAGGAAGGAAATGTTACATAGACACATATTCCTGGTTTAGTGTTAGTTTAGGCACTGCTAAATACTTTCCAGGTGATTGGAGACTTTTTATAGATTCTTCTAAAATTAGTCTGAAAGCTGCACTGTTGTGTAATGAACATAAATGTACATCAGTCCCAATTGCCCATTCAGTTCACAACAAGGTAGCACATCATAACCTAAAATTACTTTTCGAAAAAGTCAGATATGAAGAACAGGGGCAGGTATGAGCAGATTTATAAGTTATTGGTATGTTACTGAGTCAGCAATCAGGCTATACTAAAATGCCTAAATGCTTTATTTGTAAGTTGGATAGTGAAGTCCAATCTGAGCCCTAGAGAAGAAAAAACTAGAAGCAGAGAGATATTCGCATGCCAGGAATGAAAAATGTTATTCCTGAGTGTCTTGTGCACCTCAAAGCTGTTCTACCATCTCTACGCATAAAACTAGCCTTAATGAAGCAGTTTGTTAAGGCTTTAAATAAGAATGACAACTGTTACAAATAAATCTGCAAGAAGTTCCCTGAAATATTTGATGCTAAAGTTAGAGGGTATATTTGTTGAGCCACACATTAGGAAGTTGGTTCATTTGTGAAGAAATGATATATATTGAAAACTTTTAGGAGTGTCACTGAAAACTTCCTGAAATTACAAGGATCCAAATTAATGTAGATGAGATGAAATCATCAGTATTTGCAAAACTATTATTGCATGTCGATTGATAAGAAACCATAGCACATCAGATGTTCTGGAGGTGAATGGTGCTTTTATATTTGCACTATAACCAAAGGTGAGGAATCACTAAAACATGAGGGCAACAGGAGAACATATCTAGCAGATATACACCACTACTAATTTTATTGCATATGCTGTCAATCTGGCAGGATACCTTAAATTTATTATTTCTAGTGTCATTTGTTTCATGACACATGTAGAGGTTGATCTGTAAATTCTTAAGCTAAGCGTAGATAGTGTTCAGTAGGGTTGATACTTGTTTACAGTTTTCTTTTAAGTAAGGAAGTTTGATTTCTTTGTCTTTAGCAAGAAAACTATGTCGAGTTTCTAAGTTTACTTGTGTTTTCTTTTTTCCCAGTCATTATAAGACAGTCTACTTGAGAAAAGTATAATATTCTAAAATTGAAACCAGTGACAAGAAGTACTTATAGCATTCAGGGCATTCTAAAGCTTAGTACTATTGGAAACAGATTTTATAGAAATATATATTCTTAAATAATCCGCAAGTAGTACAATATTACATAAATTAATCAAAATTATATATAATAAAAAAATATATTTTTATACAGATTGGTCAAATAGCGACAATCTGTACATAAGATATTGAATATATGAGTATGGTTTTATTTTTTTTTTTTATTCATTTATTATACGGCATATTCCATTACATAGTGAGTAATACTATGTGCTTGGGTGCACAGATACATTAAATTTTTTTTTCACTATTGTATTACATATTATCACATTTCCTCGACACTTACAATTCTATAAACTAATATAAGTATTTGCATCCCACTTGACTATTTACAGATTATCGAAGTTCTTACTGTTTACAAATATATTGAAACTTTTGGTGTGTTTTTGTATAACATCTTTTTTTTCTAGTGTCCAGCGTCCACCAGCCATTGTTATTGCTTTCTTTAGATTTTTCCTTTCTTTGTCTAACAGATTACACTCAAAGATTAAATGGTCCACAGTTTGTTCGTTTTGGTTGCACTTACACATTGGATTGTCACTTATTTTAAATCGGTGGTAGTAGACTTAAGTTTTCTCGTGACCTGTTAACAATGACGTTAGATTTGATGTTAGTTTTATTTTAGTTTTCGTCCTGTCATTTATGTTGGGGAAAATAGGATTTTGTAATTTCACCTTTTGATGTTTGTTGCCATTCTTGTTGCCATTTTTTCATACTTGAGCACTTTAGCTTGCTGTTTACTTCACTTTTTGGTATTTTGTTGTAGGTATATGAGTATGAGTAGCTCTTTTAAAGTATATGGCATCCTATAATCAAGTGCAAGAATTTGTGCCCTGGTAGTTTCCTTTGTTATGCCAGTTGATCAGAGATCAGCTAGTTATAATTTACAGGAGAGGTGAACCAAAGGAAAAACGCAGAATACTGCAGATCATGTGCTTCAAAAATTTAAAAGTTGGGTTGCAATGTATGTGTGAAAAGTACATTTTCTGCACTCTCATCTGGAATTTATTCCAGAAAATCTCAGCCATGTCAGTGAGGAGCAAGGTGAACGATTTCACTATGGCATAAAGGAAATGGAGAGACGTGCATTTCAAATCAAAATGTTAAAAAACCTAAAAAGAGTTATGTAATGTTAAAATATATGAGATTATTTAGGACTGATGTGAAATATTGGTTTACTATGAAAAGCGTTACGTTGACAGATGTGGATTTGTAAAGTTATATTTAATTATATGACATAAATCCCATAGAGTATGTTTTACTGTTTTTTTTTTTCTTCCTATTGTGATGGATTCGTAGGTGATGTAGAAAAACTAGGTTCATATTCTGATTCAGCAAAAGTTAGGGTTAATGACATATTTAAATAAAAACCCCAGACAAAAAGTTAAAGTTTGTATATTATTATTATTATTATTATTATTATTATTATTATTATTATTATTATTATTATTATTATTATTATTATTATTATTATTATTATTATTATTATTATTATTATTATTATATCTTTGGACTTAAGCTTATAGGCTTGTAATAATACAGAACATTTGTGTAAATAGGGATGTTCATACGTAAATGATACCATTATAACGTGATTCTTATTTGGTTTGATGAAGAAATAAAGGTAATAGCCGATTAAGTAGTATTAACATAGTGGGAAAATCTTACAAAAAGCAAATGGAATAAAACTATTTCCCTAAAAAAAAAGTCAAAAGGGTAGTCATGGTCGCTACGTAGGTTACGGAGACATTAGTCAAGTTCTGTTGTGTATGATCAGGAAATTGAAATCAAACACCTCGTAGCATCGGACCACCCCGAGAGGAAGGGCAACGTTCGGTGTATATATAGAGCGTGGAGGGAGCATTCCAACCGTGAGAGTCGAGTTGTGACGTCACAGTAGCAACTTTATCTTCAAATTACAAATTTGTTTGTGAACATTTCTTTTTACAAGTTTTACCATTATATCCGCATGACGTTTTTTATGTTTTCTATATGTTCATATAATAGAGTTATAATAGAAGTGTTCGTGTTGTGTTTTAAACCGGTTGTTTTGGTGTAAAACAGCGTCGTGTATAATCCTGCATTATTTTGGACTTGTTCCTTTCTATCAACGTCTTAACCATCTGTAGTGTTCTGGAAATTAACTTCTTTCATGAACACCTGAATTTGCAATGTTATATTAGAGGAGAGAGCGTGTTAGACTTAAATGACCGTGAACTTTTGCTGAATTGTTAATTATTCACCAGCATTTCACGGAAGTAAGGATCAAGAGTATTCTTGCAGTTGACAGCTAAATACTAAAAATATAGGAAGATGGAATTTCAAATAAGACTATAAGCATGTGCTTACTCAAACAACTTTAATTTGCGATCTTCAGGTATTAAACGATGATATCTGGAGTTGTGACTTGCACAGGGCGTCCAGAGCGAGGTTCATCACTAGTGCTCGTACGTCCCATTTTAAACTCTGAACTCAACCTTTTATTTGTTTGTTTATTTTGTTCGCTTGGTCCCATCTTCGAGCCAGGCTTGGGACATAGAATACGTCATACAAATGTTTATCATTGCATATGAAGGGGCAGAGTCTTTCTATGTACTATACATTTCCTCATTGATTGTTTTAGACGTTAAGTCTTCATAGTGGAAGTATTTAATCACTGCTCGTTTTTCCAAATCCTCCATTTTCGTGAAAACTCTACCCTTGTCTTGTTTAAAATGCTGTCATTCAAAAACTAAACAAGCTATTGACCTGTAACTATGGATACAAGCTAGTCTAGAGTTAATCTATATAATGCTGTCCGTCAAAGTGACCCAGTGGCGCCAACTCAGTGTGAGGCCGGGGACCTATCAGCCGACTATCGTATAACGTGATCCAATATTATATAAGGAGAAAGAAGAGAGAATCAAAATCCCTTAATTCCCACAAATTTCTCTAGTATGTGCTTCTTATATACAATTTTTTGTGAATATTATGCACCTGTCACTTCTTTAGCCTTCCTTTTTTACCCTTTTAAATTGTATTTTGTAAGTATAACAGTGCAGGTTAAAAATTATTCGTAAACATATGACGCTAGCCTAACATTTGGGACAGGAATTCTTTATCCGTAGTTAATTTCTCTCCATCTTAATCAGTCACATGTTCCGGCGACATTTGGTGCGGGATTTCTATGTTTGAGATGGGGGTGCACGTTGACTTTTCGAAGACCCACGTCGAGAAGCCAGATATAACAGGGTCAATTCGTTGTATTTTGAGTTATTTCTTGATGATTGTGCTTGATTAAATAAGAGTCATGAGAATCTAAGTTTCAGGCGTGGTTCGGAATAAAGTTTAGGAGAAGTCAAATTTTGTAACTATTTAATTGTATTATTTGGATTACATTTCACTTGAACTTCCTTTCCCAGTCACTTGCAGGTTACTTCCAACATATCGATAAATTCTTACTTTGTTATATTTAAACAGTTCCAACTATTGCATAAATGTTCTTGATCCTGCTCCATTATTCATCACACTCACAATTACAAAACATCTCTAACAAGTTTATTGATTTTTCGTAACTATCGTTGTTCCTGTCTTAATTCTGTGATTGGCCGATTTAATTCCACGTCACATTACGTTATACAATTATTACTACGGCCAATCACAAAATTACATCTATTTTTACTTATTTAAATTACTAAATATATTTACATAACACTGGGGAACAAAAAAAAAAATTATTTTCATATACCCGAAATAAAATAGGCAAATTCTTATGTAAACTGATCTGCTGATTCCAAAAATGCCCCTCAAAATACTGTATCACGTAACTTTTTTAGGTATTCATAATTTTTTATGAAAACTTACAGAAATGCGATGTGATAACTCATATTTGATTAATTGAAAATAATAGGTATTTTATTGCCGAATAACATTGAAAATAATAATAATTATTATTAATTATTATTAAAGTAAATAAACACAAGATAATGATGAAAACCACATACCTGAATTATCTCATAAGTGTTTCACTGTTGATTTTTTTTTTTTTTTTTTTTTTTTTTTTTTTTTTTTTTGACATGTACTGTCCCGTTTGAGGAACCAACAATAATCTCCGAACATGGCTGAATCCCAGCGACCCTGGTAACGTCTATCCATCTCAGAAATGTCCTGGTGAAAACGCTCACCTTGCTCATCACTTACAGCTCCTAGGTTTGTAGGGAAACTATCAAGGTGAGAGTACAAAAAGTGGATTTTAAGTGGCATACGGCAACCCATTTCTTTGTAGCTCCTTAATAGTACTGAGACTAAAGTTTCATAATTTTCTTCTTTGTTATTGCCCAAGAAGCCTTCCACTACTGATTTAAATAATTTCCATGCGCCAGTTCAACACGTTTACGCTTTGATTCAAAAGCACTGTCTTTAAGAAGTAGTCTTATTTGAGGACCGACAAATATACCTTCCTTCAATTTAGATTCACTTATTTTGGGAAAGATACTTCTTAAATACTCAAATGCACTTCCACTTTTGTCCAAACCTTTAACAAAATTCTGCATTAACCCGAGCTTTATGTGAAGTGGGGGGAGAGGAACTTCGTTAGGGTCTACTAGTGGCACATACTTAACACTGCTTACTCCAGGGGTATAGTCTTCCGTTTTCCTCCACTCTTTCACTATAAAATGCTTGTCAGTTGCCCTACTGTCCCATAAGCATAAAGACAGCAATATTTTGTGAAACCTCCCTGCAATCCCGTTAGCAATGCAACTACCTTGAGATCACTACTAATTTCCCAGCCATCTAAAATGATGGACATGGAATCGTATGTCTCCTTCATTCCTATGACATGAAATAAAGGTATTGAAGGTAGTAAATTGCCATTATGAAGCAACACTGACTTTAAGCTGCATCAGTAGTTCATGTCAACTTTATTTATTTTGAGTTGGGCAAATCCTTGTAAATACGATTTTTATAGTAGACTCTAAAATTAATTTTACTAATAAATCTTACGTGATGGAAAATATGTTCTAGTTATTTTGAACAGTATTCATATTCTTTACAGGTATAAAAATATTGTTTTATAATAAAATGGCTATTATTTTAAATGAAGTCAGTATGAGTTGGTATCATACCTCATTTCTGTAATTTTATATAAAAGAATAAGAATACCTCAAAAACGTTACGTGATACAGCATTTTCAGAGGCATTTTTGGAATCAGCGAGTCATTTTGCATAAGAATTAGCTTATTTTGTTTCGGGTACAGAAAACGTGTTCCCTAGTGTAATCATTTTTTTTATAAATTTATAAACTTTTTATAAAGTTGCTAAATATAACTCGAAACTACTGTTACACATTGAAGGTAGTGCCGAAATTTGCCAAGGTGTCTTATGGGACTAGGGTAATAGCCATTCAGAACGTCAGTGCAGCTCTTTCCTATGAATTTGCTTGTGATACGTTTTATAATCAGCTTTCCTAATTTTTTTCTGCATAAAAGAGCAGTTACAAGGGAGGAAGCTACATAATGAATATTTTTCTGTCAGTTAATGCTAGATGTACCTTGGAAAAAATCTAATTTTATTCAGAACAACGTGGTCTCTCCAATGCGAAGAGCTCATCATTTTGAAAGTGTCGTTTAAAAAACAAGAGACTTTCTGCGCGCCTTTCTTGCCATCCCTCGTACTATAAATTCCCACCTTTGTTTTTCTTTGTAAAATAAATACAAAACAAAGTAACTGCCAGAGGTAAAAATCTACTGAAACTTCTGGAAATAAATTGATCATCATAAAATGGGGATAAGGTGGTGATAAAATGCAGTTATTTCGTATTCATGGAGGAATTTTAATACATATTGTATTTTGCCATCCAAGAAATAAATACTTGCATTTTTCACTAGTTTTCTTTCCAGAGTTTATATATACATAATCTCTCTCTGTCTTACGATATTTCTATTTGAGGTTTGAATTTTCATTTCCCTCCAAAAGAACATTCATCTTCTAAAGAAATCATTCGTAATGGTACTTAACAAGGATTTTAGTTTACATTCATACAAATTCCACACACATGAACATAATTTGTCTTCAGTTCTTGTCATCCCAAATGAATCATGTTTCTTCTTCCTTTAATATAGGACATTGTCCTGTTTATTTACGGTCCTCTATCCCTTATGCCGTTTTAGGCGTCAGGAAATCATGTTTCAAATTCGTTAAAAAGTAGATCCCAAGATTAAGGTTGTTTTGGGTAATGCTACTCTTTAAAAATACGATGGTCGGCTGATAAGTCCCAGGCCTCACTTAGAGATGGCGCCACTGGGCCAGTTTGACGGATATCATAATTTAACTCTAGACTAGCTTGTATCCATAGTTACAGGTCAATAACTTGTTTAGTTTTTGAATGGCAACATTTTAAACAAGACAGTGCAGAGGTTTCACGAAAATGGAGGATTTGGAAAAAACGAGCAATGATTAAGTACTTCCATTTGAAAGGTTTAACGCCTAAATACACTGAAAGACTCTGCCCCTTCATATACAATAATTAAAAGGTGTGTTGCAGAGTTTACAATGATACGTACGAGCACTAGTGATTAGCCTCGTTCTGGACGCTCTGTGGAAGTCACAACTCCAGAGATCATTGAAAAAAATTTATCGTTTAGTCCTGGAAGACCAGAGATTAAAGTTGACATAGCAGAGGCTGTAAACATATCAAAAGAACGTGCAGGTAATATTTTAAGTAATGTTTTGTACTTTCACAAGGTCTGTGTAAGATATTTGTGAAACTAGGAAAACAGATAAGAAAATAAATGGAAATAATGACAAATCGGTTAAATAAGAAAAGAAAAAAAGATGAGTGTCGCGTTTAACACCTGATCAAAAGCTGCAAAGAAAAAACTGTTTCTGTTAAGAATTTGGAACTCTACCGTAAATATCCCAGTGAATTTTTGAGACGGTTTATTACCATGGACGAAACTTCCATACATCATTACACTCCAGAAAGTAAATAACAGTCAAAACAGTAAATTGCTCCAGGTGAACCAACTCAAAAAAAAAAAAAAGAAGCAAAGTCAATTTTGTCAGTTAACAAGGTTATGGTGAGCGTTTTCTGGAATGCACAGGGAATTATTTTTATTAATTACTTGGAAAAGGGTGGAAGTGTGATGTTGACTACTACGCAAGCTTACTGCAACGTTTGAGTGTTGTAAGAAGAGAAATACCTCATTTCGCAAAGAAAAACAGTCTTTGTTTCTTCACGTCAATGCTCCGACCCGTTGTTCAGTTATTGCAGTGGGTAGGCCGCGCCGTGGCTCAGTGGTTGGCTCTCACCAAGGCGGCCCGGGTTCGATCCCAGGCGACCGCAAAGTGAGATTGGTCATGGACAGCACGGCGCTGGGGCGGGTTTTCTCCGGGATCTCCGGTTTCACCCGCCATCTCATTCCACCGGTGCTCCATCTGCATCTTATGTATCATTGTCACTGCCTGCGGTGCCGTATGTAGTAAAAGCGGGCGTTAAACACTACACACACATTGCAGTGGGAAAAATGTCCGAATTAAAGTTCGAATTGCTTGAACATCCACCCTATTCCCAGATCTAGCACCCAGTGACTAGCACCTGTTCCCGAACTTCAAAAAACTTCTTGGAGTACGAAGATTTCACAGCAACGAGGTCATTGATGCATTAAAGAGTTATTTTGAGGAGCATGATAAATCGCAGTACATAGATGGTTTAATTAAATTAGAACACCGATGACGAATGTGGAGATTATGCTGATATATAAAGCTACTTTTTTAAGCCCGGTACCTATGAGTTGACTCTGGTAGAATGGAGTATCTGACCTTCGAGCTTCATAAATGGGTGAAAAATTTGATTAACTTCCTTTAAACAAATGACAATTCAGTTTGAGCTAGGAGACTTTGTTGAAAATATTTGTCTTGTTTCTTTCAAAGATCCTGACTCATGTGCTAGTTTAGTATTTATTTGAATTTGTATTTTTCAGTTCTGCTGTTGAAACTAGCATATCACCTGTCAGTGGAATTGCTTTTATTCGATTCGGCAGCTCAAAAAATATTTTCTGTGAAATAACGATATAAAAAATTGGGTTGATTGCGTAGCTTCTTCAGCTACTATAAGTGGTTGCTGCAGAAGCTAAATATGAATAGCATTCTCCATCAAACCATAAATCAATATAAAATGTAATTTTGTATATTTGCAGTTAGATTAATAAATGAGGACGGGTCTAATCATATATTTTTAAGTATATATGTGCATGTAACACGCAATATGTAGGCGAACAGGAATGTTGATATGTGTATGAAATGTTTCTCATTTGGTTAGATCAGATAACCTTATATAAATAAACTTTAGATAGAAATACTATAACCAAAAGTGTGCTTATGAAATAATTATACATTTAAAATGACACTAAACAAGCGGAAAAAAGAACAAAAATATTTGCTCCTGAAAGGGGAAAAAAGTCAAAAGGGTAGTCATGGTCGCTACGTAGGTTGCGGAGACAGTAGTCAAGTTCTGTATGTGTGATCAGGAAATTGAAATCAAACACCTCGTAGCATCGGACCACCCCGAGAGGAACGGCCACGTTGGGAGTATATATAGAGCGTGTAGGGAGCATTCCACCCGTGAGAGTTGAGTTGTGACGTCACACTAGCAATTTGTCTTCAAATTACAAATTTGTTTGTGAATATTTCGTTTTCCAATTTTTATATTTAAAGCCACATAGCATTTTTGTTACTTTCTGTAAGTTCAGTTCATCAGGTTATAATAGAAGTGTTCATGTTGGTGTTATTTCAGACGGGTTTTTTCGCTGTTTGTTTCATATAGCACAGTGTTGTGTATAATCCTGGTTTATTTTGGACGTGTTCTTTTCTGTCAACGTGTGCATTGATCCACAAATTAACTTATTTCATTACAGTAACGCGTATAGATTATATAGTTGAAAGAGGCTAGGGCAGGTATGCGGGTATAAAAATTGAGTTATATATTACTTTTATTTTCGATATGTCACGTGCTACACATGTTCAACACCAAACATGTGAAAGGATGTGATTTTAAATAACCATATGGAATTTTAAATGTTTACTTTTTTTTAATTTGCGTACTTCAACTTTTTAAGTCATATCGGACGATGAATGGAAAGGGTGAAATGATGCTCAAATGGGCCCGGGGTCCATGGAGCTTAGAGTTACCCGACATTCGTCTTTAAGGATAAGGGGAAAAAACCAAAAAGCCTTATCCAGGTAACTCACCCTGACCGAGATTCGAACTCGGGACATCTTGAACGTGAAGCAGACATGCTACCATCTACGCTACCGATGCGGGCTGTTTTACAATTGTTTTCTCAAGTTGGGCCATTTTTTTTCTTCAGTTTTTCTTGCTTAAAATGTTTACTCTCAGTTGATCAAGCAGGCATTTTGTGTATCTAATCCTTGTTATTACAGTGAAAAGTAATTCCGATTTAAGAAAGCAAAAATGCACAGTCGTAAGTTCACGTTTTACTGAACTTCCTCATTGATGCCTGATTGTCTCTTATCAGGTTATTGGTCAGTTAAATTGTAAAGATTTTTACTTTTTCTATACGTACTTATAATAACTAGAGAGAGTACCTATTATATTGTGCTGAAAAAATATTTGTGAGCAACAAAACATTTGTTTTAAAAAAAGGAAAGAAAGAAAAAAAAAGTCGTCTGAGAATTTAACACGAAAATTATCAAGAAAATGTGCCATCCCAAACTATCCTTTGCATAAAGATATATTATGATAGAAATCGTTATTTTAAGATCGTTCATGAAAAATGGGATTTTTTTGGGAATACCCTAGGAAGTCCTCTTCATTCTAATGATTTACATAGACAAAATATTAATATATCAGAATGTAGAGGTCAAAAATTTAAGCAGACCGCATATGTCAATGACTGTTTTACTATTTATTTGGTTTGAATGTTCAAATTATTATACTTTTCTAAATTGGAATATCATTATCTTTTCTGCGCCACCGCTGCTATTATGCAAACAAGAAAGGGACTTAAAGGCAGTTCTAAAAGATTTTACTGTCTCTTAAGAGTAGGGTTTTCCCCAGTTTCCCTTTTATCTCAAGAAAATATGTAATAAAACAAATTCTATGTACACTTACATCCATGAAAATGAAGTAGGCAGAATTTTAAGTGATAATAGTGTGTTGAAATCATGAGAATGTAAAACAACTGATGGTTTAAAGTGGGAGACCAATACTTTCTGGAGTTGGCAACAGAAAGCAGCAGATATGCAAAAAGGAAAGTGAAAATTGGGATACAAATACGTTATATCACAGAAATTGGTGCTTACAATGTTGTGAAAGCTAGAAATTTTAAGTATTTATAAGCAGTATCATAAAAGTTAAAACGGATAAATGGATATGTACAAGTAAATGAGCCAATTTTATGTTAATTAGTAATATTAGGGTTGGATCCTCGATAATGTAACACTTGAAGCTTTCGACGCGAGCGTTATTGATTAAGGCTTCACGGGTGATCAGCCGCGTCAAATTTAAGAAGATCGTGCTTTCGGCCATTTTACACTCTATGGCCTTCATCAGGAACTGAGTTCAGAACAACTCTATGGCCGAAAGCACGGTCTT
Organism: Mantis religiosa; assembly: GCA_030765055.1. Lineage (NCBI taxonomy): Eukaryota > Metazoa > Arthropoda > Insecta > Mantodea > Mantidae > Mantis > Mantis religiosa. Next base: position 30,520,457 of record CM060958.1, on the reverse strand, counting down.
CTTAAATTTGACGCAGTGATCACCCGTGACGCCTTAATCAATGGATCCTCGATATTTCAGAAAATTGGCTCGATAAATTTTCGATACTTCGGTGCTGATTCTGCAATGTTTATTTTATTTTAAAATTATAAAATATTACTGCCGCAAGTAGAACATTGCAAACCCGAGGAGTTGCCAGGAAGGAACTACCTGTACAGCAACATTATGCAAGAAAACAATCGTGTGTCAGATTCAGTGCCAGAAATCGCTGCAGATGTCACCTCTTTCTAGTACACTGGATTATTAGAAACATTCAAAATTTCCAAAACAAAGAAAAGTAGTTGCTAAATATTTTTGTATTCCACCTACAATACCGCTTGGCTCTCGCCAAGGCGGCCCGGGTTACTTCCAACATATCGATAAATTCTTACTTTGTTATATTTAAACAGTTCCAACTATTACATAAAAGTTCTTGATCCTGCTCCACTATTCATCACACTCACCATTACAAAACATCTCTATCAAGATTATTGATTTTTCCTATGTTACCTTGGCCGATTTAATTCCACGTCACAACATTGTCATACAATTATTACTACGGCCAATCACAAAATTACATGTATTTTTGCTTATCGAAATTACTAAATATATTTGCATAATCATCATTTTTTATAAATTTATAAACTTTTTATAACTTTGCTAAATATAACTCGAAACTACTGTTACACATTGAAGGTAGTGCCGAAATTTGCCAAGGTGTCTTATGGGACTAGGGTAATAGCCATTCAGAACGTCAGTGCAGCTCTTTCCTATGAATTTCTAGTGTTACGTTTTATAATCAGCTTTCCTAATTTTTTTTTCTGCATAAAAGAGCAGTCACAAGGGAGGAAGCTACATAATGAATATTTTTCTGTCAGTTAATGCTAGATGTACCTTGGAAAAATCTAATTTTGTTCAGAACAACGTGGTCTCTTCAATGCGAAGAGCTTATTTTGGAAGTGTCGTCCAAAAGAGAACAGACTTTCTGCGCGCCTTTCTTGCCATCCCTCGTAGTATAAATTCCCGCCTTTGTTTTTCTTTGTAAAATGCATACAAATCAAAGTAACTGCCAGAGGTAAAAATCTACTGAAACTTCTGGAAATAAATTGATCGTCATAAAATGGGGATAAGGTGGTGATAAAATGCAGTTATTTCGTATTCATGGAGGAATTTTAATGCATATTGTATTTTGCCAACCAAGAGATAGAAACTTGCATTTTTCACTAGTTTTCTTTCCAGAGTTTATATATACATAATCTCTCTCTGTCTTACGATATTTCTATTTGAGGTTTGAATTTTCATTTCCCTCCAAAAGAACATTCATCTTCTAAAGAAATCATTCGTAATGGTACTTAACAAGGATTTTAGTTTACGTTCATACAAATTCCACACACATATGAACATAATTTGTCTTCAGTTCTTGTCATCTCAAATGAATAATGTTTCTTCTTCCCTTAATATAGGACATTATCCTGTTCATTTACGGTCCTCTTCCTGTCCCTGATGCCATTTTAGGCGTCAGGAAATCATGTTTCAAATTCGTTAAAAAGTAGATCACAAGATTAAGGTTGTTTTGGGTAATGCTACTCTTTAAAAATACGATGGTCGGCTGATAAGTCGCAGACCTCACTTAGAGATGGCGCCACTAGGCCAGTTTCACGGATAGCCGTGGACTAGCTTGTATTCTTAGTTACAGGTCAATAGCTTGTTTAGTTTTTGAATGGCAACGTTTTAAACAAGACAAGTGTAGAGGTTTCACGAAAATGCAGGATTTGGAAAAATGAGCAGTGATTAATACTTCCATTTGAAAGGCTTAACGCCTAAAGGAACCTAGAACGAAATGGACAGTACATTGAAAGACACTGCTCCTTCATATACTATAATTAAAAGATGGGTTGTAGAGTTTATAATGGGACGTACGAGCACTAGTGATGAGCCTCGCTCTGGACGCCCTGTGGAAGTCACAACTCCAGAGATCATTGAAAAAAAATTCATCGTTTAGTCCTGGAAGACCACAGATTAAAGTTGACATAGCAGAGGCTGTAAACATATCAAAAGAAAGTGCAGGTAATATTTTAAGTAATGTTTTGGACTTTCACAAGGTCTGTGTAAGATATTTGTGAAACTAGGAAAACAGATAAGAAAATCAACGGAAATAATGACAAATCGGTTAAATAAGAAAAGAAAAAAAGATGAATGTCGCGTTTAACACCTGATCAAACGCTGCAAAGAAAAAACTGCTTCTGTTAAGAATTTGGAACTCTACCGTAAATATCCCAGTGAATTTTTGAGACGGTTTATTACCATGGACGAACTTCGATAGATCACTACATTCCAGAAAGTAAATAACAGTCAAAACAGTAGTTTGCTCCAGGTGAACCAACTCCAAAAAAAAAAAAAAAAATGCAAAGTCAATTTTGTCAGTTAAGAAGGTTATGGTGGGCGTTTTCTGGAATCCACAGGGAATCAATTTTATTAATTACTTGGAAAAGGGTAAAAGTGTGATGTTGACTACTACACAAGCTTACTGCAATGTTTGAGTGACGTAAGAAGAAAAATACCTCATTTCGCAAACAAAAACAATCTTGTTTCTTCATGTCAACGCTCCGGCCCGTTGTTCAGTTATTGCAGTGGGTAGGCTGCGCCGTGGCTCAGTGGTTGGCTCTCGCCAAGGCGGCCCGGGTTCGATCCCAGGCGACCGCAAAGTGAGATTGGTGGTGGACAACACGGCGCTTGGGCGGGTTTTCTCCGGGATCTCCGGTTTCCCCCGCCATCTCATTCCACCGGTGCTCCATCTGCATCTCATGTATCATTGTCACTGCCTGCGGTACCGTATGTAGTAAAAGCGGGCGTTAAACACTACACACACATTGCAGTGGGGAAAATGTCCGAATTAAAGTTCGAATTGCTTGAACATCCATCCTATTGCCAGATCTAGCACCCAGTGACTAGCACCTGTTCCCGAACCTCAAAAAACTTCTCGGAGTACGAAGATTTCACTGCAACGAGGTCATTGATGCATTAAAGAGTTATTTTGAGGACTATGATAAATCGCAGTACATAGATGGTTTAATTAAATTAGAACACCGATGACGAATGTGGAGATTTCTGGAGATTATGCTGATATATAAAGCTACTTTTTAAAGCCCGGTACCTATGAGTTGACTCTGGTAGAATGGAGTATCTGACCTTCGAGCTTCATAAATGGGTGAAAAATTTGATAAACTTCCTTTAAACAAATGACAATTCAGCTTGAGCTAGGAGACTTTGTTGAAAATATTTCCCTTGTTTCTTTCAAAGATCCTGACTCATGTGCTAGTTTAGTATTTATTTGAATTTGTCTTTTTTAGTTCTGCTGTCGAAACTAGCATATCACCTGTCAGTGGAATTGCTTTTATTCGATTCGGCAGCTCAAAAAATATTTTCTGTGAAATAACGATATAAAAAATTGGGTTGATTGCGTAGCTTCTTTAGCTACTATAAGTGGTTGCTACAGAAACTAAATATGAATAGCATTCTCCATGAAACCACCAATCAATATAAAATGTAGTTTTATATATTTGCAGTTAGATTAATAAATGAGGACGGGTCTAATCATATATTTTTAAGTATTAATGTGTATGTAACACGCAATATGTAGGCGAACAGTAATGTTGATATTTGTATGACATGTTTCTCATTTGGTTAGATCAGATAACCTTATATAAATAAACTGTAGATAGAAATACTATAACCTAAAGTGTGCTTATGAAATAATTATACATTCAAAATGACACTAAACAAACAGAAAAAAGAACAAAAACATTTGGTCCTGAAAGGGGAAAAAAGTCAAAAGGGTAGTCATGGTCGCTACGTAGGTTGCGGAGACAGTAGTCAAGTTCTGTATGTGTTATCAGGAAATTGAAATCAAACACCTCGTAGCATCGGACCACCCCGAGAGGAACTTTTTTTTTTTTTTTTTTTTTGGGAAAACGGGAATAAAGGTATAGGATAAAAACCAACAACAGGGTAGATTGGGTATTTGGGTAGGAAGAAGGATGGGGCATGGGAGGGATGTTGTTCTGCGGTGTCTCTTTTTATTGGGGCCTGTGGTGCTAATTTATTTGGGACTGTTGAGGTGAGTTTGGTGGCCGGTACCGCCTAAGCAACCCGGCAGTTTGTGGGTATATGCTATTTGTGCGGTAAAAACCCGCTTGTGGTGGTCAGGTAGGAGCCATGATCCAGGGGACCCTGACTACGACCTGTGGACAGTGGTGATCGTTGTATGCTTGGCTGTAGGAATCTTTGAGTCCCCGTGGGAACTGCATTGAGGTGATACAGAGGGGCCATGGCCGTCAACAGCTCATGGCCGGGAAGGGAGGCGGCGTTGCAGGTCTGATGGCGGCGGCGTCCTGCGTGTGCGGGTGTCTCGTGATAGAAAATGCGGCGGAGGGACCCCGTGCTCTGGAGCCAGACACATCTTCAATTCGTGGATGCTCTGGGTGATGTGGTCCTGGTGTTCGCGAAGGGCTTCGTGCAGCTTCTTGTTGGGTGCATAGAGCGTGTAGGGAGCATTCCAACCGTGAGAGTTGAGTTGTGACGTCACAGTAACAATTTGTCTTCAAATTACAAATTTGTTTGTGAATATTTCGTTTTCCAATTTTTATATTTAAATCCACATAGCATTTGTGTTACTTTCTGTAAGTTCAGTTCATCAGGTTATAATAGAAGTGTTCATGTTGGTGTTATTTTAGACGGTTTTTTTCGCTGTTTGTTTCATATAGCGCAGTGTTGTGTATAATCCTGGTTTGTTTTGGACCTGTTCTTTTCTGTCAACGTCTGCATTGATCCACAAATTAACTTATTTCATTACAGTAACGCGTATAGATTATATAGTTGAAAGAGGCTAGGGCAGGTATGCGGGTATAAAAATTGAGTTATATATTACTTTTATTTTCAATATGTCACGTGCTACACATGTTCAGCGCCAAACATGTGAAAGGATGTGATTTTAAATAACCATATGGAATTTTAAATGTTTACTTTTTTTTTAATATGCGTACTTCAACTTTTTAAGTCATATCGGACGATGAATGGAAAGGGTGAAATGATGCTCAAATGGGCCCGGTGTCCATGGAGCTTAGTGTTACCCGACATTCGTCTTTAAGGATAAGGGAAAAAAGACCAAAAAACCTTATCCAGGTAACTCACCCTGACCGAGATTCGAACTCGGGACATCTTGAACGTGAAGCAGACATGCTACCATCTACGCTACCGATGCGGGCTGTTTTACAATTGTTTTCTCAAGTTGGGCCATTTTTTTTTTTTTTTCAGTTTTTCTTACTTAAAATGTTTACTCTTAATTGATCAAGCAGACATTTTGTGTGTCTAATCCTTGTTATTACAGTGAAAAGTAATTCCGATTTAAGAAAGGAAAAATGCACAGTCGTAAGTTCACGTTTTACTGAACTTCCTCATTGATGCCTGATTGTCTCTTATCAGGTTATTGGTCAGTTAAATTGCAAAGATTTTTACTTTTTATATACGTACTTGTTATTAGAGAGAGTACCTATTATATTGTGCTGAAAAAATATTTGTGAGCAACAAAACATTTGTTTTAAAAAAAGGAAAGAAAGAAAAAAAAAGTCGTCTGAGAATTTAACACGAAAATTATCAATAAAATGTGCCATCTCAAACTATCCTTTGCATAAAGATATATTATGATAGAAATCGTTATTTGCTCATGAAAAATGGTTTTTTTAGGAATACCCTGGGAAGTCCTATTCATTCTAATGATTTACATAGCCAAAATATTAATATAATAGAATGTAGAGCTCAAGAATTTAAGCAAACCACTTACGTCAATGACTTTTTTACTATTTATTTGGTTTGAATGTTCAAATTATTATACTTTTCTAAATTGGAAAATCATTCGCACTTTTCTGCGCCACCGCTGATATTATGTAAACAAGAAAGGGACATTAAAGACAGTTCTAAAATATTTTATTGTCTCTTAGGAGTAGGATTTTCCCCAGTTTCCCTTTTATCTCGAGAAAATATGTGATAAAACAAATTCTATGTACACTTACATCCATGAAAATGAAGTAGGCAGAACTTTAAGTGATAATAGTGTGTTGAAATCATGAGAATGTAAAACAACTGATGGTTTAAAGTGGGAGACCAATACTTTCTGGAGTTGGCAACAGAAAGCAGCAGATATGCAAAAAGGAAAGTGAAAATTGGGATACAAATACGTTATATCACAGAAATTGGTGCTTACAATGTTGTGAAAGCTAGAAATTTTAAGTATTTATAAGCAGTATCATAAAAGTTAAAACGGATAAATGGATATGTACAAGTAAATGAGCCAATTTTATGTTAATTAGTAATATTAGGGTTGGATCCTCGATAATGTAACACTTGAAGCTTTCGACGCGAGCGTTATTGATTAAGGCTTCACGGGTGATCAGCCGCGTCAAATTTAAGAAGATCGTGCTTTCGGCCATTTTACACTCTATGGCCTTCATCAGGAACTGAGCTCAGAACAACTCTATGGCCGAAAGCACGGTCTTCTTAAATTTGACGCAGTGATCACCCGTGACGCCTTAATCAATGGATCCTCGATATTTCAGAAAATTGGCTCGATAAATTTTCGATACTTCGGTGCTGATTCTGCAATGTTTATTTTATTTTAAAATTATAAAATATTACTGCCGCAAGTAGAACATTGCAAACCCGAGGAGTTGCCAGGAAGGAACTACCTGTACAGCAACATTATGCAAGAAAACAATCGTGTGTCAGATTCAGTGCCAGAAATCGCTGCAGATGTCACCTCTTTCTAGTACACTGGATTATTAGAAACATTCAAAATTTCCAAAACAAAGAAAAGTAGTTGCTAAATATTTTTGTATTCCACCTACAATACCGCTTGGCTCTCGCCAAGGCGGCCCGGGTTACTTCCAACATATCGATAAATTCTTACTTTGTTATATTTAAACAGTTCCAACTATTACATAAAAGTTCTTGATCCTGCACCACTATTCATCACACTCACCATTACAAAACATCTCTATCAAGATTATTGATTTTTCCTATGTTACCTTGGCCGATTTAATTCCACGTCACAACATTGTCATACAATTATTACTACGGCCAATCACAAAATTACATGTATTTTTACTTATCGAAATTACTAAATATATTTGCATAATCATCATTTTTTATAAATTTATAAACTTTTTATAACTTTGCTAAATATAACTCGAAACTACTGTTACACATTGAAGGTAGTGCCGAAATTTGCCAAGGTGTCTTATGGGACTAGGGTAATAGCCATTCAGAACGTCAGTGCAGCTCTTTCCTATGAATTTCTAGTGTTACGTTTTATAATCAGCTTTCCTAATTTTTTTTCTGCATAAAAGAGCAGTCACAAGGGAGGAAGCTACATAATGAATATTTTTCTGTCGGTTAATGCTAGATGTACCTTGGAAAAATCTAATTTTATTCAGAACAACGTGGTCTCTTCAATGCGAAGAGCTCGTCATTTTGGAAGTGTCATCCAAAAAAGAACAGACTTTCTGCGCGCCTTTCTTGCCTTCCCTCGTAGTATAAATGCCCACCTTTGTTTTTCTTTGTATAATGCATACAAAACAAAGTAACTGCCAGAGCTAAAAATCTACTGAAATTTCTGGAAATAAATTGATCATCATAAAATGGGGATAAGGTGGTGATAAAATACAGTTATTTCGTATTCATGGGGACTTTTAATGCATATTGTGTTTTGCCAACCAAGAAATAGATACTTGCATTTTTCACTAGTTTTCTTTCCAGAGTTTATATATACATAATCTCTCTCTGTCTTACGATATTTCTATTTGAGGTTTGAATTTTCATTTCCCTCCAAAAGAACATTCATCCTCTAAAGAGATCATTCGTAATGGTACTTAACAAGGGTTTTAGTTTACATTCATACAAATTCCACACACATATGAACATAATTTGTCTTCAGTTCTTGTCATCCCAAATGAATCATGTTTCTTCTTCCCTTAATATAGGACGTTGTCCTGTTCATTAACCGTCCTCTTCCTGTCCCTGATGCCATTTTAGGCGTCGGGAAATCATGTTTCAAATTCGTTAAAAAGTAGATCCCAAGATTAAGGTTGTTTTTGGGTAATGCTACTTTAAAAAATACGATGGTCGGCTGATAAGTCCCAGGTCTCACTTATAGATGGCGCCACTAGGCCAGTTTGACGGATAGTATCATAATTTAACTCTAGACTAGCTTGTATTCATAGTTACAGGTCAATATCTTGTTTAGTTTTTGAATGGCAACATTTTAAACAAGTGTAGAGGTTTCACGAAAATGGAGGATTTGGAAAAAACGAGCAGTGATTAAATGCTTCCATTTGAAAGTCTTAACGCCTAAAGGAACCAAGAACGAAATGGACAGTACACTGAAAGACTCTGCCCCTTCATATACAATAATTAAAAGGTGTGTTGCAGAGTTTAAAATGGGATGTACAACCACTAGTGATTAGCGTCGCTCTGGACGCTCTGTGGAAGTCACAACTCCAGAGATCATTGAAAAAAAATTCATCGTTTAGTCCTGGAAGACCACAGATTAAAGTTGATATAGCAGAGGCTGTAAACATATCAAAAGAACATGCAGGTAATATTTTAAGTAAAGTTTTGAACTTTCACAAGGTCTGTGTAAGATATTTGTGAAACTAGGAAAACAGATAAGAAAATAAACGGAAATAATGACAAATCGGTTAAATAAGAAAAGAAAAAAAGATGAGTGTCGCGTTTAACACCTGATCAAACGCTGCAAAGATAAAACTGTTTCTGTTAAGAATTTGGAACTCTACCGTAAATATCCCAGTGAATTTTTGAGACGGTTTATTACCATGAACGAACTTCGATACATCATTACATTCCAGAAAGTAAATCACAGTCAAAACAGTCGCTTGCGCCAGGTGAACCAACTCCAAAAACAGCAGAGTCAATTTTGTCAGTTAACAATGTTATGGTGAGCGTTTTCTGGAATGCACAGGGAATTAATTGTATTAATTACTTGGAAAAGGGTAAAAGTGTGACTGTTGACTACTACGCAAGCTTACTGGAACGTTTGAGTGACGTAAGAAGAAAAATACCTCATTTCGCAAAGAAAAACAGTCTTTGTATCTTCACGTCAATGCTCCGGCCCGTTGTTCAGTTATTGCAGTGGGTAGGCCGCGCCGTGGCTCAGTGGTTGGCTCTCGCCAAGGCGGCCCGGGTTCGATCCCAGGCGACCGAAAAGTGAGATTGGTGGTGGACAACACGGCGCTGGGGCGGGTTTTCTCCGGGATCTCCGGCTTCACCCGCCATCTCATTCCACCGGTGCTCCATCTGCATCTCATGTATCATTGTCGCCGCCTGCGGTGCCGTATGTAGTAAAAGCGGGCGTTAAACACTACACACACATTGCAGTGGGAAAAAATGTCCGAATTAAAGTTCGAATTGCTTGAACATCCACCCTATTCCCAGATCTAGCACCCAGTGACTAGCACCTGTTCCCGAACTTCAAAAAACTTCTTGGAGTACGAAGATTTCACAGCAACGAGGTCATTGATGCATTAAAGAGTTATTTTGAGGAACATGATAAATCGCAGTACATAGATGGTTTAATTAAATTAGAACACCGATGACGAATGTGGAGATTATGCTGATATATAAAGCTACTTTTTTAAGCCCGGTACCTATGAGTTGACTCTGGTAGAATGGAGTATCTGACCTTCGAGCTTCATAAATGGGTGAAAAATTTGATTAACTTCCTTTAAACAAATGACAATTCAGCTTGAGCTAGTAGACTTTGTTGAAAACATTTGCCTTGTTTCTTTCAAAGATCCTGACTCATGTGCTACTTTAGTATTTATTTGAATTTGTATTTTTTAGTTGTGCTGTTGAAACTAGCATATCACCTGTCAGTGGAATTGCTTTTATTCGATTCGGCAGCTCAAAAATATTTTCTGTGAAATAACGATATAAAAATTGGGTTGATTGCGTAGCTTCTTCAGCTACTATAAGTGGTTGCTACAGAAACTAAATATGAATAGCATTCTCCATGAAACCATCAATCAATATAAAATGTAATTTTATATATGTGCCGTTAGATTAATAAATGAGGACGGGTCTAATCATATATTTGTAAGTATATATGTGTATGTAACACGCAATATGTAGGCGAACAGTAATGTTGATATTTGTATGACATGTTTCTCATTTGGTTAGATCAGATAACCTTATATAAATAAACTTTAGATAGAAATACTATAACCAAAAGCGTCCTTATGAAATAATTATACATTTAAAATGACACTAAACAAGCAGAAAAAAGAACAAAAATATTTGCTCCTGAAAGGGGAAAAAAGTCAAAAGGGTAGTCATGGTCGCTACGTAGGTTGCGGAGACAGTAGTCAAGTTCTGTATGTGTGATCAGGAAATTGAAATCAAACACCTCGTAGCATCGGACCACCCCGCCAGGAGTTTCAGCGAGCGGAGTATATATAGAGCGTGGAGGGAGCATTCCACCCGTGAGAGTTGAGTTGTGACGTCACTGTAGCAATTTGTCTTCATATTACAAATTTGTTTGTGAATATTTCGTTTTCCAATTTTTATATTTAAAGCCACATAGCATTTTTGTTACTTTCTGTAAGTTCAGTTCATCAGGTTATAACAGAAGTGTTCATGTTGGTGTTATTTCAGACGGGTTTTTTCGCTGTTTGTTTCATATAGCGCAGTGTTGTGTATAATCCTGGTTTGTTTTGGACGTGTTCTTTTCTGTCAACGTCTACATTGATCCACAAATTAACTTATTTCATTATAGTAACGCGTATAGATTATATAGTTGAAAGAGGCTAGGGCAGGTATGCGGGTATAAAAATTGAGTTATATATTACTTTTATTTTCAATATGTCACGTGCTACACATGTTCAACACCAAACATGTGAAAGGATGTGATTTTAAATAACCATATGGAATTTTAAATGTTTACTTTTTTTTAATTTGCGTACTTCAACTTTTTAACTCATATCGGACGATGAATGGAAAGGGTGAAATAATGCTCAAATGGGCCCGGGGTCCATGGAGCTTAGAGTTACCCGACATTCGTCTTTAAGGATAAGGGAAAAAAGACCAAAAAACCTTATCCAGGTAACTCACCCTGACCGCGATTCGAACTCGGGTCATCTTGAACGTGAAGCAGACATGCTGCCATTTACGCTGCCGATGCGGGCTGTTTTACAATTGTTTTCTCAAATTGGGCCATTTTTTGTTTCAGTTTTTCTTACTTAAAATGTTTACTCTTAATTGATCAAGCAGACATTTTGTGTATCTAATCCTTGTTATTACAGTGAAAAGTAATTCCGATTTAAGAAAGCAAAAATGCACAGTCGTAAGTTCACGTTTTACTGAACTTCCTCATTGATGCCTGATTGTCTCTTATCAGGTTATTGGTCAGTTAAATTGTAAAGATTTTTACTTTTTATATACGTACTTATAATAACTAGAGAGAGTACCTATTATATTGTGCTGAAAAAATATTTGTGAGCAACAAAACATTTCTTTTAAAAAAAGGAAAGAAAGAAAAAAAAAGCGTCTGAGAATTTAACACGAAAATTATCAAGAAAATGTCCCATCCCAAACTATACTTTGCATAAAGATATATTATGATAAAAATCGTTATTTTAAGATCGTTCATGAAAATGGGATGTTTATTGGGAATACCCAGGAAGTCCTCATCATTCTAATGATTTACATAGACAAAGTTTTAATATATCAGAATGTAGAGCTTAAGAATTTAAGCAAACCACTTACGTCAATGACTTTTTTTACTATTTATTTGGTTTGAATGTTCAAATGATTATACTTTTCTAAATTGGAAAATCATTCTCTCTTTTGTGCCCCACCGCTGCTATTATGCAAACAAGAAAGGGACTTAAAGGCAGTTCTAAAAGATGTTACTGCCTTCTAAGAGTAGGGTTTTTCCCGGTTTCCCTTTTATCTCAAGAAAATATGTAATAAAACAAATTCTATGTACACTTATATCCATGAAGATGAAGTAGGCAGAATTTTAAGTGATAATAGTGTGTTGGAATCATGTGAATGTAAAACAACCGATGGTTTAAAATGGGAGACCAATACTTTCTGGAGTTGCCAACAGAAAGCAGCAGATATGCATAAAGGAAAGTGAAAATTGGGAAACAAATACGTTATATCATAGAAATTGAGGCTTACAATGTTGCGAAAGCTAGAAATTTTAAGTATTTATAAACAGTATCATAAAAGTTAAAACGGATAAATGGATATGTACAAGTAAACGAGCCAATTTTATGTTAATTAGTAATATTAGGGTTGGATCCTCGATAATGTAAGACTTGAAGCTTTCGACGCGAACGTTATTGATAAACGCTTCACGGGTGATCAGCCCCGTCAAATTGAAGAACATAGAACTTTCGGCCATTTTACACTCTATGGCCTTCACCAGGAACTGAGCTCAGAACATTCTATGGCCGAAAGCTCGATCTTCTTAAATTTGGCGCGGCTGATCACCCGTGAAGCCTTAATCAATGGATCCTCGATACTTCAGAAAATTGGCTCGATAATTTTTCGATACTTAGGTGATTGATTCTGCAATGTTTATTTTATTTTAAAATTATAAAATATTACTGCCGCCAGTAGAACATTGCAAACCCGAGGAATTGCCAGGAAGGTTCTACCTGTACAACAGCATTATGCTACAAAATCGTGTGTGAGATTCAGTGCCAGAAATCGCTGCAGATGTCACCTCCTTCTAATACACTGGATTATTAGAAACATTCAAAATTTCCAAAACAAAGAAAATTAGTTGCTAAATATTTTTGTATTCCACCTGCAATAGTTTACTCTGAAAGACTATTTAACACAGCTAGTCTCATATTGACGGCAAAAGAAGTAAACTTGAACCCGAAAGGGTGAGAATGATAGTACTTTTGAATAAACAATGTGTAAAAGTGGACTGCTTAAAAAACGCATTTCGCTTTCACTTGTCTAATGTAGAATTAAAAGATAAGTACACTGATGGTTAAAGTACAAAGCAATAGTGGAGCATATGATGGCATGGTGCGCGGATAGTAATTGTCATACAAGAAGGAAATGTAACAGCTGGAGATGTACATATTTCTGGAGGAAGTCGAAGAGGGTAAAGAGAAAGAATACAGACATATGAAAGATAACAGGAACAAATATGGTGTGAACTTTCACAGTAATATCACTAGAGATTTTGATATATCTAGAGAAAGTCAAAACTCACATAGATTTAATGGACTATTTCACGATTAGAGGAAAGAGTATAAAGATTAGAAATAATAAATACAATTAAATACTTTTAACTTCCTAACATACCGAACGATCTTCGAAATGTGTAACCATTCTAAATTTAGATGTTAGAATCAGCTAGTTTATCTTGTTACCAATTAATGCAATGTTATTCAAATATAGTGTGATCCATATAAAACTGAACCATTTCAATAGGCCACAACTTTTGAATGAATAACAGTACACATGTATATTTTCATATACCCGAAACAAAATAGGCAAATTCTTATGTAAACTGATATGCTGATTCTAAAAATGCCCCTCAAAATGTTGTATCACGTAACATTTTTTAGGTATTCATAATTTTTTATGAAAACTTAATTGAAAATAATAGATATTTTATTGCCAAATAACATTGAAAATAATAATTATTATTAATTATTATTAATAAAATAAATAAACACAACATAATGAAAACCACATACCTGAATTATCTCATAAGTGTTTCACTGTTGATTTTTTTTTTTTTTTTTTTTTATTTTTTTTTATTGACGTGTACTCTCCCGTTTGAGGAACCAACAATAGTCTCCCAACATGGCTGAATCCCAGCGACCCTGGTAACGTCTTTCGATCTCAGAAATGTCCTGGTGAAAACGCTCACCTTGCTCATCACTTACAGCTCCTAGGTTTGTAGGGAAACTAATCAAGGTGAGAGTGCAAAAAGTGGATTTTAAGTGACATACGGCAACCCATTTCTTTGTAGCTCCTGAATAGTTCTGAGACTGAAGTTTCATAATTTTCTTCTTTGATATTGCCCAGGAAGCCTTCCACCACTGATTTAAATGATTTCCATGCTGCCAGTTCAACACGTTTAAGCTTTGATTCAAAAACACTGTCTTTAAGAAGTAGTCTTATTTGAGGACCGACAAATATACCTTCCTTCAATTTAGATTCACTTATTTTGGGAAAGATACTTCTTAAATACTCAAATGCACTTCCACTTTTGTCCAAACCTTTAACAAAATTCTGTATTAACCCGAGCTTTATGTGAAGTGGGGGGAGAAGAACTTTGTTTGGGTCTACTAGAGGCACATACTGAACATTGCTTGCTCCAGGGGTATAGTCTTCCGTTTTCCTCCACTCTTTCACTATAAAATGTTTGTCAGTGCCCTACTGTCTCATAAGCATAAAAACAGCAATATTTTGTGAAACCTCCCTGCAGTCCCGTTAACCATGCAACTACCTTGAGGTCACTACAAATTTCCCAGCCATGGTTTTGATAACTAATAGCATCTAAAATAAAAAATGATGGACATGGAATCGTATGTCTCCTTCATTCCTATGAAATAAAGGTATTGAAGGTAGCAAATTGCTATTATGAAGCAACACTGACTTTAAGCTGCATCAGTAGTTCATGCCAACTTTATTTATTTTGAGTTGGGCAAATCCTTGTAAATACGATTTTTATAGTTGACTCTAAAATTAATTTTACTAATAAATCTTACGTGATGGAAAATTTGTTCTAGTTATTTCGAACAGTATTCATATTCTTTACAGGTATAAAAATATTATTTTATAATAAAATGGCTATTATTTTAAATGAAGTCAATATGAGTTGGTATCATACCCCATTTCTGTAATTTTATATAAAAGAATAAGAATATCTCAAAAACGTTACGTGATACAGCATTTTCAGAGGCATTTTTGGAATCAGCGAGTCATTTTGCTTAAGATTAGCCTATTTTGTTTCCGGTACAAAAAAACGTGTTCCCTAGTGTAATCATTTTTTTATAAATTTATAAACTTTTTATAACTTTGCTAAATATAACTCGAAACTACTGTTACACATTGAAGGTAGTGCCGAAATTTGCCAAGGTGTCTTATGGGACTAGGGTATTAGCCAATCAGAACGTCAGTGCAGCTCTTTGCTATGAATTTGCTTGTGTTAGGTTTTATAATCAGCTTTGCTAATTTTTTTCTGCATAAAAGAGCAGTCACAAGGGAGGAAGCTACATAATGAATATTTTTCTGTCAGTTAATGCAACATGAACCTTGGAAAAATCTAATTTTATTCAGAACAACGTGGTCTCTTCAATGCGAAGAGCTTATCATTTTGGAAGTGTCATCCAAAAAAGAACAGACTTTCTGCGCGCCTTTCTTGCCTTCCCTCGCCTTTGTTTTTCTTTGTAAAATGCATACAAAACAAAGTAACTGCCAGAGTTAAAAATCTACTGAAACTTCTGGAAATAAATTCATCATCATAAAATGGGGATATGGTGGTGATAAAATGCAGTTATTTCGTATTCATGGAGGAATTTTAATGCATATTGTATTTTGCCATCCAAGAAATAGATACTTACATTTTTCACTAGTTTTCTTTCCAGAGTTTATATATACATAATCTCTCTCTGTCTTACGATATTTCTATTTGAGGTTTGAATTTTCATTTCCCTCCAAAAGAACATTCATCTTCTAAAGAAATCATTCGTAATGGTACTTAACAAGGATTTTAGTTTACATTCATACAAATTCCACATACACATGAACATAATTTGTCTTCAGTTCTTGTCATCTGAAATGAATCATGTTTCTTCTTCCTTTAATATAGGACATTGTCCTGTTTATTTACGGTCCTCTATCCCTTATGCCGTTTTAGGCGTCAGGAAATCATGTTTCAAATTCGTTAAAAAGTAGATCCCAAGATTAAGGTTGTTTTGGGTAATGCTACTCTTTAAAAATACGATGGTAGGCTGATAAGTCCCAGGCCTCACTTAGAGATGGCGCCACTGGGCCAGTTTGACGGATATCATAATTTAACTCTAGACTAGCTTGTATCCATAGTTACAGGTCAATAACTTGTTTAGTTTTTGAATGGCAACATTTTAAACAAGACAGTGTAGAGGTTTCACGAAAATGGAGGATTTGGAAAAAACGAGCAATGATTAAGTACTTCCATTTGAAAGGTTTAACGCCTAAATACACTGAAAGACTCTGCCCCTTCATATACAATAATTAAAAGGTGTGTTGCAGAGTTTACAATGATACGTACGAGCACTAGTGATTAGCCTCGTTCTGGACGCTCTGTGGAAGTCACAACTCCAGAGATCATTGAAAAAAATTCATCGTTTAGTCCTGGAAGACCACAGATTAAAGTTGACATAGCAGAGGCTGTAAACATATCAAAAGAACGTGCAGGTAATATTTTAAGTAATGTTTTGTACTTTCACAAGGTCTGTGTAAGATATTTGTGAAACTAGGAAAACAGATAAGAAAATAAATGGAAATAATGACAAATCGGTTAAATAAGAAAAGAAAAAAAGATGAGTGTCGCGTTTAACACCTGATCAAAAGCTGCAAAGAAAAAACTGTTTCTGTTAAGAATTTGGAACTCTACCGTAAATATCCCAGTGAATTTTTGAGACGGTTTATTACCATGGACGAAACTTCCATACATCATTACACTCCAGAAAGTAAATCACAGTCAAAACAGTAAATTGCTCCAGGTGAACCAACTCAAAAAAAAAAAGAAGCAAAGTCAATTTTGTCAGTTAACAAGGTTATGCTGAGCGTTTTCTGGAATGCACAGGGAATTATTTTTATTAATTACTTGGAAAAGGGTGGAAGTGTGATGTTGACTACTGCGCAAGCTTACTGCAACGTTTGAGTGTTGTAAGAAGAGAAATACCTCATTTCGCAAAGAAAAACAGTCTTTGTTTCTTCATGTCAATGCTCCGACCCGTTGTTCAGTTATTGCAGTGGGTAGGCCGCGCCGTGGCTCAGTGGTTGGCTCTCACCAAGGCGGCCCGGGTTCGATCCCAGGCGACCGCAAAGTGAGATTGGTCATGGACAGCACGGCGCTGGGGCGGGTTTTCTCCGGTATCTCCGGTTTCACCCGCCATCTCATTCCACCGGTGCTCCATCTTCATCTCATGCATCATCATTGCCACTGCCTGCGGTGCCGTATGTAGTAAAAGCGGGCGTTAAACACTACACACACATTGCAGTGGGAAAAATGTCCGAATTAAAGTTCGAATTGCTTGAACATCCACCCTATTCCCAGATCTAGCACCCAGTGACTAGCACCTGTTCCCGAACTTCAAAAAACTTCTTGGAGTACGAAGATTTCACAGCAACGAGGTCATTGATGCATTAAATAGTTATTTTGAGGAGCATGATAAATCGCAGTACATAGATGGTTTAATTAAATTAGAACACCGATGACGAATGTGGAGATTATGCTGATATATAAAGCTACTTTTTTAAGCCCGGTACCTATGAGTTGACTCTGGTAGAATGGAGTATCTGACCTTCGAGCTTCATAAATGGGTGAAAAATTTGATTAACTTCCTTTAAACAAATGACAATTCAGTTTGAGCTAGGAGACTTTGTTGAAAATATTTGTCTTGTTTCTTTCAAAGATCCTGACTCATGTGCTAGTTTAGTATTTATTTGAATTTGTATTTTTCAGTTCTGCTGTTGAAACTAGCATATCACCTGTCAGTGGAATTGCTTTTATTCGATTCGGCAGCTCAAAAAATATTTTCTGTGAAATAACGATATAAAAAATTGGGTTGATTGCGTAGCTTCTTCAGCTACTATAAGTGGTTGCTGCAGAAGCTAAATATGAATAGCATTCTCCATCAAACCATAAATCAATATAAAATGTAATTTTGTATATTTGCAGTTAGATTAATAAATGAGGACGGGTCTAATCATATATTTTTAAGTATATATGTGCATGTAACACGCAATATGTAGGCGAACAGGAATGTTGATATGTGTATGAAATGTTTCTCATTTGGTTAGATCAGATAACCTTATATAAATAAACTTTAGATAGAAATACTATAACCAAAAGTGTGCTTATGAAATAATTATACATTTAAAATGACACTAAACAAGCGGAAAAAAGAACAAAAATATTTGCTCCTGAAAGGGGAAAAAAGTCAAAAGGGTAGTCATGGTCGCTACGTAGGTTGCGGAGACAGTAGTCAAGTTCTGTATGTGTGATCAGGAAATTGAAATCAAACACCTCGTAGCATCGGACCACCCCGAGAGGAACGGCCACGTTGGGAGTATATATAGAGCGTGTAGGGAGCATTCCACCCGTGAGAGTTGAGTTGTGACGTCACACTAGCAATTTGTCTTCAAATTACAAATTTGTTTGTGAATATTTCGTTTTCCAATTTTTATATTTAAAGCCACATAGCATTTTTGTTACTTTCTGTAAGTTCAGTTCATCAGGTTATAATAGAAGTGTTCATGTTGGTGTTATTTCAGACGGGTTTTTTCGCTGTTTGTTTCATATAGCACAGTGTTGTGTATAATCCTGGTTTATTTTGGACGTGTTCTTTTCTGTCAACGTCTGCATTGATCCACAAATTAACTTATTTCATTACAGTAACGCGTATAGATTATATAGTTAAAAGAGGCTAGGGCAGGTATGCGGGTATAAAAATTGAGTTATATATTACTTTTATTTTCAATATGTCACGTGCTACACATGTTCAACACCAAACATGTGAAAGGATGTGATTTTAAATAACCATATGGAATTTTAAATGTTTACTTTTTTTTAATTTGCGTACTTCAACTTTTTAAGTCATATCGGACGATGGATGGAAAGGGTGAAATGATGCTCAAATGGGCCCGGGGTCCATGGAGCTTAGAGTTACCCGACATTCGTCTTTAAGGATAAGGGGAAAAAACCAAAAAGCCTTATCCAGGTAACTCACCCTGACCGAGATTCGAACTCGGGACATCTTGAACGTGAAGCAGACATGCTACCATCTACGCTACCGATGCGGGCTGTTTTACAATTGTTTTCTCAAGTTGGGCCATTTTTTTTCTTCAGTTTTTCTTGCTTAAAATGTTTACTCTCAGTTGATCAAGCAGGCATTTTGTGTATCTAATACTTGTTGTTACAGTGAAAAGTAATTCCGATTTAAGAAAGCAAAAATGCACAGTCGTAAGTTCACGTTTTACTGAACTTCCTCATTGATGCCTGATTGTCTCTTATCAGGTTATTGGTCAGCTAAATTGTAAAGATTTTTACTTTTTCTATACGTACTTATAATAACTAGAGAGAGTACCTATTATATTGTGCTGAAAAAATATTTGTGAGCAACAAAACATTTCTTTTAAAAAAAGGAAAGAAAGAAAAAAAAAAAGTCGTCTGAGAATTTAACACGAAAATTATCAAGAAAATGTGCCATCCCAAACTATCCTTTGCATAAAGATATATTATGATAGAAATCGTTATTTTAAGATCGTTCATGAAAAATGGGATTTTTTTGGGAATACCCTAGGAAGTCCTCTTCATTCTAATGATTTACATAGACAAAATATTAATATATCAGAATGTAGAGGTCAAAAATTTAAGCAGACCGCATATGTCAATGACTGTTTTACTATTTATTTGGTTTGAATGTTCAAATTATTATACTTTTCTAAATTGGAATATCATTATCTTTTCTGCGCCACCGCTGCTATTATGCAAACAAGAAAGGGACTTAAAGGCAGTTCTAAAAGATTTTACTGTCTCTTAAGAGTAGGGTTTTCCCCAGTTTCCCTTTTATCTCAAGAAAATATGTAATAAAACAAATTCTATGTACACTTACATCCATGAAAATGAAGTAGGCAGAATTTTAAGTGATAATAGTGTGTTGGAATCATGTGAATGTAAAACAACTGATGGTTTAAAGTGGGAGACCAATACTTTCTGGAGTTGGCAACAGAAAGCAGCAGATATGCAAAAAGGAAAGTGAAAATTGGGATACAAATACGTTATATCACAGAAATTGGTGCTTACAATGTTGTGAAAGCTAGAAATTTTAAGTATTTATAAGCAGTATCATAAAAGTTAAAACGGATAAATGGATATGTACAAGTAAATGAGCCAATTTTATGTTAATTAGTAATATTAGGGTTGGATCCTCGATAATGTAACACTTGAAGCTTTCGACGCGAGCGTTATTGATTAAGGCTTCACGGGTGATCAGCCGCGTCAAATTTAAGAAGATCGTGCTTTCGGCCATTTTACACTCTATGGCCTTCATCAGGAACTGAGCTCAGAACAACTCTATGGCCGAAAGCACGGTCTTCTTAAATTTGACGCAGTGATCACCCGTGACGCCTTAATCAATGGATCCTCGATATTTCAGAAAATTGGCTCGATAAATTTTCGATACTTCGGTGCTGATTCTGCAATGTTTATTTTATTTTAAAATTATAAAATATTACTGCCGCAAGTAGAACATTGCAAACCCGAGGAGTTGCCAGGAAGGAACTACCTGTACAGCAACATTATGCAAGAAAATCGTGTGTCAGATTCAGTGCCAGAAATCGCTGCAGATGTCACCTCTTTCTAGTACACTGGATTATTAGAAACATTCAAAATTTCCAAAACAAAGAAAAGTAGTTGCTAAATATTTTTGTATTCCACCTACAATACCGCTTGGCTCTCGCCAAGGCGGCCCGGGTTACTTCCAACATATCGATAAATTCTTACTTTGTTATATTTAAACAGTTCCAACTATTACATAAAAGTTCTTGATCCTGCTCCACTATTCATCACACTCACCATTACAAAACATCTCTATCAAGATTATTGATTTTTCCTATGTTACCTTGGCCGATTTAATTCCACGTCACAACATTGTCATACAATTATTACTACGGCCAATCACAAAATTACATGTATTTTTGCTTATCGAAATTACTAAATATATTTGCATAATCATCATTTTTTATAAATTTATAAACTTTTTATAACTTTGCTAAATATAACTCGAAACTACTGTTACACATTGAAGGTAGTGCCGAAATTTGCCAAGGTGTCTTATGGGACTAGGGTAATAGCCATTCAGAACGTCAGTGCAGCTCTTTCCTATGAATTTCTAGTGTTACGTTTTATAATCAGCTTTCCTAATTTTTTTTTTCTGCATAAAAGAGCAGTCACAAGGGAGGAAGCTACATAATGAATATTTTTCTGTCAGTTAATGCTAGATGTACCTTGGAAAAATCTAATTTTGTTCAGAACAACGTGGTCTCTTCAATGCGAAGAGCTTATTTTGGAAGTGTCGTCCAAAAGAGAACAGACTTTCTGCGCGCCTTTCTTGCCATCCCTCGTAGTATAAATTCCCGCCTTTGTTTTTCTTTGTAAAATGCATACAAATCAAAGTAACTGCCAGAGGTAAAAATCTACTGAAACTTCTGGAAATAAATTGATCGTCATAAAATGGGGATAAGGTGGTGATAAAATGCAGTTATTTCGTATTCATGGAGGAATTTTAATGCATATTGTATTTTGCCAACCAAGAGATAGAAACTTGCATTTTTCACTAGTTTTCTTTCCAGAGTTTATATATACATAATCTCTCTCTGTCTTACGATATTTCTATTTGAGGTTTGAATTTTCATTTCCCTCCAAAAGAACATTCATCTTCTAAAGAAATCATTCGTAATGGTACTTAACAAGGATTTTAGTTTACGTTCATACAAATTCCACACACATATGAACATAATTTGTCTTCAGTTCTTGTCATCTCAAATGAATAATGTTTCTTCTTCCCTTAATATAGGACATTATCCTGTTCATTTACGGTCCTCTTCCTGTCCCTGATGCCATTTTAGGCGTCAGGAAATCATGTTTCAAATTCGTTAAAAAGTAGATCACAAGATTAAGGTTGTTTTGGGTAATGCTACTCTTTAAAAATACGATGGTCGGCTGATAAGTCGCAGACCTCACTTAGAGATGGCGCCACTAGGCCAGTTTCACGGATAGCCGTGGACTAGCTTGTATTCTTAGTTACAGGTCAATAGCTTGTTTAGTTTTTGAATGGCAACGTTTTAAACAAGACAAGTGTAGAGGTTTCACGAAAATGCAGGATTTGGAAAAATGAGCAGTGATTAATACTTCCATTTGAAAGGCTTAACGCCTAAAGGAACCTAGAACGAAATGGACAGTACATTGAAAGACACTGCTCCTTCATATACTATAATTAAAAGATGGGTTGTAGAGTTTATAATGGGACGTACGAGCACTAGTGATGAGCCTCGCTCTGGACGCCCTGTGGAAGTCACAACTCCAGAGATCATTGAAAAAAAATTCATCGTTTAGTCCTGGAAGACCACAGATTAAAGTTGACATAGCAGAGGCTGTAAACATATCAAAAGAAAGTGCAGGTAATATTTTAAGTAATGTTTTGGACTTTCACAAGGTCTGTGTAAGATATTTGTGAAACTAGGAAAACAGATAAGAAAATCAACGGAAATAATGACAAATCGGTTAAATAAGAAAAGAAAAAAAGATGAATGTCGCGTTTAACACCTGATCAAACGCTGCAAAGAAAAAACTGCTTCTGTTAAGAATTTGGAACTCTACCGTAAATATCCCAGTGAATTTTTGAGACGGTTTATTACCATGGACGAACTTCGATAGATCACTACATTCCAGAAAGTAAATAACAGTCAAAACAGTAGTTTGCTCCAGGTGAACCAACTCCAAAAAAAAAAAAAAAAAAAAATGCAAAGTCAATTTTGTCAGTTAAGAAGGTTATGGTGAGCGTTTTCTGGAATGCACAGGGAATCAATTTTATTAATTACTTGGAAAAGGGTAAAAGTGTGATGTTGACTACTACACAAGCTTACTGCAATGTTTGAGTGACGTAAGAAGAAAAATACCTCATTTCGCAAACAAAAACAATCTTGTTTCTTCATGTCAACGCTCCGGCCCGTTGTTCAGTTATTGCAGTGGGTAGGCTGCGCCGTGGCTCAGTGGTTGGCTCTCGCCAAGGCGGCCCGGGTTCGATCCCAGGCGACCGCAAAGTGAGATTGGTGGTGGACAACACGGCGCTTGGGCGGGTTTTCTCCGGGATCTCCGGTTTCCCCCGCCATCTCATTCCACCGGTGCTCCATCTGCATCTCATGTATCATTGTCACTGCCTGCGGTACCGTATGTAGTAAAAGCGGGCGTTAAACACTACACACACATTGCAGTGGGGAAAATGTCCGAATTAAAGTTCGAATTGCTTGAACATCCATCCTATTGCCAGATCTAGCACCCAGTGACTAGCACCTGTTCCCGAACCTCAAAAAACTTCTCGGAGTACGAAGATTTCACTGCAACGAGGTCATTGATGCATTAAAGAGTTATTTTGAGGACTATGATAAATCGCAGTACATAGATGGTTTAATTAAATTAGAACACCGATGACGAATGTGGAGATTTCTGGAGATTATGCTGATATATAAAGCTACTTTTTAAAGCCCGGTACCTATGAGTTGACTCTGGTAGAATGGAGTATCTGACCTTCGAGCTTCATAAATGGGTGAAAAATTTGATAAACTTCCTTTAAACAAATGACAATTCAGCTTGAGCTAGGAGACTTTGTTGAAAATATTTCCCTTGTTTCTTTCAAAGATCCTGACTCATGTGCTAGTTTAGTATTTATTTGAATTTGTCTTTTTTAGTTCTGCTGTCGAAACTAGCATATCACCTGTCAGTGGAATTGCTTTTATTCGATTCGGCAGCTCAAAAAATATTTTCTGTGAAATAACGATATAAAAAATTGGGTTGATTGCGTAGCTTCTTCAGCTACTATAAGTGGTTGCTACAGAAACTAAATATGAATAGCATTCTCCATGAAACCACCAATCAATATAAAATGTAGTTTTATATATTTGCAGTTAGATTAATAAATGAGGACGGGTCTAATCATATATTTTTAAGTATTAATGTGTATGTAACACGCAATATGTAGGCGAACAGGAATGTTGATATTTGTATGACATGTTTCTCATTTGGTTAGATCAGATAACCTTATATAAATAAACTGTAGATAGAAATACTATAACCTAAAGTGTGCTTATGAAATAATTATACATTCAAAATGACACTAAACAAACAGAAAAAAGAACAAAAACATTTGGTCCTGAAAGGGGAAAAAAGTCAAAAGGGTAGTCATGGTCGCTACGTAGGTTGCGGAGACAGTAGTCAAGTTCTGTATGTGTGATCAGGAAATTGAAATCAAACACCTCGTAGCATCGGACCACCCCGAGAGGAACTTTTTTTTTTTTTTGGGAAAACGGGAATAAAGGTATAGGATAAAAACCAACAACAGGGTAGATTGGGTATTTGGGTAGGAAGAGGGATGGGGCATGGGAGGGATGTTGTTCTGCGGTGTCTCTTTTTATTGGGGCCTGTGGTGCTAATTTATTTGGGACTGTTGAGGTGAGTTTGGTGGCCGGTACCGCCTAAGCAACCCGGCAGTTTGTGGGTATATGCTATTTGTGCGGTAAAAACCCGCTTGTGGTGGTCAGGTAGGAGCCATGATCCAGGGGACCCTGACTACGACCTGTGGACAGTGGTGATCGTTGTATGCTTGGCTGTAGGAATCTTTGAGTCCCCGTGGGAACTGCATTGAGGTGATACAGAGGGGCCATGGCCGTCAACAGCTCATGGCCGGGAAGGGAGGCGGCGTTGCAGGTCTGATGGCGGCGGCGTCCTGCGTGTGCGGGTGTCTCGTGATAGAAAATGCGGCGGAGGGACCCCGTGCTCTGGAGCCAGACACATCTTCAATTCGTGGATGCTCTGGGTGATGTGGTCCTGGTGTTCGCGAAGGGCTTCGTGCAGCTTCTTGTTGGGTGCATAGAGCGTGTAGGGAGCATTCCAACCGTGAGAGTTGAGTTGTGACGTCACAGTAACAATTTGTCTTCAAATTACAAATTTGTTTGTGAATATTTCGTTTTCCAATTTTTATATTTAAATCCACATAGCATTTGTGTTACTTTCTGTAAGTTCAGTTCATCAGGTTATAATAGAAGTGTTCATCTTGGTGTTATTTTAGACGGTTTTTTTCGCTGTTTGTTTCATATAGCACAGTGTTGTGTATAATCCTGGTTTGTTTTGGACCTGTTCTTTTCTGTCAACGTCTGCATTGATCCACAAATTAACTTATTTCATTACAGTAACGCGTATAGATTATATAGTTGAAAGAGGCTAGGGCAGGTATGCGGGTATAAAAATTGAGTTATATATTACTTTTATTTTCAATATGTCACGTGCTACAAATGTTCAGCGCCAAACATGTGAAAGGATGTGATTTTAAATAACCATATGGAATTTTAAATGTTTACTTTTTTTTTAATATGCGTACTTCAACTTTTTAAGTCATATCGGACGATGAATGGAAAGGGTGAAATGATGCTCAAATGGGCCCGGTGTCCATGGAGCTTAGTGTTACCCGACATTCGTCTTTAAGGATAAGGGAAAAAAGACCAAAAAACCTTATCCAGGTAACTCACCCTGACCGAGATTCGAACTCGGGACATCTTCAACGTGAAGCAGACATGCTACCATCTACGCTACCGATGCGGGCTGTTTTACAATTGTTTTCTCAAGTTGGGCCATTTTTTTTTTTTTTCAGTTTTTCTTACTTAAAATGTTTACTCTTAATTGATCAAGCAGACATTTTGTGTGTCTAATCCTTGTTATTACAGTGAAAAGTAATTCCGATTTAAGAAAGCAAAAATGCACAGTCGTAAGTTCACGTTTTACTGAACTTCCTCATTGATGCCTGATTGTCTCTTATCAGGTTATTGGTCAGTTAAATTGCAAAGATTTTTACTTTTTATATACGTACTTATAATAACTAGAGAGAGTACCTATTATATTGTGCTGAAAAAATATTTGTGAGCAACAAAACATTTGTTTTAAAAAAAGGAAAGAAAGAAAAAAAAAGTCGTCTGAGAATTTAACACGAAAATTATCAATAAAATGTGCCATCTCAAACTATCCTTTGCATAAAGATATATTATGATAGAAATCGTTATTTGCTCATGAAAAATGGTTTTTAGGAATACCCTGGGAAGTCCTATTCATTCTAATGATTTACATAGCCAAAATATTAATATAATAGAATGTAGAGCTCAAGAATTTAAGCAAACCACTTACGTCAATGACTTTTTTACTATTTATTTGGTTTGAATGTTCAAATTATTATACTTTTCTAAATTGGAAAATCATTCGCACTTTTCTGCGCCACCGCTGCTATTATGTAAACAAGAAAGGGACTTAAAGACAGTTCTAAAATATTTTATTGTCTCTTAGGAGTAGGATTTTCCCCAGTTTCCCTTTTATCTCGAGAAAATATGTGATAAAACAAATTCTATGTACACTTACATCCATGAAAATGAAGTAGGCAGAACTTTAAGTGATAATAGTGTGTTGAAATCATGAGAATGTAAAACAACTGATGGTTTAAAGTGGGAGACCAATACTTTCTGGAGTTGGCAACAGAAAGCAGCAGATATGCAAAAAGGAAAGTGAAAATTGGGATACAAATACGTTATATCACAGAAATTGGTGCTTACAATGTTGTGAAAGCTAGAAATTTTAAGTATTTATAAGCAGTATCATAAAAGTTAAAACGGATAAATGGATATGTACAAGTAAATGAGCCAATTTTATGTTAATTAGTAATATTAGGGTTGGATCCTCGATAATGTAACACTTGAAGCTTTTGGACGCGAGCGTTATTGATTAAGGCTTCACGGGTGATCAGCCGCGTCAAATTTAAGAAGATCGTGCTTTCGGCCATTTTACACTCTATGGCCTTCATCAGGAACTGAGCTCAGAACAACTCTATGGCCGAAAGCACGGTCTTCTTAAATTTGACGCAGTGATCACCCGTGACGCCTTAATCAATGGATCCTCGATATTTCAGAAAATTGGCTCGATAAATTTTCGATACTTCGGTGCTGATTCTGCAATGTTTATTTTATTTTAAAATTATAAAATATTACTGCCGCAAGTAGAACATTGCAAACCCGAGGAGTTGCCAGGAAGGAACTACCTGTACAGCAACATTATGCAAGAAAACAATCGTGTGTCAGATTCAGTGCCAGAAATCGCT
Source organism: Mantis religiosa (assembly GCA_030765055.1). Classification (NCBI taxonomy): domain Eukaryota; kingdom Metazoa; phylum Arthropoda; class Insecta; order Mantodea; family Mantidae; genus Mantis; species Mantis religiosa. The sequence continues at coordinate 30,493,212 of CM060958.1, read as the reverse complement.
GCAGATGTCACCTCTTTCTAGTACACTGGATTATTAGAAACATTCAAAATTTCCAAAACAAAGAAAAGTAGTTGCTAAATATTTTTGTATTCCACCTACAATACCGCTTGGCTCTCGCCAAGGCGGCCCGGGTTACTTCCAACATATCGATAAATTCTTACTTTGTTATATTTAAACAGTTCCAACTATTACATAAAAGTTCTTGATCCTGCACCACTATTCATCACACTCACCATTACAAAACATCTCTATCAAGATTATTGATTTTTCCTATGTTACCTTGGCCGATTTAATTCCACGTCACAACATTGTCATACAATTATTACTACGGCCAATCACAAAATTACATGTATTTTTACTTATCGAAATTACTAAATATATTTGCATAATCATCATTTTTTATAAATTTATAAACTTTTTATAACTTTGCTAAATATAACTCGAAACTACTGTTACACATTGAAGGTAGTGCCGAAATTTGCCAAGGTGTCTTATGGGACTAGGGTAATAGCCATTCAGAACGTCAGTGCAGCTCTTTCCTATGAATTTCTAGTGTTACGTTTTATAATCAGCTTTCCTAATTTTTTTTTTCTGCATAAAAGAGCAGTCACAAGGGAGGAAGCTACATAATGAATATTTTTCTGTCGGTTAATGCTAGATGTACCTTGGAAAAATCTAATTTTATTCAGAACAACGTGGTCTCTTCAATGCGAAGAGCTCGTCATTTTGGAAGTGTCATCCAAAAAAGAACAGACTTTCTGCGCGCCTTTCTTGCCTTCCCTCGTAGTATAAATGCCCACCTTTGTTTTTCTTTGTATAATGCATACAAAACAAAGTAACTGCCAGAGCTAAAAATCTACTGAAATTTCTGGAAATAAATTGATCATCATAAAATGGGGATAAGGTGGTGATAAAATACAGTTATTTCGTATTCATGGGGACTTTTAATGCATATTGTGTTTTGCCAACCAAGAAATAGATACTTGCATTTTTCACTAGTTTTCTTTCCAGAGTTTATATATACATAATCTCTCTCTGTCTTACGATATTTCTATTTGAGGTTTGAATTTTCATTTCCCTCCAAAAGAACATTCATCCTCTAAAGAGATCATTCGTAATGGTACTTAACAAGGGTTTTAGTTTACATTCATACAAATTCCACACACATATGAACATAATTTGTCTTCAGTTCTTGTCATCCCAAATGAATCATGTTTCTTCTTCCCTTAATATAGGACGTTGTCCTGTTCATTAACCGTCCTCTTCCTGTCCCTGATGCCATTTTAGGCGTCGGGAAATCATGTTTCAAATTCGTTAAAAAGTAGATCCCAAGATTAAGGTTGTTTTTGGGTAATGCTACTTTAAAAAATACGATGGTCGGCTGATAAGTCCCAGATCTCACTTATAGATGGCGCCACTAGGCCAGTTTGACGGATAGTATCATAATTTAACTCTAGACTAGCTTGTATTCATAGTTACAGGTCAATATCTTGTTTAGTTTTTGAATGGCAACATTTTAAACAAGTGTAGAGGTTTCACGAAAATGGAGGATTTGGAAAAAACGAGCAGTGATTAAATGCTTCCATTTGAAAGTCTTAACGCCTAAAGGAACCAAGAACGAAATGGACAGTACACTGAAAGACTCTGCCCCTTCATATACAATAATTAAAAGGTGTGTTGCAGAGTTTAAAATGGGATGTACAACCACTAGTGATTAGCGTCGCTCTGGACGCTCTGTGGAAGTCACAACTCCAGAGATCATTGAAAAAAAAATTCATCGTTTAGTCCTGGAAGACCACAGATTAAAGTTGATATAGCAGAGGCTGTAAACATATCAAAAGAACATGCAGGTAATATTTTAAGTAATGTTTTGAACTTTCACAAGGTCTGTGTAAGATATTTGTGAAACTAGGAAAACAGATAAGAAAATAAACGGAAATAATGACAAATCGGTTAAATAAGAAAAGAAAAAAAGATGAGTGTCGCGTTTAACACCTGATCAAACGCTGCAAAGATAAAACTGTTTCTGTTAAGAATTTGGAACTCTACCGTAAATATCCCAGTGAATTTTTGAGACGGTTTATTACCATGAACGAACTTCGATACATCATTACATTCCAGAAAGTAAATCACAGTCAAAACAGTCGCTTGCGCCAGGTGAACCAACTCCAAAAACAGCAGAGTCAATTTTGTCAGTTAACAATGTTATGGTGAGCGTTTTCTGGAATGCACAGGGAATTAATTGTATTAATTACTTGGAAAAGGGTAAAAGTGTGACTGTTGACTACTACGCAAGCTTACTGGAACGTTTGAGTGACGTAAGAAGAAAAATACCTCATTTCGCAAAGAAAAACAGTCTTTGTATCTTCACGTCAATGCTCCGGCCCGTTGTTCAGTTATTGCAGTGGGTAGGCCGCGCCGTGGCTCAGTGGTTGGCTCTCGCCAAAGCGGCCCGGGTTCGATCCCAGGCGACCGAAAAGTGAGATTGGTGGTGGACAACACGGCGCTGGGGCGGGTTTTCTCCGGGATCTCCGGCTTCACCCGCCATCTCATTCCACCGGTGCTCCATCTGCATCTCATGTATCATTGTCGCCGCCTGCGGTGCCGTATGTAGTAAAAGCGGGCGTTAAACACTACACACACATTGCAGTGGGAAAAAATGTCCGAATTAAAGTTCGAATTGCTTGAACATCCACCCTATTCCCAGATCTAGCACCCAGTGACTAGCACCTGTTCCCGAACTTCAAAAAACTTCTTGGAGTACGAAGATTTCACAGCAACGAGGTCATTGATGCATTAAAGAGTTATTTTGAGGAACATGATAAATCGCAGTACATAGATGGTTTAATTAAATTAGAACACCGATGACGAATGTGGAGATTATGCTGATATATAAAGCTACTTTTTTAAGCCCGGTACCTATGAGTTGACTCTGGTAGAATGGAGTATCTGACCTTCGAGCTTCATAAATGGGTGAAAAATTTGATTAACTTCCTTTAAACAAATGACAATTCAGCTTGAGCTAGTAGACTTTGTTGAAAACATTTGCCTTGTTTCTTTCAAAGATCCTGACTCATGTGCTACTTTAGTATTTATTTGAATTTGTATTTTTTAGTTGTGCTGTTGAAACTAGCATATCACCTGTCAGTGGAATTGCTTTTATTCGATTCGGCAGCTCAAAAATATTTTCTGTGAAATAACGATATAAAAATTGGGTTGATTGCGTAGCTTCTTCAGCTACTATAAGTGGTTGCTACAGAAACTAAATATGAATAGCATTCTCCATGAAACCATCAATCAATATAAAATGTAATTTTATATATGTGCAGTTAGATTAATAAATGAGGACGGGTCTAATCATATATTTGTAAGTATATATGTGTATGTAACACGCAATATGTAGGCGAACAGTAATGTTGATATTTGTATGACATGTTTCTCATTTGGTTAGATCAGATAACCTTATATAAATAAACTTTAGATAGAAATACTATAACCAAAAGCGTCCTTATGAAATAATTATACATTTAAAATGACACTAAACAAGCAGAAAAAAGAACAAAAATATTTGCTCCTGAAAGGGGAAAAAAGTCAAAAGGGTAGTCATGGTCGCTACGTAGGTTGCGGAGACAGTAGTCAAGTTCTGTATGTGTGATCAGGAAATTGAAATCAAACACCTCGTAGCATCGGACCACCCCGCCAGGAGTTTCAGCGAGCGGAGTATATATAGAGCGTGGAGGGAGCATTCCACCCGTGAGAGTTGAGTTGTGACGTCACTGTAGCAATTTGTCTTCATATTACAAATTTGTTTGTGAATATTTCGTTTTCCAATTTTTATATTTAAAGCCACATAGCATTTTTGTTACTTTCTGTAAGTTCAGTTCATCAGGTTATAACAGAAGTGTTCATGTTGGTGTTATTTCAGACGGGTTTTTTCGCTGTTTGTTTCATATAGCGCAGTGTTGTGTATAATCCTGGTTTGTTTTGGACGTGTTCTTTTCTGTCAACGTCTACATTGATCCACAAATTAACTTATTTCATTATAGTAACGCGTATAGATTATATAGTTGAAAGAGGCTAGGGCAGGTATGCAGGTATAAAAATTGAGTTATATATTACTTTTATTTTCAATATGTCACGTGCTACACATGTTCAACACCAAACATGTGAAAGGATGTGATTTTAAATAACCATATGGAATTTTAAATGTTTACTTTTTTTTAATTTGCGTACTTCAACTTTTTAAGTCATATCGGACGATGGATGGAAAGGGTGAAATGATGCTCAAATGGGCCCGGGGTCCATGGAGCTTAGAGTTACCCGACATTCGTCTTTAAGGATAAGGGGAAAAAGACCAAAAAACCTTATCCAGGTAACTCACCCTGACCGCGATTCGAACTCGGGTCATCTTGAACGTGAAGCAGACATGCTGCCATTTACGCTGCCGATGCGGGCTGTTTTACAATTGTTTTCTCAATTTGGGCCATTTTTTGTTTCAGTTTTTCTTACTTAAAATGTTTACTCTTAATTGATCAAGCAGACATTTTGTGTATCTAATCCTTGTTATTACAGTGAAAAGTAATTCCGATTTAAGAAAGCAAAAATGCACAGTCGTAAGTTCACGTTTTACTGAACTTCCTCATTGATGCCTGATTGTCTCTTATCAGGTTATTGGTCAGTTAAATTGTAAAGATTTTTACTTTTTATATACGTACTTATAATAACTAGAGAGAGTACCTATTATATTGTGCTGAAAAAATATTTGTGAGCAACAAAACATTTCTTTTAAAAAAAGGAAAGAAAGAAAAAAAAAAGCGTCTGAGAATTTAACACGAAAATTATCAAGAAAATGTGCCATCCCAAACTATCCTTTGCATAAAGATATATTATGATAGAAATCGTTATTTTAAGATCGTTCATGAAAATGGGATGTTTATTGGGAATACCCAGGAAGTCCTCATCATTCTAATGATTTACATAGACAAAGTTTTAATATATCAGAATGTAGAGCTTAAGAATTTAAGCAAACCACTTACGTCAATGACATTTTTTACTATTTATTTGGTTTGAATGTTCAAATGATTATACTTTTCTAAATTGGAAAATCATTATCTCTTTTCTTCGCCCCCCCTGCTATTACGCAAACAAGAAGGGGACATAAATACAGTTCTAAAATATTTTACTGTCTCTTAAGAGTAGGGTTTTCCCCAGTTTCCCTTTTATCTCAAAAAAATATGTAATAATTCGAATTCTATGAACACTTATATCCATGAAGATGAAGTAGGCAGAATTTTAAGTGATAATTAGTGTGTTGAAATCGTGTGAATGTAAAACAACTGATGGTTTAAAATGGGAGACCAATACTTTTTGCAGTTGCCAACAGAAAGCAGCAGATATGCATAAAGGAAAGTGAAAATTGGGAAATAAATACGTTATATTATGGAAATTGAGGCTTACAATGTTGTGAAAGCTAGAAATTTTAAGTATTCATAAAGAGTATCATAAAAGTTAAAACGGATAAATGGATATGTTCAAGTAAACGAGCCAATTTTATGTTAATTAGTAATATTAGGGTTGGATCCTCGATAATGTAAAACTTGAAGCTTTCGCGGCGATCGTTTTTGATTAAGACTTCACGGGTGATCAGCCGCGTCAAATTTAACAAGATCGAGCTTTCGGCCATTTTACACTCTATGGCCTTCATCAGGAACTGAGTTCAGAACAACTCTATGGCCGAAAGCTCGGTCTTCTTAAATTTGACACGGCTGATCACTCGTGAAGTCTTAATCAATGGATCTTCGATACTTCAGAAAATTGGCTCGATAATTTTTCGATACTTAGGTACTGATTCTGCAATGTTTATTTTATTTTAAAATTATAAAATATTACTGCCGCCAGTAGAACATTGCAAACCCGAGGAGTTGCAAGGAAGGTTCTACCTGTACAGCAACATTATGCAAGAAAATCGTGTGTCAGATTCAGTGCCAGAAATCACTGCAGATGTCACCTCTTTCTAGTACACTGGATTGTTAGAAACATTCAAAATTTCCAAAACAAAGAAAAGTAGTTGCTAAATATTTTTGTATTCCACCTACAATACCGCTTGGCTCTCACCAAGGCGGCCCGGGTTACTTCCAACATATCGATAAATTCTTACTTTGTTATATTTAAACAGTTCCAACTATTACATAAAAGTTCTTGATCCTGCACCACTATTCATCACACTCACCATTACAAAACATCTCTAACAAGATTATTGATTTTTCCTATCTTACCTTGGCCGATTTAATTCCACGTCACAACATTATGTCATACAATTATTACTACAGCCAATCACAAAATTACATGTATTTTTACTTATTGAAATTACTAAATACATTTCCATAATCATCATTTTTTTATAAATTTATAAACTTTTCATAACTTTTCTAAATATAACTCGAAACTACTGTTACACATTGAAGGTAGTGCCGAAATTTGCCAATACAAATGAAGTTATACAGAGAGCATTTACCAATATAAATTCTCTAACCCTAAATGTCAATCATATTTTTATGGGACTAGAGTAATAGCCATTCAGAACGTCAGTGCAGCTCTTTGCTATGAATTTGCTTGTGTTACGTTTTATTATCATCTTTCCTAATTTTTTTTTCTGCATAATAGAGCAGTCATAGGGGAGGAAGCTACATAATGAATATTTTTCTGTCAGTTAATGCTAGATGAACCTTGGAAAAATCTAATTTTATTCAGAACAGCGTGGTCTCTTCAATGCGAAGAGCTTATCATTTTGGAAGTGTCGTTTACAAAAGAACAGACTTTCTGCGCGCCTTTCTTGCCTTCCCTCGTCTTTGTTTTTCTTTGTAAAATACATACAAAACAAAGTAACTGCCAGAGGCAAAAATCTACTGAAACTTCTGGAAATAAATTGATCATCATAAAATGGGGATAAGGTGGTGATAAAATGCAGTTATTTCGTATTCATGGGGGAATTTTAATGCATATTGTATTTTGCCAACCAAGAAATAGATACTTGCATTTTTCACTAGTTTTCTTTCCAGAGTTTATATATACATAATCTCTCTCTGTCTTACGATATTTCTATTTGAGGTTTGAATTTTCATTTCCCTCCAAAAGAACATTCATCTTCTAAAGAAATCATTCGTAATGGTACTTAACAAGGATTTTAGTTTACATTCATACAAATTCCACACACACATGAACATAATTTGTCTTCAGTTCTTGTCATCTGAAATGAATCATGTTTCTTCTTCCTTTAATATAGGACATTGTCCTGTTTATTTACGGTCCTCTATCCCTTATGCCGTTTTAGGCGTCAGGAAATCATGTTTCAAATTCGTTAAAAAGTAGATCCCAAGATTAAGGTTGTTTTGGGTAATGCTACTCTTTAAAAATACGATGGTCGGCTGATAAGTCCCAGGCCTCACTTAGAGATGGCGCCACTGGGCCAGTTTGACGGATATCATAATTTAACTCTAGACTAGCTTGTATCCATAGTTACAGGTCAATAACTTGTTTAGTTTTTGAATGGCAACATGTTAAACAAGACAGTGTAGAGGTTTCACGAAAATGGAGGATTTGGAAAAAACGAGCAATGATAAGTACTTCCATTTGAAAGGTTTAACGCCTAAATACACTGAAAGACTCTGCCCCTTCATATACAATAATTAAAAGGTGTGTTGCAGAGTTTACAATGATACGTACGAGCACTAGTGATTAGCCTCGTTCTGGACGCTCTGTGGAAGTCACAACTCCAGAGTTCATTGAAAAAAATTCATCGTTTAGTCCTGGAAGACCACAGATTAAAGTTGACATAGCAGAGACTGTAAACATATCAAAAGAACGTGCAGGTAATATTTTAAGTAATGTTTTGTACTTTCACAAGGTCTGTGTAAGATATTTGTGAAACTAGGAAAACAGATAAGAAAATAAATGGAAATAATGACAAATCGGTTAAATAAGAAAAGAAAAAAAGATGAGTGTCGCGTTTAACACCTGATCAAAAGCTGCAAAGAAAAAACTGTTTCTGTTAAGAATTTGGAACTCTACCGTAAATATCCCAGTGAATTTTTGAGACGGTTTATTACCATGAACGAAACTTCCATACATCATTACACTCCAGAAAGTAAATCACAGTCAAAACAGTAAATTGCTCCAGGTGAACCAACTCAAAAAAAAAAAAAAGAAGCAAAGTCAATTTTGTCAGTTAACAAGGTTATGGTGAGCGTTTTCTGGAATGCACAGGGAATTATTTTTATTAATTACTTGGAAAAGGGTGGAAGTGTGATGTTGACTACTACGAAAGCTTACTGCAACGTTTGAGTGTTGTAAGAAGAGAAATACCTCATTTCGCAAAGAAAAACAGTCTTTGTTTCTTCATGTCAATGCTCCGACCCGTAGTTCAGTTATTGCAGTGGGTAGGCCGCGCCGTGGCTCAGTGGTTGGCTCTCACCAAGGCGGCCCCGGTTCGATCCCAGGCGACCGCAAAGTGAGATTGGTGGTGGACAACACGGCGCTGGGGCGGGTTTTCTCCGGGATCTCCGGTTTCACCCGCCATCTCATTCCACCGGTGCTCCATCTTCATCTCATGCATCATCATTGCCACTGCCTGCGGTGCCGTATGTAGTAAAAGCGGGCGCTAAACACTACACACACATTGCAGTGGGAAAAATGTCCGAATTAAAGTTCGAATTGCTTGAACATCCACCCTATTCCCAGATCTAGCACCCAGTGACTAGCACCTGTTCCCGAACTTCAAAAAACTTCTTGGAGTACGAAGATTTCACAGCAACGAGGTCATTGATGCATTAAAGAGTTATTTTGAGGAGCATGATAAATCGCAGTACATAGATGGTTTAATTAAATTAGAACACCGATGACGAATGTGGAGATTATGCTGATATATAAAGCTACTTTTTTAAGCCCGGTACCTATGAGTTGACTCTGGTAGAATGGAGTATCTGACCTTCGAGCTTCATAAATGGGTGAAAAATTTAATTAACTTCATTTAAACAAATGACAATTCACCTTGAGCTAGGAGACTTTGTTGAAAATATTTGCCTTGTTTCTTTCAAAGATCCTGACTCATGTGCTAGTTTAGTATTTATTTGAATTTGTATTTTTTAGTTCTGCTGTTGAAACTAGCATATCACCTGTCAGTGGAATTGCTTTTATTCGATTCGGCAGCTCAAAAACTATTTTCTGTGAAATAACGATATAAAAAATTGGGTTGATTGCGTAGCTTCTTCAGCTACTATAAGTGGTTGCTACAGAAACTAAATATGAATGGCATTCTCCATGAAACCATCAATCAATATAAAATGTAATTTTATATATTTGCAGTTAGATTAATAAATGAGGACGGGTCTAATCATATATTTTTAAGTATATATGTGTATGTAACACGCAATATGTAGGCGAACAGGAATGTTGATATTTGTATGACATGTTTCTCATTTGGTTAGATCAGATAACCTTATATAAATAAACTTTAGATAGAAATACTATAACCAAAAGTGTGCCTATGAAATAATTATACATTTAAAATGACATTAAACAAGCAGAAAAAAGAACAAAAATATTTGCTCCTGAAAGGGGAAAAAAGTCAAAAGGGTAGTAATGGTCGCTACGTAGGTTGCGGAGACAGTAGTCAAGTTCTGTATGTGTGATCAGGAAATTGAAATCAAACACCTCGTAGCATCGGACCACCCCGAGAGGAACGGCCACGTTGGGAGTATATATAGAGCGTGGTGGGAGCATTCCACCCGTGAGAGTTGAGTTGTGACGTCACACTAGCAATTTGTCTTCAAATTACAAATTTGTTTGTGAATATTTCGTTTTCCAATTTTTGTATTTAAATCCACATAGCATTTTTGTAAATTTCTGTAAGTTCAGTTCATAAGGTTATAATAGAAGTGTTCATGTTGGTGTTATTTCAGACGGGTTTTTTCGCTGTTTGTTTCATATAGCACAGTGTTGTGTATAATCCTGATTTATTTTGGACGTGTTCTTTTCTGTCAACGTGTGCATTGATCCACAAATTAACTTATTTCATTACAGTAACGCGTATAGATTATATAGTTGAAAGAGGCTAGGGCAGGTATGCGGGTATAAAAATTGAGTTATATATTACTTTTATTTTCAATATGTCACGTGCTACACATGTTCAACACCAAACATGTGAAAGGATGTGATTTTAAATAAACATATGGAATTTTAAATGTTTACTTTTTTTTTTTAATTTGCGTACTTCAACTTTTTAAGTCATATCGGACGATGCATGGAAAGGGTGAAATGATGCTCAAATGGGCCCGGGGTCCATGGAGCTTAGAGTTACCCGACATTCGTCTTTAAGGATAAGGGAAAAAAGACCAAAAAACCTTATCCAGGTAACTCACCCTGACCGCGATTCGAACTCGGGACATCTTGAACGTGAAGCAGACATGCTACCATCTACGCTACCGATGCGGGCTGTTTTACAATTGTTTTCTCAAGTTGGGCCATTTTTTTGTTTCAGTTTTTCTTACTTGTAATGTTTACTCTCGATTGATCAAGCAGACATTTTGTGTGTCTAATCCTTGTTATTATAGTGAAAAGTAATTCCGATTTAAGAAAGCAAAAATGCACAGTCGTAAGTTCACGTTTTACTGAACTTCCTCATTGATGCCTGATTGTCTCTTATCAGGTTATTGGTCAGTTAAATTGTAAAGATTTTTACTTTTTATATACGTACTTATAATAACTAGAGAGAGTACCTATTATATTGTGCTGAAAAAATATTTGTGAGCAGCAAAACATTTCTTTTAAAAAAAAAGGAAAGAAAGAAAAAAAAAAGTCGTCTGAGAATTTAACACGAAAATTATCAAGAAAATGTGCCATCCCAATCTATCCTTTGCATAAAGATATATTATGATAGAAATCGTTATTTTAAGATCGTTCATGAAAATGGGATGTTTTTTTTTTTTGGGGGGGGGGGAATATTCTAGGAAGTCCTCTTCATTCTAATGATTTACATAGACAAAATGTTAATATATCAGAATGTAGAACTTAAGAATTTAAGCAAACCACTTACGTCAATGACTTTTTTACTATTTATTTGGTTTGAATGTTCAAATTATTATACTTTTCTAAATTGGAAAATCATTCTCTCTTTTGTGCGCCACCGCTGCTATTATGTAAACAAGAAAGGGACTTAAAGGCTGTTCTAAAAGATTTTACTGTCTCTTAAGAGTAGGATTTTTCCCAGTTTCCCTTTTATCTCAAGAAAATATGTGATAAAACAAATTCTATGTACACTTATATCCATGAAGATGAAGTAGGCAGAATTTTAAGTGATAATAGTGTGTTGGAATCATGTGAATGTAAAACAACTAATGGTTTAAAATGGGAGACCAATACTTTCTGGAGTTGCCAACAGAAAGCAGCAGATATGCAAAAATGAAAGTGAAAATTGGGAAACAAATACGTTATATTATAGAAATTGAGGCTTACAATGTTGTGAAAGCTAGAAATTTTAAGTATTTATAAGCAGTATCATAAAAGTTAAAACGGATAAATGGATATGTACAAGTAAACGAGCCAATTTTATGTTAATTAGTAATATTAGGGTTGGATCCTCGATAATTTAAAACTTGAAGCTTTCGCGGCGATCGTTATTGATTAAGACTTCACGGGTGATCAGCCGCGTCAAATTTAAGAACATAGAGCTTTCGGCCATTTTACACTCTATGGCCTTCATCAGGAACTGAGCTCAGAACACTCTCTGGCCGAAAGCACGATCTTCTTAAATTTGACGCGGCTGATCACCCGTGAAGCCTTAATCAATGGATCCTCGATACTTCAGAAAATTGGCTCGATAATTTTTCGATACTTAGGTGCTGATTCTGCAATGTTTATTTTATTTTAAAATTATAAAATATTAGTGCCGCAAGTAGAACATTGCAAACCCGAGGAATTGCCAGGGATGTGCTACCTGTACAGCAGCATTATGCAAGAAAATAATCGTGTGTGAGATTCAGTGCCAGAAATCGCTGCAGTATACTGGATTATTAGAAACACTCAAAATTTCCAAAACAAAGAAAATTAGTTGCTAAATATTTTTGTATTCCACCTGTAATAGTTTACTCTGAAAGAGTATTTAACACAGTCTCGTATGTGACAGCAAAAGAAGTAAACTTGAACCCGAAAGGGTGAAAATGCTAGTAATTTAAAAAAAAAAAAAAAAAAATTGTAAAAGGGGGGACTGCTTCAAAAACGCATTTCGCTTTCAATTCTCTAATGTAGGTTTTAGTTAATTGATGGAAATTAATCATTTCTCCCCCCTAGCCGTATATAGGCTAAGATATTTGATGGATAGAGTTAACATGAAAAATTCAATGCCATGGCCGGGATTTGAACCACGGATCTCGTGGTTTCCGTCCAGTCGCTCTTAACCTTTGAGCTACCATGGCCAACGTGCCGTCATAACATTAGATTCTCCAGTTGACTCGTATATTTTCCCGGTAGACCACTAGGGGCTCTGGCATCCGAGATACACCGTTTGTGGCGACTTACTATTGTAAGTACTTGAGTCCCAGGCTTCATCATTTAACTCTTATTATTTTAGTTAATTAAAGGAAATTTATCATTTCTCCACACTAGCCGTATATAGGCTAAGATTTTTGATGTGAGAGCCCCTAGTGGTCTACCGGGTCTACCCTTAATTTTGAAAGGTCCCTCTCTTCCGGGGTTTCAATATCCATATGACTTACACTTCTTGAATGTTTCGGTGCATTATCTTCCTGATCACATCATTCGGAGCCCTGACGTGAACGTCACCCTCTCTCATTTCTTGCAGATTACATGGCCAGATTTCACCACGATTTACACCGACGGTTCTAAATCTGCTGATGGAGTAGGTTACGCATACGTCTGTCCTACTAATGCCCTGGCTCGACCGCCTACCTATGGAGGCTTCCAGCTACACTGCGGAGGTTCTGGCCATTCGTGACGCTTTGCAATATGAGATTTCTCAGGGCTTCCCCAAACTGCTGGTCTTAACCAATGCACAGAGTGTGCTGCAGAGACTCTCATCTCCCCGCTGGACGAGAGATATGCACTGTTATCTTTACGAGATACTGACGTTGGTGAACAACGCTACCATAGCTGGACATCAAATTCACTTCCTTTGGATCAGAGGGCATGTCGGAATTCGATACAATGAAGTCGCCGATCGCCTGGCAAAAGAGGGACTCACCCAAGGCACCTTCCAAGGCATCCAACTGCCCTACACGGATTTCTTCCCGGTCCTTCATCGTGACGCCTATTGTCACTGGAATGACGCCTGGATTCGTTCGCAGTCCATCAAAGGCAAACACCACGCCGCCATTCAGACGCATCTATCCACGATCCCTTGGTTCTCCAGCTTCAGGATTGCACGTCGACATCTCACTTCCATCATTAGAATGCGACTTGGACATGGATGTTACCCTGCGCATATACACTGACTACGTCTCATCGATTCCCCTGTATGTCGTGATGACCCAGGCGAAACCGCTGACCTCAATCATCTCCTGTTCAGTTGCTCTCGCTACCGAGCCCACCGTTCTTCCTCCCTCCGTCGCCTACTTCAGCAGTCTGTTCCTTTTCCCGCTAGCGTCAACACCATATTATAGTTATGCAACAAACCTGTATACCAAGCTCTTCTGCAATTTCTTAAAGAAAGTGATCTACAGATCTAGTCTCCTCCCATCCTCTTAACCTTCCTTTCATTATTTTTCTTATTTTTCCCTACGATGGCCATATGGGATTTTACTGAAGGCCCCCAAAAAAAAAAAAAAAAAAAAAAAAAAGGAAATGGAAGAGCTGGAGATGTACACATTTCTGGAGATGACCCAGCAGGAAGTCGAGGAGGGTAAAGAGAAAGAATACAGACATATGAAAGATAACATAGGAACAAATATGGTGGAAACTTTCACAGTAATATCACTAGAGCTTTTGTTATATCTAGAGAAAGTCAAAACTCACATAGATTTAATGGACTATTTCACGATTAGAGGAAAGAGTATAAAGATTAGAAATAATAAATACAATTAAATACTTTTAACTTCCTAACATACCGAACGATCTTCGAAATGTGTAACCATTCTAAATTTAGATGTTAGAATCAGCTAGTTTATCTTGTTACCAATTAATGCAATGTTATTCAAATATAGTGTGATCCATATAAAACTGAACCATTTCAATAGGCCACAACTTTTGAATGAATAACAGTACACACGTATATTTTCATATACCCGAAACAAAATAGGCCAACTCTTATGTAAACTGATATGCTGATTCTAAAAATGCCCATCAAAATGTTGTATCACGTAACATTTTTTAGGTATTCATAATTTTTTTATGAAAACTTAATTGAAAATAATAGATATTTTATTGCCAAATAACATTGAAAATAATTATCATTAATTATTATTATTAAAATAAATAAACACAAGATAATGAGAACCACATACCTGAATTATCTCATAAGTGTTTTACTGTTGATTTTTTTTTATTGACATGTCCTCTCCCGTTTGAGGAACCAACAATAGTCTCCCAACATGGCTGAATCCCCGCGACCCTGGTAACGTCTTTCCATCTCAGAAATGTCCTGGTGAAAACGCTCACCTTGCTCATCACTTACAGCTCCTAGGATTGTAGGGAAACTAATCAAGGTGAGAGTGCAAAAAGTGGATTTTAAGTGCCATATGGCAACCCATTTCTTTGTAGCGCCTTAATAGTTCTGAGACTAAAGTTTCATAATTTTCTTCTTTGTTATTGCCCAGGAAGCCTTCCACCACTGATTTAAATGATTTCCATGCTGCCAGTTCAACACATTTAAGCTTTGATTCAAAAGCACTGTCTTTAAGAAGTAGTCTTATTTGAGGACCGACAAATATACCTTCCTTCAATTTAGATTCACTTGTTTTGGGAAAGTCACTTCTTAAATATTCAAATGCACTTCCACTTTTGTCCAAACCTTTAACAAAATTCTTTATTAACCCGAGCTTTATGTGAAGTGGGGGGAGAAGAACTTTGTTTGGGTGTACTAGAGGCACATACTGAACATTGCTTGCTCCAGGGGTATAGTCTTCCGTTTTCCCCCACTCTTTCACTATAAAATGCTTGTCAGTTGCCCTACTGTCCCATAAGCACAAAAAAACAGCAATATTTTGTGAAACCTCCCTCCAGTCCCGTTAGAAATGCAACTACCTTGAGGTCACTACAAATTTCCCAGCCATGGTTTTTATAACTAATAGCATCTAAAATGATGGACATGGAATCGTATGTCTCCTTCATTCCTATGGCATGAAATAAAGGTATTTAAGGTAGCAAATTGCCATTATGAAGCAACACTGACTTTAAGCTGCATCAGTAGTTCATGTCAACTTTATTTATTTTGAGTTGGGCAAATCCTTGTAAATACGATTTTTATAGTTGACTCTAAAATTAATTTTACTAATAAATCTTACGTGATGGAAAATTTGTTCTAGTTATTTCGAACAGTATTCATATTCTTTACAGGTATAAAAATATTATTTAATAATAAAATGGCTATTATTTTAAATGAAGTCAATATGAGTTGGTATCGTACCTCATTTCTGTAATTTTATATAAAAGAATAAGAATATCTCAAAAACGTTACGTGATACCGCAATTCTTTTGCATAAGAATTAGCCCATTTTGTTTCGGGTACAAAAAACGTGTTCCCTAGTGTAATCATTTTTTTATAAATTTATAAACTTTTTATAACTTTGCTAAATATAACTCGAAACTACCGTTACACATTGAAGGTAGTGCCGAAATTTGCCAAGGTGTCTTATGGGACTAGGGTAATAGCCATTCAGAACGACAGTGCAGCTCTTTGCTATGAATTTGCTTGTGTTACGTTTTATAATCAGCTTTCCTAAATTTTTTCTGCATAAAAGAGCAGTCACAAGGGAGGAAGCTACATAATGAATATTTTTCTATCAGTTAATGATAGATGTACCTTGGAAAAATCTAATTTTGTTCAGAACAACGTGGTCTCTCCAATGCGAAGAGCTCATCATTTTGGAAGTGTCATCCAAAAAAGAACAGACTTTCTGCGCGCCTTTCTTGCCATCCCTCGTAGTATAAATGCCCACCTTTGTTTTTCTTTGTAAAATACATACAAAACAAAGTAACTGCCAGAGGCAAAAATCTACTGAAACTTCTGGAAATAAATTGATCATCATAAAATGGGGATAAGGTGGTGATAAAATGCAGTTATTTCGTATTCATGGGGGAATTTTAATGCATATTGTATTTTGCCAACCAAGAAATAAATACTTGCATTTTTCACTAGTTTTCTTTCCAGAGTTTATACATAATCTCTCTATATCTTACGATATTTCTATTTGAGGTTTGAATTTTCATTTCCCTCCTAAAAGAACATTCATCTTCTAAAGAAATCATTCGTAATGGTACTTAACAAGGGTTTTAGTTTACATTCATACAAATTCCACATACATGAACATAATTTGTCTTCAGTTCTTGTCATCCCAAATGAATAATGTTTCTTCTTACCTTAATATAGGACATTGTCCTGTTCATTTACCGTCCTCTTCCTGTCCCTGATGCCATTTTAGGCGTCAGGAAATCATGTTTCAAATTCGTTAAAAAGTAGATCCCAAGATTAAGGTTGTTTTGGGCAATGCTACTCTTTAAAAATACAATGGTCGGCTAAGTCCCAGACCTCACTTAGAGATGGCGCCACTAGGCCAGTTTCACGGATAGCCGGGGACTAGCTTGTATTCTTAGTTACAGGTTAATAGCTTGTTTAGTTTTTGAATGGCAACATTTTAAACAAGACAAGTCTAGAGGTTTCACGAAAATGCAGGATTTGGAAAAATGAGCAGTCATTAAATACTTCCATTTGAAAGGCTAAAGAAATCAAGGAGGAAATAGACTACATAGAACAACTCTGCTCCTTCATATACAATAAATAAAAAGTGTGTTGCAGAGTTTAAAATGAGACTAAGAGCGCTAGTGATTAGCCTCGCTCTGGACGCCCAGTGGAAGTCACAACTCCAGAGATCATTGAAAACAATTCATCGTTTAATCCTGGAAGACCGCAGATTAAAGTTGACATAGCAGAGGCTGAAAACATATCAAAAGAACGTGCAGGTAATATTTTAAGTAATGTTTTGTACTTTCACAAGGTCTGTGTAAGATATTTGTGAAACTAGGAAAACAGATAAGAAAATAAATGGAAATAATGACAAATCGGTTAAATAAGAAAAGAAAAAAAGATGAGTGTCGCGTTTAACACCTGATCAAAAGCTGCAAAGAAAAAACTGTTTCTGTTAAGAATTTGGAACTCTACCGTAAATATCCCAGTGAATTTTTGAGACGGTTTATTACCATGGACGAAACTCCCATACATCATTACACTCCAGAAAGTAAATAACAGTCAAAACAGTAAATTGCTCCAGGTGAACCAACTCAAAAAAAAAAAGAAGCAAAGTCAATTTTGTCAGTTAACAAGGTTATGGTGAGCGTTTTCTGGAATGCACAGGGAATTATTTTTATTAATTACTTGGAAAAGGGTAAAAGTGTGACTGTTGACTACTACGCAAGCTTACTGCAACGTTTGAGTGACGTAAGAAGAAAGATACCTCATTTGGCAAACAAAAACAATCTTGTTTCTTCATGCCAATGCTCCGGCCCATTGTACAGTTATTGCAGTGGGTAGGCCGCGCCGTGGCTCAGTGGTTGGCTCTCGCCAAGGCGGCCCGGGTTCGATCCCAGGCGACCGCAAAGTGAGATTGGTGGTGGACAACACGGTGCTGGGGCGGGTTTTCTCTGGGATCTCCGGTTTCCCCCGCCATCTCATTCCACCGGTGCTCCATCTGCATCTCATGTATCATCGTTGTCACTGCCTGCGGTGCCGTATGTAGTAAAAGCGGGCGCTAAACACTACACACACATTGCAGTGGGAAAAATGTCCGAATTAAAGTTCGAATTGCTTGAACATCCACCCTATTCCCAGATCTAGCACCCAGTGACTAGCACCTGTTCCCGAACCTCAAAAAACTTCTTGGAGTACGAAGATTTTACAGCAACGAGGTCATTGATGCACTAAAGAGTTATTTTGAGGAGCATGATAAATCGCAGTACATAGATGGTTTAATTAAATTAGAACACCGATGACGAATGTGGAGATTATGCTGATATATAAAGCTACTTTTTTAAGCCCGGTACCTATGAGTTGACTCTGGTAGAATGTAGTATCTGACCTTTGAGCTTCATAAATGGGTGAAAAATTTGATTAACTTCCTTTAAACAAATGACAATTCAGCTTGAGCTAGGAGACTTTGTTGAAAATATTTGTCTTGTTTCTTTCAAAGATCCTGACTCATGTGCTAGTTTAGTATTTATTTGAATTTGTATTTTTTAGTTCTGCTGTTGAAACTAGCATACCACCTGTCAGTGGAATTGCTTTTATTCGATTCGGCAGCTCAAAAAATATTTTCTGTGAAATAACGATATAAAAAATTGGGTTGATAGCGTAGCTTCTTCAGCTACTATAAGTGGTTGCTACAGAAACTAAATATGAATAGCATTCTCCATGAAACCATCAATCAATATAAAATGGAATTTTATATATGTGCAGTTAGATTAATAAATGAGGACGGGTCTAATCATATATTTTTAAGTATATATGTGTAAGTAACACGCAATATGTAGGCGAACAGTAATGTTGATATTTGTATGACATGTTTCTCATTTGGTTAGATCAGATAACCTTATATAAATAAACTTTAGATAGAAATACTATAACCAAAAGTGTGCTTATGAAATAACTATACATTTAAAATGACACTAAACAAGCAGAAAAAAGTCAAAAGGGTAGTCATGGTCGCTACGTAGGTTGCGGAGAGAGTAGTCAAGTTCTGTATGTGTGATCAGGAAATTGAAATCAAACACCTCGTAGCATCGGACCACCCCGCCAGGAGTTTCAGCGAGCGGAGTATATATAGAGCGTGGAGGGAGCATTCCACCCGTTAGAGTTGAGTTGTGACGTCACTGTAGCAATTTGTCTTCATATTACAAATTTGTTTGTGAATATTTCGTTTTCCAATTTTTATATTTAAAGCCACATAGCATTTTTGTTACTTTCTGTAAGTTCAGTTCATCAGGTTATAATAGAAGTGTTCATGTTGGTGTTATTTCAGACGGGTTTTTTCGCTGTTTGTTTCATATAGCACAGTGTTGTGTATAATCCTTGTTTATTTTGGACGTGTTCTTTTCTGTCAACGTGTGCATTGATCCACAAATTAACTTATTTCATTATAGTAACGCGTATAGATTATATAGTTGAAAGAGGCTAGGGCAGGTATGCGGGTATAAAAATTGAGTTATATATTACTTTTATTTTCCATATGTCACGTGCTACACATGTTCAACACCAAACATGTGAAAGGATGTGATTTTAAATAACCATATGGAATTTTAAATGTTTACTTTTTTTTTAATTTGCGTACTTCAACTTTTTAACTCACATCGGACGATGAATGGAAAGGGTGAAATGATGCTCAAATGGGCCCGGGGTCCATGGAGCTTAGAGTTACCCGACATTCGTCTTTAAGGATAAGGGAAAAAAGACCAAAAAACCTTATCCAGGTAACTCACCCTGACCGCGATTCGAACTCGGGACATCTTGAACGTGAAGCAGACATGCTACCATCTACGCTACCGATGCGGGCTGTTTTACAATTGTTTTCTCAAGTTGGGCCATTTTTTGTTTCATTTTTTCTTACTTGTAATGTTTACTCTCAATTGATCAAGCAGACATTTTGTGTATGTAATCCTTGTTATTATAGTGAAAAGTAATTCCGATTTAAGAAAGCAAAAATGCACAGTCGTAAGTTCACGTTTTACTGAACTTCCTCATTGATGCCTGATTGTCTCTTATCAGGTTATTGGTCAGTTAAATTGTAAAGATTTTTACTTTTTCTATACGTACTTATAATAACTAGAGAGAGTACCTATTATATTGTGCTGAAAAAATATTTGTGAGCAACAAAACATTTCTTTAAAAAAAAAGGAAAGAAAGAAAAAAAAAAAGGCGTCTGAGAATTTAACACGAAAATTATCAAGAAAATGTGCCATCCCAAACTATCCTTTGCATAAAGATATATTATGATAGAAATCGTTATTTTAAGATCGTTCATGAAAATGTGATGTTTTTTTTGGGGGGGGGGGAATATTCTAGGAAGTCCTCTTCATTCTAATGATTTACATAGACAAAATGTTAATATATCAGAATGTAGAACTTAAGAATGTAAGCAAACCACTTACGTCAATGACTTTTTTACTATTTATTTGGTTTGAATGTTCAAATTATTATACTTTTCTAAATTGGAAAATCATTCTCTCTTTTGTGCGCCACCGCTGCTATTATGCAAACAAGAAAGGGACTTAAAGACTGTTCTAAAAGATTTTACTGTCTCTTAAGAGTAGGATTTTTCCCAGTTTCCCTTTTATCTCAAGAAAATATGTGATAAAACAAATTCTATGTACACTTATATCCATGAAGATGAAGTAGCCAGAATTTTAAGTGATAATACTGTGTTGGAATCATGTGAATGTAAAACAACTGATGGTTTAAAGTGGGAGACCAATGCTTTCTGGAGTTGCCAACAGAAAGCAGCAGATATGCAAAAATGAAAGTGAAAATTGGGAAACAAATACGTTATATTATAGAAATTGAGGCTTACAATGTTGCGAAAGCTAGAAATTTTAAGTATTTATAAACAGTATCATAAAAGTTAAAACGGATAAATGGATATGTACAAGAAAACGAGCCAATTTTATGTTCATTAGTAATATTAGGGTTGGATCCTCGATAATGTAAAACTTGAAGCTTTCGCGGCGATCGTTATTGATTAAGGCTTCACGGGTGATCAGCCGCGTCAAATTTAAGAAGATCGAGCTTTCGGCCATTTTACACTCTATGGCCTTCATCAGGAACTGAGTTCAGAACACTCTCTGGCCGAAAGCTCGATCTTCTTAAATTTGACGCGGCTGATCACACGTGAAGCCTTAATCAATGGATCATCGAGACTTCAGAAAATTGGCTCGATAATTTTTCGATACTTAGGTACTGATTCTGCAATGTTCATTTTATTTTACCCGAGGAATTGCTAGGGATGTGCTATCTGTACAGCAGCATTATGCAAGAAAACAATCGTGTGCGAGATTCAGTGCCAGAAATCGCTGCAGATGTCACCTCATTCTAGTATACTGGATTATTAGAAACATTCAAAATTTCCAAAACAAAGAAAATTAGTTGCTAAATATTTTTGTATTCCACCTGCAATAGTTTACTCTGAAAGAGTATTTAACACAGTCTCATGTGACAGAGGGTGAAAATGCTAGTAATTTTTAACAAAAAACTTGTAAAAGGGGACTGCTTCAAAAACGCATTTCGCTTTCAATTCTCTAATGTAGATTTTAGTTAATTGATGGAAATTAATCATTTCTCCCCCCTAGCCGTATATAGGCTAAGATATTTGATGGATAGAGTCAACATGAAAAATTCAATGCCATGGCCGGGATTTGAACCACGGATCTCCTGGTTTCCGTCCAGTCGCTCTTAACCTTTGAGATACCATGGCCAACGTGCCGTCCTGACATTAAATTCTCCAGTTGACTCGTATATTTTCCCGGTAGACTACTAGGGGCTCTCGCATCCGAGATACACCGTTTGTGGCGACTTACTATTGTAAGTACTTGAGTCCCAGGCTTCATCATTTAACTCTTATTATTTTAGTTAATTGATGGAAATTAATCATTTCGCCACACTAGCCGTATATAGGCTAAGATTTTTGATGTCAGAGCCCCTAGTGGTCTACCGGGGAAATATACGAGTCAAATGGAGAATTTAATGTCAGGACGGCACGTTGGCCATGGTAGCTCAAAGGTTAAGAGCGACTGGACGGAAACCAGGAGATCGGTGGTTCAAATCCCGGCCATGGCATTGAATTTTTAATGTTGACTCTATCCATCAACTGTCTAATGAGTTTAAAGATAAGTGCACTGATGGTTTTAAGTTTTGTCTGCTTAAATGTGTGTGCCCAATTAATTTCGCTGGCATTACATAGTTCTCCCAACACTATTTTGTACTGAAACTAGAAATGGAAATAACGGTAAGGAGTATCGAAGTATCGGGTTGTGGAAAATGTGTCATATCGAGTATGGAGAATAACTGGTATCGACTCATTCCTAAATATCATAAAAGCAAATAGATAAAGTACAAAGCAATAGTGGAGCATGTGATTGCATGGTGCGCGGATAGTAATCGTCATACAAGAAGGAAATGGAAGAGCTGGAGATGTACATATTTCTGGAGACGACCCAGCAGGAAGTCGAGGAGGGTAAAGAGAAAGAATATAGACATATGAAAGATAACATAGGAGCAAATATTGTGGAAACGTTCACAGTAATATCACTAGAGCTTTTGTTATATTACAACTCATATAGATTTAATGGACTATTTCACAATTAGAAGAAAGAGTATAAAGATTAGAAATAATAAATACAATTAAACACTTATTAACTTCCTAAAATACCGAACGATCTTTGAAATATGTGTAACCATTCTAAATTTAGATGTTAGAATCAGCTAGTTTATCTTGTTACCAATTAATGCAATGTTATTCGAATATAGTGTGATCCATATACACCTGAACCATTTCAAAAGGCCATTAACTTTTGAACCAATAACAGGACACACGTGCAACTTTGGGAGAATGAAATACACGATTGGGAGATTACGTTACACTGTTTACATCTCAGAGAAAATGTTGGAAGTGTCGTCCACCAGCATCTATACATGTTTGTACTCGTCTCGCCATATTCTCTGAAGTTTTACGGAGATTATCCTCGCCAATGTTACTTATTTCGGTTTGAATGGATTCCTTGAGAACATCAATTGTCCGTGGCCTATTCTTGTAAACTCTATTTTTAGATAGCCCCACAAGAAGAGGTTAGGTCAGGGGATCTAGGGGGCCACAGACCTTTTGAGATTATTTCATTATCAAAGAAACTGGTTACAAGTTCCATGGTGGCATTAGATGTGTGGCACGTTGCTCCATCTTGCTGGAAATAACCTCTCAATTTGGTATCATCCAGCTGCTCCACAAATGTATTGAAGATACCTATATAAAGTTCAGTGTCTATAGTCGTATCAAAGAAAATGGGAGCAGCGATCTATATGTGCATTTTCTCTGATATGTAAATATTGTAATGTGATCTTCCAATCGTGTATTTCATTCTCCCAACGTTGCACGTGTGTCGTAATATTGGTTCAAAAGTTATGGCCTTTTAAAATGGTTCAGATCTATATGGATCACACTATACAATATATGTACAAAAGAAGCCTCTGCTAAGAAGGTGACGAAAAGGGCAATTAAAAAGTTAAGCACAATAGAACCGAAATTCAAAATGATACCAAACACTGCCCTTAAATCAGAATGGTTGTTTTAAGAGAAATATTCATTAAAAAGCGTATGTTCCTCAGGTCAGTTAATCTTTACGAAATTGCATTTTGTGCTTGCTCGGCCCTGCATTATTGCTTTGTGAGTCGGTCATAAATCAGCCAGAGGGCTGGCCTAGATCCCTAAATAACGATGTAGGAAGTGATACCCGGTGCTTTAGGATCGTGTACCCAACGCCATGCTGGAACAATTAATCTATCTCAAGCACACCACTCGGGTATATGCTCTCGTTTCTTTGAAAACTTATCAACCTTAAATTTGCCCTCACGTTGTGTTTCTCTTAACAGGATTGGCCTCTTGGGTTTATAGCCAACAATCGATTGCACTTTAATATCGAGAAGTGGGTTAATATCTGGAAGAGTGTTTCCCTGGCGTGCAGTAGTGGATGCTTCCCAACTTCTGCAGTAAGCCATGTCTAGGCAGTTCATTTTAAAGAGTATTGATAGATCGTTCGCGATGTATATAACCCAAAGCACAAGCTGATTTGGAAGAGTGCCTAATCCTAAAGGATAAATGTTACGGACAAATTGAAAAAGAGAAAAAACTTATTGAAAACAAGATATAGTTATGATACAAGTATTAAAAGTAAATATGTTTAATTTGAGTTTTGGCATAAACGTCTTATTAATGGGTTGTTCAAAGTTGTCATCTTTCTCGTTATCACAAACTGTGTAAACCTCACCAAAAAATGGAAGTACATAGCTTGATAAAAATAAAATTACATGTTTCTCCATCACATCTCTACCCGTAACCATTAATTAGTGTTGCAGCTTATCCACAAATTATTCACACATTGTTGTGCCTTCCTCGGTAGCGTAGATGGTAGCGTGTCTGCCTCACGTTCAAGAGGTCCTGAGTTCGAAAATCGGTCAGGGTGAGTTACCTGGTTAAAGTTTTTCCAGTATTTTTCCCTATCCTGAAGGACGAATGTCAGTTAACTCTAAGCTCTATGGACCTTGGGCTTATTTGAGCATCAGCTCACCCATTTCATTCATCGTCCGATAAGAGCTAACGCTCTAAGACGTAAACTAAAATTAAAAAAAAAAAAAAAAAAAAAAAAAAAAACACTTGTTTTCTATCTGCTTTCTATTAACCATGCACTTAGTTTCAAGCAGTAATTTCCATACAGACTACATTATTGTTAACCTATTACCATAAATCAAAATCGGACGTTCAACTGTTTCATATTTCATAGTCTTGATATTTCGCACACTTGACAAAATTTCACTGCACTAAATGAAATCCACGTTGACAGAGATCTGACCTGTATATTTTTCTAAAGTAAATAAAAATATTTTATTTCAATATATATTTTAATGACAATCGTTGGAGCTGTTTTTTTTTTCAGTAAAATAAACAAGATGAGCGAATGTTAATAAGCATTTTGGGAAGGAGACAATTTTGTGAAAATCAGCTTGCATATTTACATATTAAATATCCAATTTTGTATTCATGCAAAGTTTTGTTTATGAATTATGCTGTTCACGATTGTATACCTAGTGTAAAAATGCATTCTGTTTTGGTTGAAGTAAATTCAAAACTTATTTTACGATAAAATCTGGACACCAAATTTTTGGACGTAATAAATATCTCGTCTACGTAGCACAACAGTAGACTAAAGTAAGAAATAAAGAACCGTTATCTCGCTTTTATATGTAAAACTTCTAGGTATTGTAGCTTTGCTGTATAATTAATTTTTTGCAAATAGGTTTTGTTGTACATTAAGATAAATGGAACTTGTGCATTACTGCACTCCTTAATGAAACCTTTCAGTGGCATATATTACGGTCGATGTAAATAATCCTGTGTATATTACAAACTATTTTTCTCTCTTGTTTTTATCACCGGCCGATGTTTTTATTTATGTTTTCACATTCGCTGACCTTACCGCAAATTTAGATCGTGCAAGCTTCTGTATGTTTTTGTTGCAATTTATGTTCATTACTGGAATTATTTTGGTCACATAGCTATGGTCATGTTATAACCTTCCTAGAAAAAAAAAAAAACCCTGGAACTGTGATAGAAGAGAGAATGTTCACACAGTTATTTTCATGATTGGCTACCAGACGAAAATTTGTCGTGCATGGATATATTTCATTCAGCTATGCTTGCCTTGTTATACAACTAAGCAGGACACGTTGTAATCCCTAAATTGATTATTCTGACTATCCCCTAGGAGGAAGGGATGAAGTGATGAAGTTACATGCAGACAGGCCACAGAGTCGCGCGGAGGACGCTAACATTTGCAGGCCTGAGGCATGTTTACCCTGAGAGCGTAATGAACAAGCCTTGACCAATCAGCCCTCCTTCACCTCTTAACCCAGCGCTTTCTATTACGAGTTTTCTCCGTGGACGCCCAGCCAGTTTTGCGGACGTGGCACTATCTCGCTGCTAATTATCTCAACGCGGATTTTCCAGCTGTACGACGATTGCCCTTACTCTTACTGGGTTTTCGGTATCTATACCACGCTTTTCCCATAATTTTGAAAAGTCCCTCTTCCGGGGTTTCAATATCCTTTTGAGTTACACTTCCTGAATATTTCGATGCATTATCTTCCTGATTACATCATCCGGAGCCCTGACGTGAACGTCGCCCTCTCTCATTTCTTGCACGTCACATAGCCAGATTTCACCACGATCTACACCGACGGTTCTAAATCTGCTGATGGAGTGGGTTATGCATACGTCTGTCCTTCTACTAATGCCCTGGCTCGATACCGCTTACCTATGGAGGCTTCCAGCTACACTGCGGAGGTTCTGGCTATTCGTGACGCTTTGCAATGTGGTATTTCTCGGGGCTTCCTCAAACTGCTGATCTTAACCGATGCGCAGTGTGTGCTGCAGAGACTCTCATCTCCCCTCTGGACGAGAGATATGCACTGTTATCTTTACGAGATACTGACGTTGGTGAACAACGCTACCATAGCCGGACATAAAATTCACCTCCTTTGGATCAGAGGGCATGTCGGTATTCGATACAACGAAGTCGCCGATCACCCAAGGCACCTTTCAAGGCCTCCAACTGCCCTACACGGATTTCTTCCCGGTCCTTCAGCGTGACGCCTATTGTCGCTGAAATGACGCCTGGATTCGTTCGCAGTCCATCAAAGGCAAACACTACGCCGCCGTTCAGACGCATCTATCCACGACCCCTTGGTTCTCCAGCTTCAGGACTGCACGTCGACATCTCACCTCCATCATTAGAATGCGACTTGGACATGGATGTTACCCTGCGCATCTACACCGACTACGTCTCATCGATTCCCCTGTATGTCCTGATGACCCAGGCGCAACCGCTGACCTTAATCATCTCCTGTTCAGTTGCTCTCGCTACCGAGCCCACCGTTCTTCCTCCGCCGCCTACTTCAACAGTCTGTTCCTTTTCCCGCTAGCGTCAACACCATATTCCAGTTATGCCACAAACCTCTATACCAAGCTCTTCTGCAATTTCTACAGATCTAGTCTCCTCCCATCCTCTTAATTTTCCTTACATTATTTTTCTTATTTTTCCCTACGATGGCCATATGGGACTTTACCGAAAGCCCCCCCCCCCCCCCAAAAAAAACAGCCCTCTTTGGAGGTATTCTTCTTCGAGCAAACATTAAAACCACGTGTCCGGTATCGTCACATGTCACGAAAACTAGAAGCAAGATGAAGAGATGAAGTGTACGGGAAATTACGGAAATGAAGTTATGAGACACTACCGGAAAACGTAAGGTTGAAGGGAATCGAACCCGTTACCTCGCTCGGTAATTAAATGCAGTACTTACAATGACTTCGGTTCGCAAACGTTTTAAAACGGTCTTGTGATTAATCATATCGCCCCAGATTCCGAGCAAGGGCTGGTCTGCGGATGCTTCCGTTCATAATTCATTACATTCATCATCGAAACCACCCACAGGCAAATGGTGCACGTGAAGGTAAAACCTGACCTCGCCTATCTCCGCTGACCTTACATAAACAATATGCTCAGGGATATCTATCATAGAAACCAAAGCATTTGACTATCCGTGTTAAAACTACCCACTATTGAATTTTGCCTAACATCCTTTTAAAATGCAAAAATTATGTTAATTTCCAAAACAGAGTTGAACCTTTAGCTCCCATTACATACTTACTGACTTTTGGTTTAGAGTTTTTTTAAACCTATTAAACTGACTATTAAATAGCCATGAGCAAACGGCTTAATAGCCTGTATTTATACTCCATTTTAAAATTAGACTAACGTCGTCATCAAGGTGGCCACTGCAGAACCAATTCCTAGCATGTGATTAACTACGCGCAGATATCTTTGATTGGCATAAGTTACATATGAATGATTCCTACTGGATGGAAGCGGGATTGCAACGAACTCTACTCCAACTAATGAAGTATGTGATTTTTAGGAGGGAGAATCAGTGAGTATTTTGGTGTACTTAGTTAAGATGTCAGTCGATTACAATAATTATACCTATTTCTAAAGTCTTTTACTCATCTTTGATTTTTTTATACTTTTCTGCAATAAAAATGTTGGAATCTTGTTGAAATTTTCAGTAGGAACTGTAAAAGAAATAACTTGACTCTGTTATATGGATTTTGTTGCACTTTTTAATGCTTAAAACTTCTAATTATCAAACAGAGAAGTAAAAGCAGTTCTATAATCCACTTTTCTCTATATGCATTTAAACAATTTATTAATTTTTTCTTCAAAATTGCCATTTTTGCAACGCTTGATTAATTAGCATAATAAAAGAAAGCTTTTTTCGCAACTGAAATACAGTTTCAGGAACACTCACAAAATATTTAGAAAAACTGTACGTTTTGGAAATTTCACCTGTTATACTCTTAACCAAAGATATTTTTCTCTCACTTTTATTATTTTATTTTGTGCACTGTAGGTAATTATAGTTGGTGGAGGTGTTAGTACTGGTGTATTTCATCAAAATATCTAGATTTCATAGCAGATACACGTTGTAAGATCCACTGAACCCAAAGGCATTATTTTTTACAAATGTGTGGCTGCATGTGTGAACAGCAGAAGTCAAAAAACAAATTTAGTATTTAAGTTCAGCTAATTAAAGAATGTAACAAAATTTTAAAGAAAATACTGTCTCAAATTGTCTTTTACGTCGCAAATTTAAGAAGCAGGTGTAACAAGTTGGGTTAAAACAACTCGCTTAACGTACTTTAATGCCTAATGCGTATCTTGAATTTCCTATTTTGCGAATAACATATTTGTCCCCTTCTGAAAGAATTTTGTGAAAGAATTTTGTATCGTATGAACCTTGCAGTTGTTACTCCAAAAATATACTTTTCTTAAAACACAATTCCAATCAAATGGGCATTTTACTTTTTATTTGTTACATTGAATTTTCTGAGAAATTTATTTCCGTTTGTTTTGTTTTTTCTAATTCTTTTATTTGAAGTATTTGGCTGTCAAAAATGAAGCAAAAGGGGATACTAAAGACACATTTAGCGACCTGTTTTTTATAGATCTACTAGCAATTCTGTCTCTTTCATTCCTTTTTACCTGAAGTATGTAATAAAACAGTTCTCTTAATAGATGTATCTGGTTTACGTGAAAGTTTTGAAACAAGAAATTAGTTTTTAGAGGGAAGAGATTTATGTGCAAATGTTACTTGCAGCCAACTAATTCTCGCACACAGAGACTTGTTCGTTGATCGTGGAACAGTTGATGTATGCGAACGATTGAGCCTGTGTTCTGGTGTTAGCCTTTGACAGTGAGAATAATCTGTTGTCAATATGGGGAAAATCGATAGTTCGGTTAGTAGGTCTGTTATACGGGCATCAGACCACAATCCCGTTCCTCTGTTCTACCCGCAGCATTGTCGAATGTTGCTGTACCTATCACCAAAGCTTGATGTTCATATATTTTACCGCAATCACAATAAATATTACCATTTGTGCATAATGGAGTACTTGGATATATAGGAAGTATAGCTGCACTACTATTTTTTAGTTTTATAACTTACTGATTATAACCTGAAATAACTAGGATATAATATTGCTATGTCAAGAAAGTTCTGGGAATTGGTTAATGAAACACAAAATATGTATTATTCATCCAAAACGCCCCTTCCATAATTCAATTATAAAACCATTTTTTGTAATCTTTGTCAATTGTCGCCGCGAATTCGGGGATTCGCCATGAACTATGTCTTCAATCGACTGAAAACGGGTGCCTCGAAGTGGTAACTTGAGTTTTGAGACGTCGGCATGAACCAGATCAGGTGTATACGCTGGTTCGAGGAGACTAGTTGAGTTTTTGGCCAGAAATTCGTTCGCTAGTGAATGTAGGTTTTAAAATTTCAAATAAAAACTTTTTAAATATTTTATTGTTTGCTGACGACTTAGTTATTATACAAAATAGCGAGTCTGCCCTGCAAAAATCTATTTTTAAACTTAGGGAACTTTGTAAGCCATATAATATGAAAATTTGTTTTATAAAATGAAAGGTAATGGCATTCATTGGGAAAGAGCCAATTAGAAAAAAATAGTTATAAATAATCGTTGCGTTGAACAGGTAAGCCATTTTAACTACTTTGGAACTGATGTTCGTTATGACAAGGAATATGATGTCTACAATAAAATGTAGAGTGTGTGGAACAATAAATAGAAAATTTAGAAACAAAATACGTAAAGAAACAAAATTAAAGTTCTACAAAGTTATGGCTGTACCTATACTGACATACGGAAGTGAGACTTGGACGTTAACTAAAAAACAACAGAGTAAAATACAGGCTTCAGAAATGAAATTCTTGAGAAGTGTGAAAGGATGCACGAAGGGGGACTTAATAAGAAATGAAAATATAAGAGAAGAGCTGGACATTTTTAGTATGAACGATAGGTTAAAAGATCTCAAACAAAAATGGAAGGAACATGTTGAAGGAATGTCAGATAATAGACTTACAAAACAAATATTACAGTATCATCCTAAAGGTAGGAGATCGGTGGGCAGACCCAGGAAACGATGGCTGGAGGACTTCGAAGGCGGAACAGGCAAATGATTGCCTATGCCATGAAGTGAAGAAGAAATTCGTTCACAGTGATAGCCTTATGAGCTGGGGCGTTATCGTGGTGCATAAACCATGAGTTGTCTTTCCACAAGTCTGGTCTATTTCGTCGCATTTGTTCTCTCAAACGCCACATAACTCTCAGATAATAGTGTTTATTTACCATCTGACCTGGCAAGAATTCCTAGTGCACAACACGATAATCGAAAATTGTCAACATTACTTTCAGTTTTGATTGAGTTTGACGTGCCCTTTTGGGTTTCGGTTTAGTTGGAAGGCGCCACTCGGAAGCTCGATGAGTGGATTGCGTGTCCACATCTCATCACCAGCTACAATGCGTTTCATGAATGTGGGATCGGAGTTGGCTCGTTCTAGCATTACGTAGAAAGTGAAGCTAGCTACAGTGAAGAAATAAATATTACACAAATATAAATATTTGCCACTAAGGCTCCACTTTTTAATAGTTTGATTTATAGATTAATAAATATACCCCTGAATAAAGAAGAATTTAATAAAGAATATAAACATTATTAATACTACTTTAATTAATGGTTTTAATAAAGATTTTATAAAAAAAAAGATTGAAAAATTTAAATATCAAAATACTGTTAATGATATTTCAACCCTTAAAAAAATAAAAGACGATTATAATTTTAAAAAATTTACTTACCATCCTTGGGTTAATAAACATTTCCAAATTTTTTTAAAGGAGTCGGTATAACTTTAGTTCCTCAAAATAAATATAGTATTAAAAATGTACTACCTTATTCTAAAAAAGATAAAATGCCTAATAATAAAAAAATCTGGTATTATCAATTTCTTTAGATTGTGATCAGGATTATATTGGAAAGACGAAACGTAATTTGGAAACCAGAACGAAGGAACATTTTCGTAACATTAAGTATAAACAAACAGATCATTTTTGGTCATTTAACCATGAAATAAATCCCGAAGTTAAATTATTGAAACAATTAAATGGTCCGATAGATTTAATAGTTTGAGAAAAGATATTTATTTTTAAAAAATAAACATCGCGTAATGAATTTTGAAATAGCAGTAGTTGATTCTGTTTTTAGGTTTGTTTCGTTTTCAGATGTTGGTAATATTACTTAAGATACGTGGAACCTTAGTGGTAAATATTTATATTTGTGTAATCGTTCTAGCATGTCTCAGCGATCCTTACGCGACTGAGTTTTTACAGAAAGTTCAAGTCTTTCGGAACTAATCGAGCGGCAACGCGTGTCATGCCGAAACAATCGTTTAAAATGGTACAGTCTGATTTTTAAAAGAAGACACGTGAAGGTCATCAAGCAAGGGATGCGAAGGGTCGTTGCTATGGTAACGTAAACAAAGGTTGCCAGATTGGTTAAACTGGTGAATCACATACTCGAATCCTTGTTTAAGTTTCAAGTGTTGAGAGGATAAAGAAAGGAGATATCTGCATTACTTCCTGTCTGCTGTTGGGCAACATTGCGGAACCTCACGTGGAAAAACAGATGACCTTCACGTATCTTCTTTTAAAAGTCAGACTCTACGAATTGATTCATGAGACACAAAGTTCAGCGGCAATCTCTCTCAGACCTAAATGACGATTTTCAGACACCATTTCCTTCACTTTAGTGATGTTCAGTTCAGTTGAAGCTGTGATGGCCGACCAGAGCGGGGCAAATCTTCCACCACATCTCGACCACTTTTGAATTCACTGTACCTCTCATGCGCACGTGTTTTTTGATAAAGTCTGTTCACCGTAAGCCTTCTGTAACATTTTCAAGAATATTTGTTCAATATTTTTATTCATCGTAAAATCGCAAACACCTTTGAGATTGCACTAATAAAATGGCGTCCTGTAAACAAACCCGCCCGCCTGGGTAGCGTAGATGGTATCATATCTGTCTCTAGTTTAAGGGGTCGTGAGTTCGAATCTCGGTGAGGGTGAGTTATTTGGATAAGGTTTTTTCCGGGGTTTTCCCTTATCCTAAAAGACGAATGTCGGATAACTCCCAGTTCCATGGACCCTGGGCTCATTTGAGCATCAGTTCACCCTTTCCATTCATCGTCCGATATGTCAACGTTGGAGGACGTAAATTGTAATAAAAAAGGTGAACTAGATGACAGATGACGATCAAACTTCTCGTGGGTATATAGGAAAGATGTACCAACTTAGTGACAACAATCACTTCGAATCCCCTCTCATACGAGATTTTTATATAAGCAATTCCTTGTACTTTCTTGACAGAATGTAACTATAAAACATTAGGTGCGTGTATACTCTTGTGGGCGTCCGCAATGAACGAGAAAGGAAACTGGGCCAAGGTTCCAGGCATGACATGTTAGACATACATAAGTTGACATGGTTCACTATAAAAATTAGTCAAGGCGGTCATAACATAAAACAGCCGATAGAAGATAGATGTGCCAAACTTGATAACCAGTATTTTTGTTTAGAACGTTCTAGAATTTAGCTTTCATCTTTTCGATACCTGTCACAAGAGGCATTGTATTAATTCGCAGAGAACATTACGTTTTCGATGTTTGCTGCTAGTGGCAGTTTGCACATTTGATGGCAGCGCTATATATCTGACGTCATTCATACTCTGCGTCCAAAGAAGATGATTATATTGAAGAAAAATGGAAAGAACGGCACATCTCTCTTTGGGAGGGTCACACAGGGAACCCCCACACGTATGTTCTTGATAAAGAATTCCAAAATCTTATCATAACGTAGTGAAATATCATTCCAGTGTTGTGTAGGGTAATCGGAGTTCCTTGTGTGTCTTTTCCTGGATACGCCGAAAAGATGAGCATTTTAAACCGTGTATTTATTTCATATATAGTTGCGTAAACGTTTCCTGTGTTTTAAATTGTGACAGCAACATTTCTTGCAATGTGGGGAGACATTACTCTTCCCTAGTGAGAACATATGACGAAACTGTTTCAGAGACAATGAGTTATGTGTACCTATATGTTACAGCAGTGTAATTTTGTGCCAGTCGTCACATGGATTATCATTGGACACATTCCTGGGGCTCAGACAGCCTGGCTATTCTTCCTTCCTTTTACCTCCATTTTCTGCTGCTCCCTGTGATAATTGATTTTTCTCTCTTCCACCTACAGCGTTATTCTCGTTCTTTCCCCACTGTCCTTTTGCTTCCCAGCAAAATGACTCCTTCCTCTGTTATCAGTTGCCTTATTATTTTGTTTTCTTAGTGTTCCATACTTGCCTCTAGAGGTAACCCGCCATTTTGCGTCACAATGTATCTTGCTCTGGTTGGCAGATTTTTCAGAAAAGCAGTTTGTCATAGACTACAACAAAAATTCCTGTATTGAAATGTTATTGGAAAATGATTTTCATTGTGTAACATTACCTGAAAGCCCGAGATTTTCTCATGGTTTCTAGCAAATTCTGAAAGCACTTTTCATATTAAACGAATTTGAAGTGAAGTGGGTGACATGGTAGTCAAAGATGCCTCTGACACAAATTTCAAAGATTTTGAAAACTAATTAAAATGACTACAATTTATTCTTAAGATGTTGCATTCCAGACGCAGAAACTACTGTCGATATTGCTGTATGATGAGTTCTTATGAAGAAAAAAAAATGTTTGTCAAACATTCACAGATGGAGATAATGTATCCTTCAGCCTGATAAAACAAACAAAAATCGCTGTGCATTTTGAAAACTGTCAGTATTGCTATCGTAAGCCCATACTAAAAGTAACTCTGAAGATTTCCTGCAGTAAGGTTGGTCAGTTTCTTACTATACAATATTCAATGAGAATAATTCTTCTGCTCAGCTGAAGGGCCTTCTTAAACAATTATACAGGGTGATTAAAAAATGGACACATTTTCAAATTGCTATATTTCCTGCAGCATATGTTATATTGGAATTCCGTCAGGCATATTTTATAAAGAGGATGTAAAGTTATGAATACTGCCACTAGAGTGCTCATACAATGGATAGGTCGCATGGGGAATGACGGCTTGGCACTTCAGCTCTGAACACCGACGTCCCCTGATCACACACCTTGCGACTTTTTTCTCGTGGGGGTTTTGAAAGAGGCTGCTTACGTACCAACTTCTTCCACAGATTTGAATAACCTTCGAAACCGTATCACAGCTGTGTGTGTGATGAATTGGGCTACCGTCAAGATTTATCCGTGCAGCCGCAGGAGGGTCTATTGAATATCTGTAATCTTCCATGTGTATATAACCACATGTAACTTACAGAAGTCAAGTATAATGTGTAGTGCAGGAAATATAGCAATTTGAAAGTGTGTCCATATTTTTGAATCACCCTATATATTAGCATGAGTAGCCCAAGACATTAAGGCACATCACCGAAGGGTTTTAGGATATATTCATTTGCGAAAGGGACCAAATAAGGTTGGTTTTGTTGGTATTGGTGAAATCGGAGATCTGCAGTTCAGTAACCGACAGGTCCCACAGCATCTTCTACCTCAGGTGCTTTTTCTTTCTTTTTCTTTTCATTACTTTTTTTCCCCCTTTTCAGATTTTTCTCAGTACTCATAACTGACAAATGTACGAGTCATACCTAAACTTAGACCTTCCCAAATGTGATCAGTTATTTTGTTTCATGGCTCGCCAGTGTAGTGCTGAATGCAGTGACAACGGAAAATCTTCTATAAAAGATGTAATGCGTTCACCTAGCCATTCTTCAACAAATGTACTTACAAAAGGCTTTTTCTTCTATCTGCTTCATGGCTAATTGAGATCAACATTTGCAGAGATTGTTTTATTATATACTTCCTTGTGGATATAATGTGCAACTGCGAATAAGTATGCTTAAGGAATAGTCAAATCTTTTAAGAACGGGTCGCTGTGTGATGGCTCTGAAATTCGGAAAAACAAACTTGACTTGGTATTTAACCGACTTTTCGTTGTCTGTCTGAACAGTACATCTGTTAACACAGCCGTGGACTTTTTTTTTTCTTTTCAAAATGCTGCTTTTATTCAAGAGACCTTACAACATATTTCCAGTAAAATCTCGTTATCGAATGTTTGGATCGATCGCAATAATCTTATCTACTACCTATGTAGGATGTATATAAATTGAGAAAAGTATATTGAAAAAATTTAGGGATGAGTCCTCGATACTCACGATACTTGCGTGGTATCGACACGAACGACACTTCAAAAAATTCGATACTTCGGTGGTGATTCTTTAAAAGTCACAAAATATTGCCGCAAATAGAACATTGTAAAGCCAGAAAAATTGCCAGGAATTTGGTACCTGCACAGTGTGCCATATTCACTGTCAGTTAAGTCCCCAAGACTGCATATTGTAACGACCTAACCAAAGGTGGTAATGGATAATCAGCATATGGCCAGACCTTACACGGGGGAATTGCTCGTGCTTTGCGAGAGGCTGGGGTTTTCTATCAGGTGTAATTATATAATTACATGCCGAAACAACAATTTAGACAAGAAAAGGTTTACTACAATAAAGAAAGATACATAGGTGGCTACAGCGGCCAGTTACCTGCCTCAAGAGGCTGCGGACAAATACGTCCGTTCAGGCCTAAGGATCTTACAAACAGCTTGACTATCCAGAGGGTGAGCAGTGGGGGGTAGTGACGTCATAAATACTTCTGCAGTCAAATGAACTACTATTTGTGTTAAAACAGTCACTTGTGACAATATCTCAACCACGATTTGCCACCTCCTCTTTCTAGTGCACTGGATTACTGGAAAACAAACTGAAATTTTCCAAAACTAAATTATCCGTTACTTTTTTCTGTATTCCACCTGCAAAAGTTATCTCTGAAAAACTGTTTAGCATACCGGGACTCATATATGACAGAAAAAGAAATAGACCTAACCCCGAAAGAGTGAAAATGCTAGCATTTTTTAACAAAAACTTACAAACGTGGACTGTTTCGTATTTAAATGTTAAATTTAGAGTTTGAAAATAAAACACCGATGGTTTTAAGTTTCGTCTCATTAAATATGTGCAGTTATTTAATTTTACTGTCATTACACAGTTGTCCCAACATTCTATTTCGTATTGAAACTAGAAGTAGAAATGACGGTGTCGAAGTATCGGGTATCGTGGAGAATGTGGTGCATCGTTGTGTGAAATCAAGCATCGATTTTTTTTTTAATTTACGTCCTCCAACGTTGTCATATCGGACGATGAATGGAAGGGTGAAATGGTGCTCAATTGAGCCCGGGGTCCATGGAGCTTAGAATCACCCGACATTCGTCCTTCAGGATAAGGAAAAATCCCGAAAAAACCTTATCCAGGTAACTCACCCTAACCGAGATTCGAACTCGGGACCTCTTGAACGTGGGGCAGACGCGCTACCATCTACGCTACCGAGGCGAGCATCAAGCATCGAGATAACTGGTATCGACCCATCCCTAGAAAATTCAACCCAAAGAAAAATCTCAAATCTTGTTTACTCTACAAAGCAAAAACCATATGTCAGAAAGATTTGTGCTTTCACGAGATCTGTAAATTTTTTGTAATATGGAGAACTGGAATAGATTCCAAGTCTTTAAATGATTTCATTTTTGACTGATAATATTTACAATGAAAACATGGACGTTTTTCTGAAAACCTTACAGGGGTTCCGAGGAACTCTCACATACATTTTGCCTGAAATGTGATCGAATTTTGGGTAGAACACAATAATTTCCCTATTTACTACATGTAGTAGAGAAAAATCAAAATAAGAGTTATAGTTCTGGATCAAAAGAAATTCAAAATCTGAGATTGTAGACATGCACTGTTAAAACCTAGTGAATCCAACAGCACAAGGACGAAATGGAGCAAGTCCCTGATTTCTGGCATGTTTATTCACGCACTAGAGGAGACTGTAGGTACTATTTGTGCGTATACAGGCTCGAATACAAGAATTACGGCCTCCCTGTTCCTTAATAGCGGTGCCCTATCCGTCTCACGTGAATGGAGGGTGGAACAAACCCCGTAATGTATGTAGACTGGGACAGACCCCCTGTCCATCGGGAGGTACCAGCCAGTCGATGTTGCACCGGGGATTTTAGAGTCCATGTGATGCATATTTGATGAACTCTTGCTCCCTCCGTTTTCTATGCTCCTTTATCGTCCCTCCACCCTCATTTTCACTCCTGTCTTCCTTCGGCGTTTCTGTGCGCACCGGCATGGACGCTAATTCCCCCAGTTGTGCAGCATGTTGTTATTACCACCTATACAGGGATTTACCTAGGCTTAGGGGTTGGCAATAATGCAGCATAATTGCTTAAATGATGTATCCTAATGCAACATTTTTACTTTTTCAACTGCTGTTACAGAAAGATGTATAGTTTAATGAGATCTGTAATTTTTGTATATATGGAGAACTGAAATAGATTCCAAGTCTTCAAATGATTTCATTTTTCATTGATAATACTTACAAGAAACACATGGACTTTTTCTGAAAACCTTTTAGGGGTTCCAGGGTCTGAAACATATTTTGCCTGAAATGTGATATGGAATTTTTGGGAAATAGTAGGAAAAGTATTGTACTCCACCAAAAAATAACTAGATTTCACCGAAAAAACTTCTCTTGGTACACCCTCAAATCAAAGAAAAGGAAAAAGTTGGCCTTTTTTTTTTTTTTTTTGAGAAAGGTCCACGTGGTGTGTATCTATGAAGAGTATAACTCGAAAACAAAAAGTCGTGTAAATACCAAATATGGTTTTTAAATTCAACTTCCAATAATACGATACGAAGATTTTTAAGAAATCCTCCATCCCAAACTAACGCGGAAAAAACTTCAAAAATATTGATTTTCTCAAAATTGGTTCTATCGATTTTAATTAAAATAGCATAAGTTTTGAGTGTTCGTGATCAATGCATGTTTTGAATTTTATTTTAACTGCCTGTGAAGTTTTCTTCATTCTAGATACTTTTGCATAACTGGCAAACCGTAAGATATGTATACAATGTTCCCACATATACTTACTGTGTTATAAGTCATGTCGTTTTTAAGAAAAAAAAATATTTTAAATGTGTTCTTACAAGCAATTAACTAATTCTCAAAGTATAGACCATTAGATTCTATGGTCTTGAGCCAACGTTCAGTAAGGTTTATTATCCTACGATGGTACAAGTCTCTGGTTTTTGTTGCGAAGAAATCAGTGACACCCACTTGCACTGCTTCAATGTTTTGTCAAACAATTTTCCACGTAAAAAGTACACTATGGATCGAAAAATATGATAATCTGGTGGTGCAAGACCAGAGCTGTATGCTGGGTGTGGCAGCTGTTCGATTCCTCCCAATTCCTGATTTTTTTCCTTAGTTCCTGGAGTATGGAGTATTGCATTGTCTAATTGCAATAGAACTCTATTGCGGTTAACTAATGTTGGGTATCTCCGCCTCAAACTCGTTCCTATTGTTGAGAGTAAAGATCTGCATCAATCACCCGCCAGTTTGGAACAAACTCCCAGTGAATCACACCTTCAAAATTCCACCAAACACATTACTTTGGGACTGAACTTTTTGGCAGGTTGGCGGAGATCAAGCCGCTGCTTTGAGGCATCAGGGTTTCGGTAGTAAGTGACAATTCTTCTGACAAATCTGTCATTCATGGGATTACGGATAAGCTGACAACAGATATCTACTCTATGTTTCAGCCTGTTGAGGTGTCAGTTCACGGGGTACAGATCTACAGATTCTGCATGATTTTTCAAGTGTCTTAATGTGGCGATGTATGGTATCTTTAAAACTTGGCGTGTATTCTCAATATTCCATGCTGTAGGTCTTCCAGAACGAGCTAAATCTTTAGTGTTTTCGCCTCCATTGTTGAAACGTTGTAAGCATCGTTGTGGCACACGCTCACTAACGACACCTTCTCCTACTTCACAACATATTCTTCGAGCTGAGGTAGTGGCTTTATATTCTTGTTCCTAGTATTGTTTTAAAAGGACTTTAAGCTCAAACTTTATCTCCATGTTGTGATTGTTTATTAACATCTGAAGACTGATTAATGTTCGCAATGGACGCAGCACTAGCAAAGGCATCTTGTAAATAGCAGTTCCAAACCAGAGAAACCCAGTAAATTTTCCAAAACACTTGTAAACTTAACCATTTTCGAGTATTCTTTGTTATTGCTATGAATTTTCCAATGCTTACTTACAGCTATGACAACTAGGTAGTCGTTTCTGATTTAATGTCCTGGCCTTGCGAAGAAAATGAAATTTCAAAGACATCACATAGAAATCCGCTCTTACATTGTTGTCTATTCCCTATTTCCCTTTTACTTATAAGGAAATATGTAATATTCGGAAATGTTTATCCTTTAACATGAAGAGATAGGGGAATAGTCGTTTGTATAACTAAGGAAACAGCGATAGTCAAATGTTTTAAAAACTCAGCACTTCTCGCATGCTCTTCTTTAAATTCGATACTGTTTCCATGAAAAGCAATTGAAAGTCAATAGGATTTTCAAAGAATCCAGCACCAATAGCTGATTATTGAAATGGCTTATGTAAGTATAAAGTTATTGCAAATAAATTGTGTTTTGATAAAAAAAAACTGTTTCGTCGTAGTAAGTGAAGACTTGTTTTACAGACAGTAAATTGCTACTCTCGGTAGGTGCATTGCTCGCCCCCATCTGCTTAGGGTCAGGTTGGAAGACAAACTTTGTTCTGATGTGTGTTACATGCCAGAAAACAAGTTTGAAGATGAAAAAAATAAGTGTGGAAGAATACTTCATAGATATTTTAAAAATATGGATGGCTGTTCCGTTGTTAACGAATACATTGACAATTGGTTGCAAATTGACAATGACGGAGGTTATAAAACGATGCATTATTGCATCATGCAGCGTTACTGAAAATGAAGAGTATTCAGATTCAGTGTTGATGAACAAGCCGTGGTTATGACCCACGCAGTAGCAAACATAGAGAAATTGATGCTTTATTTCGAGAGCCAAGCCGAAACCTTACCAAATGAACTTCTAAAGTTAACGCGGATGCGAGATCACGCTGTTCGTAAGCGATACACTAAACTGAGACAGCAGAAGCTCATTTCTGCGTATTTACTACCGACTAGTTTGATTACAGTGCAAATGCATAGACTATTACGGTACATACAGTGTGTGTTTTTAGGTGAAAGTATGCTGTCAGTAATTTCTAAACTAAATTAAAAATATTTACATTTTTGTCATTTTTCCGTCATTCTCTGGATAACCGGATTTTCGTTAGCTGGGATACTGATTCCAGTTGAACGAGGTTCTACTGTTACTATGTTTTCGTCTATCCTTTAAGGTACACCATTTATACAAGATAATATAGCATTTCTTCAGAATATGAAATTTCATAGAATATTCTCATAAAATCTGTGATTTAGGAAATCAACATTTTCAAAAATGTTTCCAAGTGAAAGGTATTAGAGTGGGAGGATGTTGAAAATCTTCAAACGCACATACACAGAGGCCCTTTTTCTAAACTAATGCAAGGGTAATTCAGGAGGCTTCAAAACATGTATAATGGTTTTGTTCCTGAAAGCTCTTTGTGTGATGTCAATTTTAATTTTGTGTTCCCGTGAACTTCCCCTGGAAATGTCTTGCTACCCAAGAAATGAAAGGTTATATTTTGTCACAGTTACGTAATTTTTCCTTTAAATGTCGCAAAACACTGTCATTCGCGCAATTTAATAGCATTAAACATATCCATTAAATCTACATAAATAAGTAGTGATCCATGACATTTGTTAGTCAGGCGACTGGACCACCAGCCACGCCTATGAAGAGGGACTAAGCTTTTCCCTTGGCAATACACAAGGAAAGTTGGCAGTTTCTAGACTATATTAACGTCACGGCTGACATGTCTCACGTACTGCACTGTTAGGGAAAACCGCACCCTATTTGTGCTGCAGTGGTGAAGGTGTTTCATTCCCTCATGACCCAAAAGTTTTACCTCTCTGACAGCAAGAGCTGCATTCTAGTGTCCCATTAACAGTGGGCGTCACTTTGAAATTCTGTTCAGGAGCAACTTGCCTCACTTTCCTTTCAGAGCTTACGACACACGGAAATGTGTTGATACATGCAGTTTTTATGACGGCATTCTTTATTTAATTTTGGCAAAACAGACGTGATAAATCAGTTCTTTAATGAATCGCTCGTATATTGATTTCAAGGAAGTTCTGGTAAAGAGACTTGGCTTAAAGTTGGCCCATAACAGTAAAATATGCGTAATAAACACAATACAAGTAAAATATATGAATACGAAACAATATGTTTGCATTTAAAAACCAAAGATTGTTCATGTAAAATTCTATTTACTACTTCCTTGTAATGATCTTGAAATAATGTATTCCTTAATGTTTTCTCTTTGGATATTATGTTTGGTATCGAAATAAGTTTTGCGTCTTCATGAAATGGAATTCATGAGTGTATTATAAAACTCTATTCATACGAAATGAAGCGCAAGCTAAATAATGCCCGCTTCGATAGCGTAGATGGTAGTGTCTGCCTCACGTTCAAGAGGTCCCGAGTTCAAATCTCGGTTAGGGTGAGTTACCTGGATAAGGTTTTTTCAGGAGTTTTCCCTTATCCTGAAAGACGAATGTCGGGTAACTCTAAGCTCTATGGACCCCGGACTCATTTGAGCATCATTTCACCCATTTCATTCACCGTCCGATATGACTTAACGTTGGAGGATGTAAATTACAACAAAAAAGGGATTAAATAATATTGGCGGCCAATTTGACTATTCGTGTTATACGGCAGAGGTAGTACGGAGGTGCTGGAATTTGTACTGCACCTACAGATCGCTACCTATCTTAACTCCTCACATTTCTGACGACGCACGGCTCTTATACCTGTACCAAAACATTCGTGGAACGAAAGCTTGCCAACGAGAGATGTGCAGAACTTCGACAGTACTCGGATAAAGTCGGGTTGCGTCGCTCTCTTTAAGGCCACATACCACTCCCCTCCACGCTTTCTACTTTCTCTTAATGTCTACACATGCATTACAGCGCGGTGACAAGAAATTATGCAGCAAAACAAAGATAATGGACTTAAGTGAATTTATGAACGAGGAACAATACCAGCAGAAAATCACAATTAAGTTTTCTACATGATAAAAAGAGAAAAATACTGTTTTAGAGAAAAACACCTCTGAATAAGTTATGGAAAACGTTTCCTGTTTTGGCTATATACCTACCGTGGTTTAGCACTCCCCAATTTTTATTTTAAAGGAAGCGTGATAACCATGCATTACACTCTACACCAGTAAACAAAATTAAACCGCAAAACGCGACAGAAAACAATAGACAATATACGCACTCACTGCGATGTGCACATCTCGAGTCATTATCG
Source organism: Mantis religiosa (assembly GCA_030765055.1). Lineage (NCBI taxonomy): Eukaryota > Metazoa > Arthropoda > Insecta > Mantodea > Mantidae > Mantis > Mantis religiosa. The sequence continues at coordinate 30,450,330 of CM060958.1, read as the reverse complement.
GATACTAGAGTCTCGTAAGAGGGATAATGGATCTTGCTATGGTTGTGTAAGGTAAACGTAAGCCATGACGTAACAACCCCGAATGGGCCTGAGCTTGCCAACGAACCGATTGCCGGCCTCACGTCCACATACGCAAGATATGTAGGCGATCATCCAAAGGATACGGGGAGGAAATGTGGTCAGTATCTCGGCACACCCAGCCCGAAAGTTGGCTTTCTGGACCACGGTTCGCTAGCTAGCCCAACTCACCGCTTTCCTCACGATACTGAGCGGATACCGATCCTATAACTGGGTCTTAGAATGCACACCCCTGGTTGAGTAAGGTACGGTAAGAAAATAGTCTTCGCCGCATATGGTAGACTAGCAAGCGTCTGCTACCACAGTGCATGGACTCAAACCCAGGTCCATTCTGAGGTAGGCAATTAACCGGAACACTACTAGCTCTAATGCTTTACACCACACAACAGGATAAATGAAATATTAGTTAATTGAATCGTATTTAATGAACATACAGATTAATGTCGACATTGAAAGACGAGTTCGTCGATTATTTATATGTGGAATTGGCAATGGGTTAAAGTCGAGGAATTTATGTTAAAATGTGAAAAGCAGCAAGACAAGGCTTTGCATGACCTAGCATAGAGCTGACAAAATTGAAAGTTTTATAGGTTATACACGAAGGAGACACCTCGTGCCTTGTAGATTATTTGTGGCCGCCAGCCCTGTGAAGAAGAGATTATCTAAAGGAACCACAATGGGCTACAGGCCGCAAGCAGACGATCTATGGCGACGCACTGAAGTCCCTAACAGCCCCAGGTTCTAGCAGCCAGTGTTGAGGCTGGCTAGATAGGGTGCAAAACGACCCGTCGACCAAGCAGCCCTCTAGTGTCCACAGTAGGCTAGTCTTTCCTTTGAGTAAGCATCCGTAGATCGTCCAGCACCGCCAAACGCCACGAAACCTAGAAACCCCAGAAAATTAAGGACGAATCATCCCAAAAATCGCCACCCTTTAACGTTCCATAAAATATTTTCATTTCGCTCGTACATTTTAATTTGAAAAATGTTTCATGGATTGCTTTTTATACTGCATTCTCAAAACACATTAAAAAGTGGTTTACAGGTTATAGGAAACGCAAATACAATACTATTCAGCATTTCGCGCTACATCACATTTGCGAAAAATCACAATTCCGTGCCCATAATCAATACACAGTAGTGTAAGATGCAGACAATAGTGTAAAGGAAGAGAGGGGCCCCTTCTCCATGACGATATCGATACACATAAAAAGGGTCACTTGTGTTGTCTGAGCCAAAGAGGTGGCCTGGTTTTGAACGGCACATCTCCAGCGATTGTCTTTCCTTTGGGTGCTGCTCACGTACTCTATTTCCCCTTCGGGTTGACATCTGCGTCTTATTGTTCACCTTGTCACCTGCGGTCCTGTTCATAATGCTTTCTCTGCTTGATTACTTCATTTTCATCTCGACGTCTAATCTCCTTCCTTGTGACGCCAGCTTCTTGCATTTCATTTGCCGCAAACTGTTAATTCTTTCTCTTTTTTGCCTCCCCCTTTTCATTTGTTTCACGGATGTAACAAACGGGGAAAGCGGCTTTTGTCAAGCTCTATTTCTTGGAAATCCACCTGACACATCTCATCAACTTTCTTGTCGTTTATTGCCTTCCTAGTTTTCCTGTAAAGCTTGGATCATCCGAGCGTCGCAGTTGGTTTAATTCTCAGTGGTGTGTCTGCAGGCCTGTAGCTAGCTGAAGATGAACTACATTTTAGATTTAAGTTATCTGTATCACTTACTGTGAGGCTCCATTCCCGAAGTCCTGGGGTTGATTCCCCTCGTTTTCCTATCCCTGGTTGATAGGCGCAATTTCATTTTCATTATTTTCTTTAATACCATTTTCTATGTGTCATGCGATTGTACTACCTGCCCACCTCAAGAAGGCAAGGGAGAGCATTGTATAACGTCATCACTTTTTGCGTACGCATGATGTTTATGCTCGCCTTCCGGTTATGATAAGGATGCTAGGTTCATGTAAAATACACAGTGTTGTCACGTAACTCACCCATACCTATTACTGCAGTTTCTGAAACAAGCATTAGGTTAGCAGCATTGGTGACTCATATGCACTCTGATATACTCATTTCGTAATAGATCCTCTACCAGAACAGATAAATGGTACAAACCCCTCTCACTCTTCAGACACTCTTGCCTTCTTGTGGTGGGCAGAGAGTAGGATTCTTGGCTTATGGCGGTGCCGGAAGATGGCGCGGATGCTTGCTCAAAGGAAAAGGTACCTGCCGTGAGCACTAGAGGTTCATTTATTGCCCTCTCTAGGCAGCTCTAAAATTGTTATAGGTCTTCAGGCTTGGGATTGCTAAGGACTTCCATGTTTCTCTGTAGCAAGTAGCCTCCGTTTCCTTCACCTCATCCCTTCCTCTTGCGAGAAAATAGTTGCAATAGTTCTATGTAGATTGTAATACGGCTGGAGGACACCTAATACGGAACTGGGGGGGAAAAAACTTCAACCTACTGTAAAACATTATGGTGGAAGTGTGATAGTTTGGGGTTGAATGGCGACATTTGGAGTGGGAGAATTGATTTTCATCGAGGAAAAATTGATAAAATAAAATACTTGAATCTTCTGAAGAAAAATCTACGCGGGAGTGCAGAGAAAACTGGGAAGCCTCCCTCCCAGGAAAGGGAATTAAAACTTTGAGGACATTTTGAGGAAATAAAAATGACTGAAATTTTTTCAATCCAAAGAGTTGTTTGGATGAGGATTTTCCTTGAAAATCGCCACAAGTAAGTAACTCACCACAAAAAGGGTGCTTGTCTCATAGCATATGAGAACCCCTGTGGTTTACCGGGAAACATACGAGTCAGTTGGAGAATTTAATATCATGTAGGCACGTTGGCCATAGTAGCTCAGAGGTTTAGAGCAATCGCACGGAGAGCGAGAGATCCGTGGTTCAAATCCTGGCTATGGCATTGAATTTTTCAGTCTGACTCTACTCATCCAAACCTTAGCCTACACACGGCCAGTTTGGAAGAAACAATTTTCCAACAATTTTCCTTGAAAGTTGCTATACTTAAAATATCAATTTGAATTGAGCCGATTCGTTTTTGAGTTACGCTATTCATACACACCTTTGAGGAAGATTTAGATGACCTTAAAACGTATATTTTACTTTTGGGTGAAATGCGATATTCTACTTACTATAATAAATTAGTAGAGAAAATGTTACCTAGTTGTCAGAGGAAGTCAAGCAAGTGTAACGTATTGTTTTGTTTCCTTCCCCCCCCCCCCCCCATGTTAAGTGTCAGAAAATCTTTAAAAAGAGTATATCAAGCGATGGCATATTGGTTATAGGTGCTGGATAATTTTCCTAACAGATTTAAATCTATGAAATACTAAGGAAATGATCATTCCATTTATAACCTCTTTGCATTCAAAGCATAATAATTATTCCTAGGTTTATTTTGAGTCTGTTGAAACCAATCCTTAGTGTAGTTCCAATTTCTCTCACAGGAATGCAGCATAGAAAGTGCGTTTACTCTACTCCAAACCGCATTACACAGAACAGATCTGTAAGAGCTTTGTAGCAGTAAATTGTTAGAACTCGAGTCTTCCCTTTACTAACTGCTGTATCATCAATAGTCGGAGTTCAACGGAGTTTGAAAATAGCAGCAGCACTGGATGCTGAATGGAATACCGTTCCCTCTGGTCAGCTAAATGCTCTCTCATGGTACATTAACAACAGTTCTGAGTAGCTACAAGTTATACCGGGTGTTAGTAACTGCTCCTGGGACCAGAAGTAGAAGGTGTTTCAAATAGGAATCGATTTCCGGAAATATACCGTTGTCATGCAGAGTTCTTAGGTTATTGAGATCGTTTTGTGCCTCGTATCTTGTTTTATTCCAACGGTACGCCTCATTTTGGGTTCTAAATGTATGATATTGGCAGTCAATATGCAATTTTCTCCACTACTTGTATAGCAAACACAGGAAGTGTTGTATATTTTAGGAGGGGGGGATGTATATGAACCGCATAAATGGAAATGTTTTTTTTTTTTTTTTTTTTTTTTTTTTTTTTTTTTTTTTTTGTAATTTCACATGCTCCGACGTTAAGTCATATCGTACGATAAAAAAATCGTCCGATATCACTTAACGTTGGAGGACGTAAAATTACAACGAGAGAGAGAGAGAGAGAGAGAGAGAGAGAGAGAGAGAGAGAGAGAGAGAGAGAGAGAGAGAGAGAGAGAGAGAGAGAGAGAGAGAGAGAAAGAAATGGTTGAATGCCAAACTTAATTATTTAATTTCAGCACCTTCCAAGAATACGAAGAAAATGCCTCACTTCAAACTGTCCTTTCATGGTGTAGTTTTTGTTACTCTAAAACAATTTTGAATAACACGCAGGTGGATCGAGAGGTGTTTGTTTTTTGTAATTTACGTCCTCCAACATCGTCATATCGGACGATAAATGAAATGGGTCAAATGATGCTCAAATGAGCTTGGAGTCCATAGAGCTTAGATTTCCCTACATTCGTCTTTCAGGATAAGGGAAAACCCCGGAGAAAACCTTATCCAGGTAACTCACCCTGACCGAGATTCGAACTCTGGACCTCTTGAACGTAAGACAGACACGCTACCATCTACGCTACCGAGGCGGGCATCGAGAGCTTGTGAAGCCCTCTACGTCCCAAATTTGTACAATTTTGAACAGTAGTATATAGACAACACTTACTGCACAAATAATGTAGATTACATTAAAGCACAGAAATGATGTCAGTTTTTGATGTATTTCCGATATATTCGTTATTGCTTTGGATTGGTAGATACTTTTTTCATTTTTTTTTTCTCTCATACCAAGAGAATGATATTTCAAAATCATCATCATCAGTTTAAAACATAGCTTTCCATATTTGACGATTGCAAGCCTAGTGTACCTTTCATATACCTACAACTAAAGGTACAATAATGACATTTTTGCTAACGTGTTATCCTGAATTAAAATGAAGAAAGTAGAAGAATAAGCATCTGTGAGAATAAGAGTGCGGAGGAAAATGCATGGGAATGTTTTTATAATCGTTCACGTATATCAGTAATTAAAAAATTATATAGATACATCGTAGCATCTTATATAACGAGTCTTAGCATTTTAATTTATTCTCCCTGTACTGATGTCCAGTATTGCAAAGTTAAGAGTTATTTCTTATTTCCTATCAGATTAGAGTACGCTGTTAAAATGCAGGATTTATAAAGTTTACATTTTAGTGATAGAAATGGAATTCACGGGGTTTTAAACCATCTCAGATACGGAAAAAGATTCCTTTGATGGGCAGGTGCTTCGGAAGTCAGGGTGATCCGTTTGAGATATCAGAAAAGTAAAATGCTATATTTTGACTTGGTGTGTTGGTAAAATTAGGTCTTGTTTGCAAAAATTTAAAATGCTCTTTATTGCATTAAAAAGACGTTTTGTACACCCCTTGTATCAGCAAAGATGGCGTGGCATACAAACAGCAGTGTTCAAAGTCTCTCGTTGCTTCACAACACGTAAACAAACTAAAGAAATGACTGCGGTACACTCACAATTACTGCACAGCTGCACCTCAATTACAACTCACTAGCAACTTATTCGCAACGGCCTCGCAATTTTCACACTGCGGGCTTTTACACCCCAGCCATTGTTCTAGACTACAGTAGACCGTTCGATAACAACGATGGCAGCGGGAAATTCGAGACTATCTCTGTTTCTGTTTCCCTCTCTCTCGGCAAGCGTCCAACTCCGCGCCCACGCTCCGGTCGTGGGTCGCCCAACAATGCCTCTGCGACAATATTTATGAAGTTAATGCACATAACTCTGAGCAATTTTCTTTAATGTAAGCGGAAAAGTTTGGAGTTAAGAAATGAGTGATGTTTCCAGTGGCATGACAAATCAATTCCTGCAAATAAAATAAAACAAAACAAAATGGTCGTAAATGCTTGATGCAATCGAGCAGTTAGCGATCCCTCAATTACAGGAAGATGAGATACTGGTCATCATATCAACAGGATGGCGCTCCATCGCATTAGACTTCCATAGTGCGGAATCGATTAAATCAATAATTCAACGATCGCTGATGCAGGCGTGATGGATCCATCCCATGGCCTCCTAAGAGCCCAGGCTTAAACGCCTCCAGGTTCTTTTGTGTTGGGCCAGCTACATCAAGTCAGTGGTGTATACAAAAGTACCAAAGAATCTAGATGAATGCGGGAGATTAGAGCGGCGTTTCAGCAGATCACTCCAGAAATGCCCCAAGCCACGTGGCGCAACATGGGTGCGAGGTATGAACTGTGCCGCATTCGTAATGGCGGCCATGTTGAGTGCTAATATGTTGGACACAAAATTCCTTATACCATTGCCAACCAATAAAATTGAATAGTTTCCTTAACATACGATCCTACTTTTCTGACATCTCAAACTGGTCACCCTGTATATCTAAAACGCCCCATTAAAATGTATCTTCCAAAATATTGAAACTCAGAACTTACCCAATACTAGTCTCAAGTATTGTTCAGCATATCGATTTTGATTATTCGTTATGCTAGCAGCAACCAGCCGCCCCTCCCTCCCTCGTGTTATTCTTCATGCAACAGCATCATTTCCATTTGCTTATGTTTTTAGCTTCCTATTTCCATAAATCTACTGCTCGTCATATACAATTCCTTCCTGTTTCTTCACGTACAATATTCATGTTTCTTTTTACCGCAGTACTCTGAACACGTTTCTTCATTCTCCTTTTCTCGCGTATACACCAGATGCAAGAGCAAGGAGGAAGCTCTTCCTTCCTTTCTGGTTTCCTTACCTTTAACAATATTCTCAGTGTGTTGCTCGGAAATTCCATTGCTATGAAAAAAGCTCTTCACTGGAGGTTGGAAGCAGATAACTTAATCGTTATTTTAGAGAGTAGTGTTATAACCCGTTTCCAAAAATCAAGATCTTCTTTAATGCTTCCAGGTTTCAAACGAGTCAACACTCACCAGAAATCTTCCGGTCAGTCGGGATTATTTGTGTTATTGAGAACTTGCGGTGGACATCGGTGCCGTTTTGGAACATAGTCATTATTGTAGAAATTGATGTTGTACTGTTACCACAGTTGTAATGGACATGAACTCCTTTAACGTGACCTTAAGTGATTATATGTATAATTTTAAAGTACACAAAAAGTTTTCGTGTGTCACATTCACATGATTTTCTCTACCCTTCTCTTCTCTTATTAATACAATTTACTCTTAGGAAGTTTTATGTGTCTATTTCATTTTAATTCAGATAAACCTTGGCAGTAATAGCTGCATTATATTTGGAAGGGAAAAGTGATAGTCAAAGGTTTTAAGAACTGGACGCTATATACTGGCAGAGTGGAATTTCAGTCAGCAAGCAAGTCAGTTACCAAGTGGCCCAACTGCCCCGTCTTTTACGTAATGAAATATCTCTTCGTGCGTTAAAAGAGTTGCAGAGCGAAACAAGGAAGTTGCAGTTAAACGCATGGCAGTGGCGCCAGCGTATAGTACGCTCACACGACTGCCGCTTGTTTAACTGGAATTTCTCCGTTGTGTTCTGCAACTGTTTAAACGCACGAAGGTATATCTGCTTACTCGAAGGACAAGACAGCTGGTAGATTTGATTCCCTTCAGCATTTGAATTCTTCTTGAATCTAGAACGAGATATGTAATGAAACTGTTCGAGCAAGTTTATTTAGATAAATGTGAAATGAGTCAAAATAAGGTGTTTAAAGAATGTGTAGCATTGATATATTAGTGAGAAAATCTCCCCGTTTGAAATTAGACAAAAGGTTGTGTGAACAGTACCAATCAAAGATGAAAAGGTCGTTTAATTATGAACTTGGTATTGAGCATTCTTCAGCAGAATCACGTGAAAAAGATTTTTCAAGAAAATGTTCATGACAAATGAAATGCATATGTTGAATTATCTGGAAATGTCCTCAGAAATATTCTTCATTCTGAATAAATGAAGTTTGTATAACTGGTAAACCGTAAATCTTACTATACAGAAAATGTAAACCTGAACCTTTTCAATAAGCCATAACTTTTGAACCAATAATAGGACACACGTGCAACTTTGGGAGAATATAATAAACAATTGGGAGATTACATTACACTATTCACATCTCAGAGATAATGTTAGAAGTGTCCTCCACCAGCATCTATACATGTTTACACTCGTCTCACCATATTCTCTGAAGTTTTACAGAGAGTATCCTCGCCAATGTTACTTATTTCGGTTCGAATGCATTCCTTGAGAACATCAATTGTCCATGGTCTATTCCTGTACACCATTTTTTTAGAAAAGCCCACAAGAAAAAATCCGGTAGGGTTAGGTCAGGGGATCTGGGGAGCCACAGACCTTTTAAGATTATTCGATTGTCAAAGAAACTGGTTACTGTGTGTGTGTGTGTGTGTGTGTGTGTGTGTGTGTGTGTGTGTGTGTGTGTGTGTGTGTGTGTGTGTGTGTGTGTGTGTGTGTGATTTACGACCTCCCAACGTCAAGTCATATCGGACGGTGAATGAAATGGGTGAGATGATGCTCAGATGAGCCCGGGGTCCATAGAGCTGAGTTACCCAACATTCGTCGTTGAGGCTAAGGGAAAATCCCGAAAAAAAACCTATCCAGGTAACTCATCGTGACCGAGATTCGAACTCGGGACCTCTTGTACGTGAGGCAGACATGCTATCATCTACGCTACCGAGGCGGGCATGGTGTCATTAGATGTATGGAACGTTGCTCCACCTTCCTAGAAATAACCTCTCAATTCGATATCATCCAGCTGCTCCACAAATGTCTTGAAGATACCCATATAAACTTCAGTGTCTAGAGTTGTATCAAAGAAAATGGGACCAACGATCCATAGATGCTGGTAGAGGACGCTTCCAACATTTTCTCGGAAATGTAAACTATATATATCCTTAAATATGTCAAACACTTTTTTACTAAGTGAACCATTTCCGAGATATTCCTTGTCATATGTTTGAATTTTTAAATAATTTTAATCTTTTTTTTTTTTTCGATTTATACCGCGCGTTTAACTCCACGTCCTTTTTCTTTGGAACATATCGAAGGTGTTTACTCGTATTCGTTGGATTTTAATCACGCACACATTCGCACTGTCATTCTTACTTCCAGACTCTGGGGAAGATGAGGAATTATCTTGGTCGGACAAAAATGCCCACCCCCATCGCCGGGAATTAAACCCGGACCCCGAGCACGTCAGGCAGGTTAGCTGCCGACTGAGCTACGGGGCCAGCCAATTATAATTACAAATGGGAAGTAATTTATTTTTTATGCCCGGACATGCAAAGAGAATGGAATGCCAAAGACATTACATAGATAAAAGTTCTGAGTATTTTCTGAAATCCTATTGTATTCCCAAATTCTCTTTGCAATAGGATAATTTCTACATGTCTATCTCGACTACATAAAATGGATTGGGAATAAGAACTTGTATAAGAGTTATGAGGTTTTTAACGTGAGTGATAACACATTAGAGAAGAAACGACACTGTTAAGCTGGAAAAGGTCCAAACATGTGAACATCTGAGTACATGAATGTTGGAAGTCCCTGCCAATCTGTGTAGCTAGCGGTTGATTGGTGGCCAGAACAAAGCTGCCAAATGCGCCCCATAAAGGAGCTCCCTGTAACCGCGATGTTGTGTTTTCACAGCATATCTTGTGTCATAGATTTTCGCCGGGAGCTGGAGCAAATGGCCACTGTGCCTCAGGCATTTGCTCCGTTAATTGGCAGTTATCGCAGACGTATAAGCAATTAGTTACTACATGCACCCTTCCTATCTCCTAGAGGTTTGAGCGAAACACAAAAGCTTATTGTTGCCACTTTCCTACCATTGTTGCCAGCAAACATGCGTTTAGGGAGGCGTTCGTTTATTATGCCAGACTTTCCCATTTTTGAAACCCCTCACAATGGCCAATAGAGCTTCCCGCTTGGATCTTTCTTTTCAGTGACTAGGTTTGTTTAGTGTCTGTAACACCAGTAACTAGCATACGTTTTTTGTCTTTATCTGCTCCATACCATAAAGTATATGCACCTAAAATTTCATACCGGCATTTCAGTTAAAATGCATGTTGAAGTAACTATTATGTACTTCAAAGAAAAACTGATCGTGTATGTCTGATTCCTAGCGCGCGAATTCTGTAATTAAAAACCTAAATTTGAAATACAAGGGCTGTTCAATAAAGAATGATTATAAATTTTTGCGGTCATAATTTTTAGCACTAAAATTCAATCTTATGATATTCTGTTAGCTTAATGTGAAACAAACACGCCGTAGTAGTTTCATTGTTGGTACTGCTGGTTCCCGCCTGTGAGAACCAGGAAAGTTCAGACATGTTCATTATCGCCTACCGCTGCAATGGAGGTAACATGCAGTTAAAGTTGAAGCTAGAGGAAGATCCGGAGTTTTTTTCAAACGTAATCACTGCTGATGAAACTTGGCTACATCATTTTGATCCTGAGAGCAAACAGCAAAGCTCAGTGTGGAAATCTCCTTCATCACCAACCCGCCAAAAAGCAAAAGTGGTTGCTTCTGCTGGGAAAGTTATGGTCATTTCATTCTTTGAAATTCATGGAATGGTTTATCATCATGTTGTACCTGCACACACATCAGTAACTTGACAGTACTACAGGGATGTCCTGAAAACAATACAAGTCCATATCAGCCGCAAAAGACCACATTTCCGTGAAGCAGGCTGGATGCTGCACCACGATAATGCGCGACCGCATATTACCAATGTTATTGCTGAATATCTTGAAAACTCAACGTGAAGTGCATCCCTCACTCTCCCTATGGTCCGGATTTAGCCCCATGTGACTTTTTTCTATTCCCTAACTTGAAGAAACGCCTTTGTGGGAGGCAATATCCATCAGGAGAAGCAGTGGTGAAGGCTGCGGAGGCGATTTTGAAGGATCTCTCAAAAACTTTCCAGCATGTCTTTGAAGACTGGCAGAAACGCTGGGACAAGTGCATCGCATTCAGGGGAGACTATTTTGAGAAGGAATCAAAATTATGAGGATGAGTGAAGGTACATTGTCAAAAAAAATGTGACCATTCTTTATTGAACAGCCCTCGTAAATACTAAACTCTTCCTTCGTGGTGCATAGGTAATATGCCAGCCTCTGTTTCTCGAGGTCGTGGGTTTAAACTCTGTGGGAGGGGGGTGATGGATTGTCTTCAGGTGTGAAAATTCTCAGCACGATTAGTAAATTGTGATCCGTTAGACATTTATGGCACGTAAGGGAACCTCAAGCCTGATACGGAGGCCCCTGAGCATATATTAAGCTGTGTTTCACGCCTCCAATATAATTGGATGTTGAGAACCATAGCGATTAAAGAACATTCATAAATAGAAAACAAATGCCAAACTTGGTATTAAAGTTTAAACTGTTGAACATGACACAAGATTTTGAAGAAAATGCACCAACTTTGTTCCAAGTAACCTTTATTGTCTGCCCAGCACAAGAAGGCAAGGCAGAGGAATGTGTAACGTAATCACTTTTGCTGGGTTATGCTCGCCCTCCGGATTTTGTTTGGGGGGGGGGGTAATTTACGTCCTCCAACGTTAAGCCATATCTGACGATGAATGAAAGAGGTGAAATAGTGTTCAAATGAGCCCAGGATCCATAGAGCATATAGTTACCGGACATTTTTCTTACAAGATAATGGTAAACCCCGGGGAAATCTTATCCAGGTAACTCACCCTGAGGGAGGTTCGAACTCGGGAACTCTTGAACCTGAGGCAGGCACGTTACCACCACGCTACCGATTCGGGTCCTTGCGGATATGATATGGATGCTAGTTTCACAGTCTTCTCACCTAACTTATCTTTGCATAATATAGCGCGATCCATATAAAGCTGAACCATTTCAATAGCCCATAACTTTTGAACTAATAATAGGACACACGTGTAACTTTGGGAGAATATAATACACATTACACTATTTACATCTCAGAGAAAATGTTGGAAGTGTCATCCACCAGCATCTATACATATTTGCACTCGCCTCACCATATTCTCTGAAGTTTTACGGAGATGTATTGACAGAAGGATGTTTCCAGCAAGATGGAGCAACATGCCATACATCTAATGGCACCAGTTGTAACCAGTTTCTTTGATAATCGAATAATCTCAATGCCCCCCCAACCCAGATCCGCTGACCTAACCTCACTGGATTTTTTCTTGTGGGCTTTTCTAAAAAATGGTGTACAGGAATAGGCCACGGACAATTGATGTTCTCAAGGAATCCATTCGAATCGAAATAAGTAAAACTTCAGAGAATGTGGTGAGACGAGTGCAAACATGTATAGATGCTGGATGAGGACACTTCCAACATTTTCTCTGAGATGTAAATAGTGTAATGTAATCTTCCAATTGTGCGTTACATTCTCTCAAAGTTACAGTGTGTCCTATTATTGGTTCCAAAATTATGGCGTATTGAAATGGTTCAGGTTTATATGGATTGCATAATACTATACTTGCAGTTTCTGAAACGAGCATAAGATCTGGCAGTGTAGGTGACTCATATGCACTCTCATACACTCATTTCATAGTAAATGAATCCACTAACAGTGCAGATAAACAATTCAAGCTCCTCTTCCCTTCATTCCCCGCTAGCCTTCTTGTGTTGGGCAGACAGTGGGCATAGACGATGTTCCTTTTTTTCCCTTCTGCTTGGCGCGACGTTTAGTATCCCAGCATTGCTAGAGATCTAAGCCTTAATACATTGAAACCCTAGCCGTAATCATTCTCAAAAAGCGCTAGTTACTGATGTCAAACGCATTCTTTACAGCCACATTATTGTGGGAGGAATACAGTAATTTATGTTTGTCTAAGTTTAACTGAGAATTTCCCTTGTTAGGTTCAGGCGTAAATAATAAATACCTGTTGACGCAAATAACTTATTTTAATGGTTATTTGTGACCTGACAGTTTCTGTGAGTGGAACTGTGGGAACTGTTGAAGAAAAAGAACAATTTTTGTCACACTTGCTAGTGAGAATAGTTGAACCATTCAGCAGAGGACCGCAATTCCAGCTGTGAGGTCTATAATACCTCTGTGCGATCCATGCCAGTCTGCTATATTTGGACAACATGCTTTTGTTTAAACCTGAAATATCACGTTTCCATTTATGCCGCTTCTAGAAAATGAGATCGAATAGATTCCGAAACACCCTGTGTTAGCACAAACAATTGCCACTCCCTCTTACGAACGCACGATTATCCTGCATATCTATTTGCTTACCTTTATTTGCATTAGCAAGCAGTTCACATGCCCTTATCAGATATCCGTTTGCCACCTTGCGTTGGGGGAGCGAATCAACAAACTCGGTGGTCGCTGGAGGGTTCTCCGTACCCTCGAGATGGGAGGGTTTGCATTTCTGCACCTAATTCTGCTCTGCATTACAACAGGACACCGGAATATTTGAATAGGGGACTTATGATTCATACATTCACTGCCCCCCCCCCCCAAGTTTCGTTATAAACTGACAAAATATGAAACTTGGATATTTTAAGTTGCATTTGTTGGCTGTATGGACACAGACTTCTTACAAATTACGTTTCGAATGTGTTCAGTAAGAAAAATGTCTTGTTTCATAAAATTAAAAAGAGGAAAAGTATTTATGAGGAAGTCTTCTGTGTTCCTTCATGCATTTCACTATATTTCTCGCTCAGATTGAGACGTTACGATGGATAGTGATCTGTATGTCTTGAAAACCAACATTCCGATTGGCAGAAGTATGCTGCCCACATCTCCCCACATCGTTTGGATGATCTGTATCTCTACCGTGCTCAAGTGGAGATGAGATCACTAATCAGGTTGTTCGACCTGTGCCACGAACTGACAGAGATCGAACTGATAAGACTGTTGCTCAAGATATTGTTCTGTTCCTATTTTATACCCTGTCGCACCCAAATTTATTTTCCATCAAACCCCATTTCTATTATGTACTATAAGCCCATGACAGGGATATGAAGGACAGAGGAGCTTCAACTGTTTATCTGCTCCGGTAGCGGATCTGTGTACTAGGAAATGAGTGTATAGTCGCGCTGTTCGAACGGTTACCATGGATTTATCTTTGGTAATAGATACCTTTCAGATAACGCACTGATTACTCCACGTGGAGTGAACATCTATCCTTCATTTGTGAATCCTGCGAATTTCATTGGCTGAAGCACGACCGATAGGCGCGTCAGTACCCTCTCACTCTTACAAGAGTAATCAGTGCGTTTATCTGAGAAGTTTCTGTTAAAGATAAAGCCACGGTAACGGTTCGAGCAGCGCGATTATGAGAGTGCATATGAGTCACCCATGCTGCCAGATCTAATATTTGTTGCAGTAAATGCAGCGATAGGTATATGTATAGGTGAGTTATGTGACAACACTTGTGTATTTTAAACGAGTCTTCCATCCTTGTCATACTCGGAAGGCGAGCATACACTCCGAAGAGACAGCAAAAGTGATTACGTGACACATGCCTTTAGCTTGCCTTCTTGTCCTGGGCAATCAGTATTTTTAAGTAAACAGAAAAAGTGCAATGCACCCAGAAGTTCCATATTGAGATTTCGCCGATCCCTCCCCCCCCCCCCCTATGAAAAGCATTTTTAGAAAATGGCGCGTGCGTGCCTAAGTAGAGGGGTATCCAAACTAGCAGGCTGAAACAATAACCTCAAGGCCCGCCTCTGTAGTGTAGATGGGTAGTGTGTGTGCCTTATGTTCAAGAGGTCCCCAGTTTGAATCTCGGTCAGGGTGAATTTTCTGGGAAGGTATTTCCGTTTTTTTTCCCCTCTTGTTCTGGAAGGTGAACGTCCGGTAAGTCTAGGCTCAATTGAGCATTTCATTCATCCTCCGATATGGCTTAACTGGTCAAAGGACATTAGTTAAAATAAATTTCTTCAAGTTCAATATGTTGCGTATGAGTTTCCGTCCTTTACATCACTGCTAGAAGCAAAAGGAAGCCAAATTAAAATTTTAAATTAACAAGGAAAATCTTAGAAATGGTAAATGCCAGGAAAAAGTATGAATTTAAATGATGTCCACATTTAATAATCAGTATGATGTATGTGATCACGGAACACAGGGGCACTTGCATATAGATCAAACAATTTTTTTTGCGCTGGTCACCACCAGGAGATACGAAGGTGAATAAGGCAATAGGCCGCAGATGGGCTGGCTCATAGAAGTCCCCACCGGTGACATGCTCAGAGAAGACTTCCCTCATTCAGAGCCAGGTTAAAACCGACCCACATGAGACTGCTCAGAGAAGTCTGCCATCTGGTAGGACTGAGAAAAACTTTTCCAAAGAGCAAGCGTGCATGTCGTCCTTCCGACAGTTCACAAATCCTAAGTCTGCCTAAAACATGAAAGGGCAAACGAAAGGATAGGAACTGTGCGAAATGAAATTCATGGTGGAAGAAATCCAGTATGCACCTTGCCAACCAGGAAGGATCACGAAAAAACTTGTTATTTTGGCCGGTCCCAGGAATCGAACCAAGGATCTCCCTAATGCGAATCTTCGCGTTACAGCCATGTCGCTTGGTTTTCTATTTTAATCTTGTAGTTCACTAGCAATACCAGCCTATAAATTCGTCAGAACAATGATGAGTTCACAGAATTATTCGGCTGTTTATTTAGTTCGGTACTTGGTTCTTTATTAAACGGTCAGGCATATTTTAGTAAATGGAAAATATCGAGAAAAAAATTCCATTTGAAGCTTAGTTTGAGTCAGGGATTGAGCGTCCTTTGAATACCTTAAACTTAAATACTTATTTTGGTCATTTACATATGTACGTGTGAATCTTTTTCTTACAATTGCTTCTTTTGTGTTTGTTTCGAGAGACCTACAAATTTGTATTCCCAATAAAATATCAGTATCGAATTTTTTGTGCAGTGGGATAGTTTCTCTATCTGCTGTAATGGTAAATACATTTGCGTCATCCATCCTGACTGGAAGTTAATAGTGAAGCCTCATTAAAATTTAATTAGGTACTCGAATCTTTTCAATAAAAATTGTTCACGTGTCCGGTTTCATCAGACTCAAATGTTTACAGGTGAAATATGGTAAACTATTTCGTTTATGGAACAGTTTCAAACCTAGGCATATATATGCGATCAAATAATTACCGCTGTTGAAAAATAAGAAGTAATGGACATAATTAAAAGTTTTTAAGTCCATTTAGCATTGCAGTCCGTGATTTTAAACTCATCATTTTAATTAAAATACACGGCTCGTGCACAATAATTGGCAGTTGGCCTAATCATGCTGCTCAACTGAAAGTGAAAAATCAATACTTTCATGTTCAGATAAAATTAAATGTAATCAGTTTTCAATGTTAACTCCAACTCTGTGCTCTGCTGGCATTGTGAAAACTGTGTTCATTTATGCTAGGTCCATGGATGTCAGATTTGAAATTTGTCACAGTCAGACACCGATCCAGGATCTTCAGCTGTCCGTATTCATTTGTAATTTCTTTGGATTGCGTGTACTCCTCACAGCTCAGTGGTTATTTCGACTACTAGAAAGGCGCTAATTTCCCCAGAAGTTGTGCGCCCTAAAACGGCACCACCATTCTGCTCAACTACTTGAGATTTATACCCAGAAATATTTCTAGTACCTTTAACCCAGACTCTGGGCTTATTTGTAAAGTATTATATGCGATTCATTCTAAAAGGGTTAACTAAACTTTTTGACGCACTTCTTGGAATCAAGGAATCCCTAAGACATACCCTGTCTCTTAAAGTTAATATAACTTGAGGACAGAATAAAAGGAGAAAGATAAGGGTCGTAAACATGCATTTAGAATGCAGAGTCCATACAATAAAACTAGTTTTAAAACTTCTGATCTACATTCAGGTGACTTTCCATCATTTATTTTCATATCCGCTTCTCGTCAGTCGAGATAAATATTCGTAGAAGTCGCTTCATTACACATTTCGCTATAGGTACAGGACACTGAAGTAATAATTAAATGTTTAAAAGCGGGTTATTATATACCGGCCATTAAATTTCTTATGCTTGGCATTACTTCAAGATATCAACATTCGAGATGAGCGTGTAGTGAGGAATGTAGTGGCATTAATTACACACAAACCATTAAAACTTGTGGCTACAAAACGTTGGTCTTCATACTAGATCTGCAGCAGTAAATGGTGCTTCGTAATTTTCATAATTGAGGGCAGTAAAATGAATACTAAAAGGATACGTAGGCCGCGCCGTAGCTCAGTGGTTAGACCGCTTGGCTCTCACCAAGGCGGCCCGGGTTCGATCCCAGGCGACCGCAAAGTGAGATTTGTCGTGGACAACACGGCGCTGGGGCGAGTTTTCTCCGGAGCCTCCGGTTTCCCCCGCTATCTCATTTCACCGGTGTTCCATCTTCATCTCATGTATCATCAGTGTCATCGCCTGCGGTGCCGTATGTAGTAAAAGCCTGCGTTAAACACTACACATTTCATTTCATTTAAAAGGATACGTTGTGTAGCTTGATTGTAATTGTTTGTTATAGGAATAAATGAATGACTCGTGTTTCACACTTACACTCTGGTGTATTGCTATTTCCAATCCGCATTCTTGTGATCTCTTTCCAGCAGTTTCAGGAGTTGCCTGGAAAGTGTGCAGGTCTTGAATTATGTACTCGCTATTTGGGAAGGCAGTCCCAAGAGTTTTTCAAAATCGCATGGAGAATTTATTTGAAATTTATGTTGACATATTTTGAAAAAATTGTTTCATCCTAGGTGACTTTATCGGCTAAGTCGTTTGCACCTTAATGTGAGAAAGAAAGAATCCAGATTAACCCATCGGGGATTTTTTTCACGGAGATGAAGTATTCGATGACAGGGAAAGTTACTGGAAGAATCTTGAAGTGCTAAAGGTCATTTCTAGAGTCAGTACGTACGAACGACACATAATTTGCAGGATTCCCAAACTATTTGAAAAGAATTACAAAATGTTCAAGGAAAGACAAAGAAGTATTAAATTGCTGGTGTTAGGGTAAGTCAACGAAAGTTCGACTACAAAGTTATCATATGTCTGGTAATTCTTACTGATAAAGAACTGCGTGTTTATGAGAGTTACAAGGTTTCTTTGCCCAATATAATACTCTCCCAATACTCAAATTAAATCCAGGGGAATACGAACAATTTTATATGTTCGCATTTCTAGGATTGATGTACTCCATCGTCATACTTTTTTTGCTATATGCTACCTCTTCGTGCCTTTTCAAAATTAGGAGGTTGGTAGTTTCTCACTGGCTTCCTTTTCAGCAAAATCATAAGTTTCCAAACTTTTTTTAAGTTATATCTAAAATAATTTTCGTTAGTACAAAAGTATATTTCAAAATGGTGTATTTTCTACAACTCTACATTTGGGTACCTACTCATTTTCGCGTTCAGTTAAATTGTCTAAACTGGAACTTTTGTTTAAGATTTGACATAAAACTTATATTTTGTGCGTTTCACTACCCAGCAAATTCTGTTTTCCTTTTCAGTAGGTATCGGTCTAGTAATGAATATTGTTTCAAGATGTGTGTTGGATAGATAATAGGAGTGGAGGAGTCTGTTAAAATATGCACAAATACAACATTTTGGACACAGAAGTTGTGTACCTGGTTTAAGTATTGTATATAATTGAAATTATGTGTAATTCTGAAGAAACAAAAGTCACATGCCCTATTCATTTCGGATGCACAACTTATATCAGTTTTCTCTGAAAGTGGGTACAAAAGAATCAGAAGTTAAATTAGTTTTATTTTCATAAATTGGCAATGTCTAGTTCTCCGGGGATTTTATCTCCTAAAATGTTAGTAACACTGTACCTGACACCTTCTAGAATTTCATTTTGCTGTCGTTGCTTGTAGCTGGGAACATTCGACAAAGAAAGAAAATAAAATTGCTGTATTTTTATCGAACTGTTGACTTCAGTTAAGGCCTGAGAGTACCTCTCTGCTATAGGTAATACTCGAGCACCACTCGTTTACGTAACTCTCCTGAGGATCCTTGACTGTGAACTTTGACCTTATACTTCGATCTGTCTAACCGTTATGAGCTGAGTACTATTTGCTTAAAGCTTTGCTACAGCTTCCATAGAATGTTTATTCTTTTAGTTAAAACAGATTCTTTTGACATCGATTTCATTTGTTAACACGATGTGTGCTTGTTTTGTTTTCTCTGTGTTTTGATTTATTTGATGAATTTAATAGACAACGGTTAACTAACAGAAAGGTGGAAAGTGCATTAGAATCTTGTCTTAATTTTTCCTAACAAGACAATTTAAGTATTGTTGTGGTTTATTTCTTTTGGTTAGCCTTTTAGAGTCATGCTATTGACAATTTCACGTATGAACATAGGAACATTTGCAGACCTTTTATAGTTTTCCGATTAAAAGTTCAGGAATGGAGGTCTGTTTTATAAGGGAAAAGTTTTTTAGGGCAAAGGAAGATTTTTCACAGCTTTATGGCTGGATTTAGAATGTGACAAGCATTAAATTTTAGTTGTTTATATTGTAACTTAGGAGTACCACGGCCACGCTGTGGTTCAGTGGTTAGACCGCTTGGCTCTCACCAAGGCGGCCCGGGTTCGATCCCAGGCGACCGCAAAGTGAGATTTGTGGTGGACAACACGGCGTTGGGGCGGGTTTTCTCCGGGACCTCCGGTTTCCCCCGCCATCTCATTCCACCGGTGCTCCATCTTCATCTCATGCATCACCAGTGTCACCGCCTGCGGTGCCGTATGTAGTAAAAGCGGGCGTTAAACACTACACACACACTTAGGAGTACCACGATAATTTGGTGTACAGTTTTTTGATAGACCAAAACGTGTCTGTATGTCTATCCACATAATGAAAATGGCGCCCCTTCGTTGGACTGCAACAAAGTGCGGACTAAAATTTGATTGCACCAAATAACTAGCAGTAAATAGGCGGGGGCATTCTATAATGAACGACGTGAATTGTAATTGTTTATCTTTGCAATAAATAAATTGGAATATATAAAACAAAGAAACGGATTTTTGTGCACTTTGTTACAGGACATAACCCATATAATGTATATTTAAAAAGAAAGAATAGGAAAGAAGAACTCGGATTTATGTGAGCAATGTTAATGTTTTAGATTCGCCTGAACATGTTAATTTTAATGCAATAAATATAGTGAACTGGTAGAAGACGGTCAAAGGAAAAATTTCAAGGAAAATGTTTATGGAACATCTTAAGAGATGCAGAAGATTACGCACATTTAGAAAATATATCTCAGATAATATCCGCTAAGGCATTAGAGGAATATATGACTCGTGACAAAACACCTCAAAGTAGGAACATTTCAGTCTACGAGAAAAGAATATGACTTAAGAAATCGTCGGAGGGAAATAGGACCAAGAGCCCGCCTCGGTAGTATGTCTGCCTCACGTTCAAGAGGTCCCGAGTTCGAATCTCGGTCTGGGTGAGTTACCTGGATAAGGTTTTCCCGGGGTTTCCCTTATCCTGAAAGACGAATGTCGGGTAACTCTAAGCTCCATGGACCCCGGACGCATTTGAGCATCATTTCATTCATCGTGCGATATGACTAAATGTTGGAGGACGAAAATTACCAAGAGAGAGAGAGAGAGAGAGAGAGAGAGAGAGAGAGAGAGAGAGAGAGAGAGAGAGAAACTGAAGATACAGATAACCAGACTTGAATACCTAATTTAAGACGCACAACCGATAGATAGAAGACGCCAGTTATGGATATCGGAAAGAAGAGCAGAAACCATAGCAAGAGATGGATACCAGTAGGAGGAAGCTTTGGATACCAGTTGCAGAAGAGGAAATTTTAAAATTGTAGAAAACAGTCTTTCGTAGTTATAGCAATTAAAGCTCTAGTAGAAATGTAGATTTGATTTACATTGTTGGTGTAGAAGTAAAGTAGAAGAAAGACTGTTTTAGATAGATTAGATGAGTAGATTTGTAAGGTTACTGGAATCCAGTAATCCGTAGGTTTAGTTAGTTCGTAGTGGTAGCAAGTAGATTATATCTGCAAAATTTGTAAATTTGATTTAAAAATGAAGTTTGCATAAGGCCTAGTATAGATTCCAGAAACCGGACTATTAGATATGCAGATTTTATTCTATTAAGTGTTTATCTTACTCGCATTCTATAGCTGCTGGATACAACTCTCCCATTTTATGACAGTTTCTGTTTATAATTCACATTATAAAGTGTGTAATAAGGATTAGAGATCCATAATAGGTAGCTATACTCTAGGAAGTGGTGTTCTTTGGTTAGGAGTAATTGTGGCACATCAACAATAATTTCATTATATGTGACAGAAAGAAACAATATAACCAGGTCTTTAAGGTCTTGTTAACTGAATGTGCCTTAAGTTTCCATAAAATGTTTGTACATTTACTTCACAAAATATTTTTGCATAGGTTTTACTGGTTTCAGTTTCAGAGAGTTACCAAGAACGCATTGGTGCTTCCTCTTACAAAAGAAAAAATGAACTCTCCACCAACGCAGTAAAAATTGCAAAATGCGATACTTAAGCATTATAAGAGGCTTTTATTACGTTAAAATCATAGATAATGAAGGTTTCTAGAAATGGGAATATACATAGAAATGATTGATCTTTTGTAATATCCACTTAACCTGAATAATTCTAAAGCCAGCTGTAACAAGCGGCATTGCTTCTTTTTCATTCTGATTGATAATGAAAACGGCGATATCAGGATCTAAAACCTGCATTATGTAAGGCAGCTAATTGTTCTATCGTCAGCATTATAATCGCTCTTTTGTATTCACTCTGGTCATTAATGCATACTTATAGGTATAGAGAAAATACAAAAACACAATGCAGAGAAGATCTATGTGGCTTTTCTCTTCTGTATGCATGACTATCTTTCCTTTGGCCTACGAGGGGCACGTTCATATTTTGAGCCTAATAATAATTAAAACAAAGTACCTGATTTATGATTGAAAACTGTTTTATTGTATTTCAAAATATTCTCCTTTATGATTAATTCACTTTTGCGTTCGTTTGAAGCATTTGTCAAAGCATTTATTCCAGTTTTCTTGAGATAACTCCAAAACATGGTTTCTGAAGGCATCAAAGGCTTTTGCCGACGAAAATCGTTGTCCACTCAATTAATTCTTGATGTTCGAGAACAAGAAAGAAGCATTGGGTGCCAAATCAGGACTGTTTAGCGGATGTCCCTTCAATTCCAATTTTTGAGCCTTCAAATACCCCTGTTAGATGAGATGTATGATTGATCCTACGTTTCTTATTGGTTTTTCTTTACTTCACCAGAAACTTCCGGCAAACAAATGGTTGTGTACCATTTGTCATTGACGTTTACGTTCCTCTAAAAGCACTGTTGTCACATGGTCAGTTTTGCTGAAAAAGCAGGCAACTATTTGCTTCGGAGTGCTTCGAGTGCGAACAACTTTTATTGGATTTGCTTCATCATGAAACAGCCATATAGTCGACTGCTGTTTACATTGCTGCTCATACGCATAGAACCGTGATTCGTCACCTGTTACAATCTTATATACCTCTGGGAAAGAACCCGAGCCGCCTTGGTGAGAGCCAAGCGGTCTAACCACTCAGCCATGGCGCGGCCAGTTAGGTTGGATCGTTAAGTAAAAAGAGGAAATGGACGCTCACGTAAGATTTAAGTGATTTTGTTTTAATTTATGTCCTCCAACGTTAAGTCATATCGGACGATGAATTGATTGAGTGAAATGATGCTCAAATGAGCCCAGGGTCCATTAGTGATAAGGGAAACCCCCGGAAAAACCTTGTCCAGGTAACTCACCCTGACCGAGATTCGAACTGGGGACCTCTTGATGGTGAGGCAGACATGCTACCATCTACGCTACCGAGGCGGGCAATTGATGTTAAGATTCAACTATTTCATATGATTAAATATGTTCAGTTCTCCAGTAATAATTGGATACACGTATCAAAAGTTAGAGGGTTTAATATAGTTCATGTATATACTAACAGTACGTAAAAACAAAACACGCAATGTTACCAGCACTGATTGCAGGAAATTTAACTTTCCATCTTGACAGAATGAACGGAGAGGGAGTAAAAAGAATACTTGTCAAAAAGTATTTTGGATGATCAGAGTTTTGTCACTTTTCCTGTTGACTTGGGCAGTTGAGAGATAACATGAAGCGATGTTTGTTAAAGCAGAAGGTCTCGAGCACACAATTACGGGACGTAGTGACACAAGTTAACCATGCCCCATGGTGTCACTGCACAAGACATTTTCATCGGTGCCGCTTGCTGCTTCTGACGAGATAGCCTTGACGCCTCGCTGCCTCCCATTCTCTCTCTCGGAGGTGATGTAGTGCTCCCAACAAGATTGCACAAGCTCAGCCTAACTCGGTGTAAAAACAACGTACCTACATCTTCTCATGCCTGAGAGGTTTTCCTTGCTGCTTGTCGTAATCTGCAAAATCGGCATCCTAAAGATTTTTGCTTTACCTACAGATTTTCAATCGTTACTGAAACTGGGATTGGATTACGAAAGCGAAAGTTACCAAAACCAGGGCGTGGATTTATTTAAAATTAGTAATTTACAGCGACATATGCAGATGTGCATCCGAGAATTGCTGCTTTGTACATCTAAAAGTGTTCAACGTGATAGTACATTTAAAATATTTAAAGTAGATTTACTAAACTAATACGTAAGCAACTTTGCTAAAATAAATAGCACAGTGTTGAAATATAGTTTCTTCCTGTTCGTAATGAAAGATCTCGAGTTCGGTTTTCTTTAGGCCGACGGGACTGTGGGTTTTCCCATGTAGTAGGTATCCCTTATTTCCTGTCTCTTTTGTCATTGCTGATGATAAACTGTATAATTTAAAACTGAATAAGGGTACAAGAGCTCTCCACCCCAGTTGATTTAGTTTTCAATATTTTATACTTCCTCTGCCGTATTCCACTCGAAATTTCCATATTGGTTATTCGGGAAACAGACTTATGAAGTGCACTGAACCATCCCCCTTTTGCTTTTTTGCAAGGGGAGGCAGATCTATGTGAGCAGCACAGCTCCAAATGAAATTTGGATAAATCCCAGATTTGATACTTATACTACGTTTAATTAGAGGATGCAAGTTTTAAGAAATTTCTCCACACTAAATTCTCTCTCTACCTCTCTCTCTCTCTCTCTCTCTCTCTCTCTCTCTCTCTCTCTCTCTCTACCTCTCTCCCTCTCTACCTCTCTCCCTACCAAAACGACTCTAAGAAAATTTTAATATCTCTTGGGCTCGAGCTTAGATATGTAAAGTACTATGTAACTATATCAAATTTCTGTCGATGCATTAACGGTTTCCTAAGCGTTCTTTATGAATTTATTTTTTTCAAAATAAATCTAGTTTGATGTGAGGATGTTAGGCTTTCTTTTTCTGTCTTCTTCATGAACTTGTGACGAAAACTTGCTTGTAATAAACGTTATAAATGTTGTCTGTATCCTGTTATGACCAGCGGTAGTGTTTGACACTAATGGAGGCCTTAGTGCCAGGCAACTATACTTATCCATAAGTGCTGTACAAATCTGTTCTGTCTACCTGCTTTCATTGTCTGTGGATGGATCACAAAACATTCGCTATCATAGTCTTGTACTTTCTTTCTCGACTGAGGGGAAACCATGAAAAGGAGGACAATGGTAGCCCACGAGATTTGAAACCGGAATCTCTCAAATTTGAACTATAGACATACCGTCTAGGACTTCCGGCTCGGCCCTTCATAACTTATGTGGAGATAAAAGCCCATGACCCTTCATCATCAACGATTCAAGATGTCGAAATGAAAGCTTTACGAGCTGATGGAATGCCTTTACTTCTACAATATAAGAATTGTTTATTAAGTGGAAGTAGAATTTTTGTGTAGGTAATCTTCGCAAATCATTATCAGCAATTAATTTTAAAAAAAAAAAAGTAACCACGTGTTTTATCTAGCAAAGATCCACCGTAACAATCTTCTACAAAAAACAATGGATCGTTTATTACATAAAATGCTTTTTTTTTATAGTAAAAGTGCATAAAAATCGTGGACACTTACACTGAAAGAAGCCCTCGAAAGCTGCCAAATTTAGCAGTGTCATCACTTTTTAGAGCAGAACTTCCCTTTAAACATGAGCAAAAATTTACTTGTGCGCTACAAAAAATATAGGAGTTATTTGAAGAAAAAATCATAGTACCAAAAATAATAGTCACCCGAACGTCGGAACTCCCGATAGAACCGGCCGGCAGTAGGGCCAGACGGGAAGCATTGAGACCACGCCTACCCATTTGTCTCGTGTCACTAACTGAAGGGATAATTAGGGGAGCCGCGCGAGCCCTGTACCATCTCTTTCCCCTCCCACCAGGCGTCTCGAAACCTCTGGATAATTGTGTGCGCCGCGAACCTTCCAGAAACGGCGATCTTCCCTATATAAGGCCTGCAGTTGGCGAGTCAGCTCAGTTCTTGGCGAGCAGCTGTGAGGAGCGCCGAGTGAGCAAACGGACTGGAAGACGGTGTACGTGTATCAGAGGAGTTGTACGTGATTGTGAGTGTAGAGTGGACCTGGGACAGACGAACTGACGAATTGTAATTGTGTGCATTGCGTAATTCTGTGTAATCGGCAAGTGTTCCGACTGTAATTCGGTGGAAATAAAGAACATTTTGAGTTTGAGCAATTGGACTTTTAATTTCACGAACTCACAAAGTCACATTATATTCTGGATGTTTCAATGTATCTACACAACTGCCCAGAAAGTTAAAAATGTAACGTTGGCGATTTCTGCCAGTTAAAGGGATTGTTGTGTGGATTCTCTTGAGTGTTTTGAACGTTTTACATGTTACTCTTATGTGTGTTCAAAGAAACATGGTTGAAAAGTTGGGTACATAACTATTTGGTTGATAGTGGATTACACATTTTTAAACGTAAATTTTATTTATTTAATAACAAAAAATGCTCCTTACAATGTGTTTATAATTTTTAAAGGCATTTCAGATTTTAGTTCTTTATTAGAGTGGAAAGCAGTTTTGCTATGAAATATTTGTTCAATTGTGATATTTATATAAAACAGTCGTGATGAGCTAACCACGTAAGTTTTAGTTAGCAAATAGTAGAGAAACTACTTTCGAAGTTTCAGTTTGATAATCTAAAGTTTATTCGTAAGAAGCGTTTAAAGCTAAAAATATCTAAACCATTGCAACCGAGCAAAATGAATCGGAAATTTGACTTTGAAAACTGGCTTAGTTTATGGAAGTGTACTTAAAACAAATAATTTAAAATCTGGTGAACATGTATGCAGCAAATTTGGCAAAAGCACTTGTAGAAATTGTTAGAAGAAACCAAGAAAAGCCTGCAAGAGCAGAGTTATTTAAATCGTCACAGCTGTCTCATTTTCACTCCAATAATACACATATTTTACATTGATGTTCGTAGATAACGGGATATAATAATCATATTCACTGTATTACATTTTGTACCGATTTGTCTCCTTAATCTGTTATTAGGACATCTCTGTGCACGTGACGCTGTGTGAAATTAATGCAAATGAAGTTGCTATTGAATATAATTGAGTACTTGTCGGGTATATGCTTAAAGAACGTGACTACCCAGATAACTTGAAAGTTGCTAAAATACTGGATGCTGGAGTTCTTTGCGGAGTTTGTATACCTTGCTTTGTTTGCGCGGTCGTGGCACTGCAATAACTAAAACCGACAAAGTGAAATTTTGCAACCGTCGTGGGAACACCGCAGAATGGGAGACTGGAGCTAAGTTAGCAGAGGCGCGGCAAAAGCAAAGCAAGGCAAGCAGCTAAGTGCTTCTGGGATTATTTGCATACAAACATGAAGGAAGAAAATCCCTCACTCCTACAATCCCAGCGGCCCAGCTAGCTAGCACCGATTTAGCAAAATTATGTAGTCCGCGTTAATGGCCTGGCTATCCATATGTCGGACAGCAAGGACGTAGCCGTACAAGGGAAATAATTGGGTCCTGCACTCACGTGACTTAACTCTGTTTATTGTACTAACTATTCTTACCACTCTTATTCCTCTGTATACTTAATGTTAAACGAGGAGATTTGAACCACGGATCTATCGGAATCTGTCCGGTTGCTCTTAACCATTGAGCTACCATGGTAACATGCCAATACATTAAATTCAACTGAATCGTATTTAGTTAAACCACTGTTAGTTTAATTACTGAAAATAAGTGCTTCTTCCATACTGCCGTGTGTAGGCCAGAGGTCTAAGCCAATTTGTCAAACTGAAAAATTCAATCCCATAGAACCACGATTTGAACCACGGATCTCCCGATTTCCCACGACCTCCTTTTCCATATCCAAGAGATTCAAAAAAGAAGAAATGTATAGGAAGTATGAGACAATTGAAAGAAATAACAATAAACATAACTCTATAACAAGTTGTATTTGATTTAGGATAGAAGAGGGTAGATTCTCACAAAGAGGATTCGGCACTGTAACCAATCTTGATCTATGATGCCTATGCCCCAAGCGGGGCATCCCCGGGAGGAAGGACGAGGTGAGAGGTGTGAGTGGCCGACCCAAGGAGTCATGACAGTGCAGGGTATCTACTGTTAGCCAGTTGGAAACTCCCCGGCAGGCCAGTACCTACAGCCGGCTTGCCACCCACGTGGTCCTGAAGCGGCCCATTAGGCCGGCTAGGACATCTGGGTCCGTCCTACCAAAGGAGGAAGAGGTTATCCACGGATCACTTTATCGTACAAAGTGGGGACTACTCCGAACTAATCTTGAAACTCGATATTCGGAAACTTAAAAGGGAAAGGAATCACCAAAAACGGTAATATTCTGTTATACTGTTAAACTGGTAATGAAATGAATATCGGGATGAGAATGTAATAAATAACTTTTCAGTTTAACATTGCAATCATAGGAATACCTAATTCAAAACGAAAGGACGCTGTTGACTTGCTATTATCCCGAGTGCATACATAGAAAATTAAATGAATGTATCTTCAATTTTCGTTGTTCACTTACTACAATAAGAAATACATTTTTTTTTTTTTTTTTTTTTTTTTTTACTAATTATTTTTGGGAGTTCATTCAAAGTATTTCCCTCCAATGAAATCTCGATTTGGAGGTTCTGAGTGGAATGCTGTAGGGGAGGGTCGTACAGTATCGGCCGGCATGCAGTACCGGCCACCCTTTTCGCCTCCACGTGGCAGAAGTTTCCAGTGAGCAGTAGCGAGATTGTGCATCCACGTGCGCTGTAGTCGGATATCTTCTTCCTCTCTTCAGTTGTTTGTCTGTTCTGAGTGTTTGATGGTGGCTAGTGCAGCTCTTAGCGCACGGAAGATATTCTGAAGCCCAGCGCAGTGCTATATTTGCGATCTCTGTAAACCAGTGAGCTAAACATTTGTGAACTGAGCAGAAATACTGACAATCAGTTCCCAAGCTTTTGTATTCTACTATTGTTCCATTTGTGGCAGTGCAATGTATCACTGACAATCTATATTGCAACAGAAAATGCAGTGGCCGATACTGCAGGAGCCCGCCTCGGTAGCGTAGATGGTAGCGTGTCTGCCTCACGTTCAAGAGGTGCCGAGTTCGAATCTCGGCCAAGGTGAGTTACATGGACAAGGTTTTTCCGGGGTTTTTCCTTATCCTGAAAATACGAATGCCTTGAGGTAAGAGAATAATATAGTAAGATTCCGTTTAACCACCACAGCTATTGAATAAAGTCTAAAAACTTAACCCTGCCGATACTGCACGATCTTCCCTTTCTCTAGAAATGTCTGAAATGTGTTTTAGTTCCCTACTTTCTGATGATCAACCTCTATGCTGTCTTTTCTCTTTAACCAAATTATGTTTGTCACTTAGCTTATTATTATATCACTGTTAGAATTTTAATGTCCTCTCACTTAGCTCGACAAGTCCTAATGTGTTTTTAAGTAGACTTTTCCCTCCTGTTTTATGAGAGGTAGTATTGGCTACTGTTTATCTACGGCATCTCTCCCTTAGGGGAGTTGCCCCTTCGATGTAAACATTACAGCACGTGTAAATATTTAACAATGTTTTAGTGGCTTATGTTACCAGCAGCATTGACTAATGAGATCCACTGTGCTCCCTCGTTAATTTACTAGCAAGGGGTCGAATGCAGGTAATAAAACTTCCATGAGATAGTCGCTAGCCTGCTTTAATTTGTACGATCATAATCAAGATACTTGTGGGAAAAGTACCATGTTAATATGACGGGCCTTGCGGCATACGATCTAGACCTAATTTATGCCATGCTCTGAATTTCCCTGTTCCGCATTAAAGTGATATTATATCGATCTGTACTTGACGTGAAGAACCATTCGTGGTTGCTTACGTATCGCAGTCTAACTGAAGCATAATCAATACTTCTGAAACACATGTGGAAATGGATTGTTAAGGATAGCTCGGCCTTGCGCATCTTAGCAATGTTAAATTTGATACTATTCCTAAAGAATTCTTGCTTCTAGGTTATTTTTATCGTATATAGTGTATACACTTGTAAACTCTTTTGACATGTTGCTTTGTGAATATTTCATTCTTTTACTTAAATATGCAATTGTTAATAAATTTCCATTACTGTCAAGACAAATTGCAAATTTCAGCCACAGTTTTCTAAGAAAATTAAAAATTTGAACAGCAACAAATCACTGACTACGAGGGTGGTCTGTAAAGTTTCCGACCTCAACATGAAGATGGCAGCACTCGTAGATAAAAGCTAGTGAATTTCGTTGTTCATCTGTTGACAGTTACTAAAGTTTCATACATTTTGGACGCACAGTTGTGTTACGTAACAGTCGTTTGAGTGAGCTGATATGAGTGATTTTATAAAAATGGAGAAAATCGAGCATCGAGCTGTCATTAAATATTTGTTTTTGAAAGGTAATACGCCTACGCACATCAGAGAAGAGCTAGATCCTGAGTATGGGGACTCTGCACCATCATTTACCACAGTGAAATTTTGAGCAGCTGAATTTAAACGTGGCCGTAAAAATTTGGGAGACGATGAACGTTCGTGACGTCCAAAAATTGCAACTACCGACGAAAACATCGCCAAAGTACACTAAATGGTGCTAGACGACCGCCGAATTAAAGTGAGAGATAGCAGAGGCTATGAACATGTCTAAAAAATGTTTTTGTCACATTAAATCAACGTTTAGACATGAGGCTGTCCGCGCCTTGGGTGCCGCGTATGCTCACGTTAGACCAAAAACGTGTTCAAATGAACATTTCCAACGCTCTGTTGGCGCCGTTTAGGCGTAATAAATTCGAGTTTTGGCGCCGATTAATTACTGCAGATGAAACTTTGATCCTTCTGTATACGTCCGAAACAAAAATATAGTACAATGGACTGCAAAGGGGGGACCGGCTCAAAAAAAAAATGAAAAGCTGTTTTTTTCGGGGGGGGTGGGGTGGTCATGGACTTATTTTAATCGATTATCTTCAGAAAGGAAACCCCACTATAGGAGCATACTACGCGTCATTACTTGACAAGCTGAAGGCAAAACTTGCGGAAAAACGGCCACATTTGCAGAAAAAGAAAATCCTGTTTAATCAAGACAACGCATCGTCTCACACCTCAGCGGCTGCAATGGCGACAATCCACGAATTCGGTTTGAACTGTTTGACCATCCGCCTTACTCACTAGATCTATCCCCAATCCACTTTTTGTTTCCTCATCTGAAAATTGCGCTCGGGGACAGAGATTTTCGTCAAATTAAGAGGCAATCACCTTCGTGAATAATTATTTTACAGAGAAAAACGCCGAGGACTGTTCGGACGGGTTACAGAGATGGGAGCATCGCTGGGAGAAGTGTGTAGAGTTACAAGGAGACTATGTTGAAAAACGAGTACTATTTGGACGGGTTACAGAGATGGGAGCATCTCTGGGAGAAGTGTGTAGAGTTACAAGGAGATTATGTTGAAAAACGCCGAGTACTATTTGGACTGGTTACAGAGATGGGAGCATCGCTGGGAGAAGTGTGTAGAGTTACAAGGAGACTATGTTGAAAAACGACGAGTACTATTTGGACGGGTTACAGAGATGGGAGCATCTCTGGGAGAAGTGTGTAGAGTTACAAGGAAACTATGTTGAAAAACGAGTACTATTTGGACGGGTTACAGAGATGGGAGCATCTCTGGGAGAAGTGTGTAGAGTTACAAGGAGATTATGTTGAAAAACGCCGAGTACTATTTGGACTGGTTACAGAGATGGGAGCATCGCTGGTAGAAGTGTGTAGAGTTACAAGGAGATTATGTTGAAAAACACCGAGTACTATTTGGACGGATTACAGAGATGGGAGCATCGCTGGGAGAAGTGTGTAGAGTTACAAGGAGATTATGTTGAAAAACACCGAGTACTATTTGGACGGGTTACAGAGATGGGAGCATCGCTGGGAGAAGTGTGTAGAGTTACAAGGAGACTATGTTGAAAAACGCCGAGTACTATTTGGACGGGTTACAGAGATGGGAGCATCGCTGGGAGAAGTGTGTAGAGTTACAAGGAGACTATGTTGAAAAACGACGAGTACTATTTGGACGGGTTACAGAGATGGGAGCATCTCTGGGAGAAGTGTGTAGAGTTACAAGGAGACTATGTTGAAAAACGAGTACTATTTGGACGGGTTACAGAGATGGGAGCATCGCTGGGAGAAGTGTGTAGAGCTACAAGGAGACTATGTTGAAAAATAAAATAAAAATTCCGAAAAAATGTCTTTTATCTTTATTAGGCTGTAAAATTTAATTCTTCTGTTTTTAATAGTTATAGAGAAAAATTATATTACTTAAAGTAATACTTTAATTTTAAACTTAAGGAAACTTAGTGTAACGACTGTTACATTTTTGTACAGTCCTGGCTTATCAGGATCCTTCTGCAATTCGTCTGCAAAATTTATTTCGATATAAGGTGATCTATGCATCAAATACAAAAACAAACATATTACTTTTGTCTACTACGTACCTGCAGTAAATAGACGGAGTATTGTATTCCACCCTACAATTCGAAGTCGAGATTTCACCAGAAACCAACATGACGCAGGGGCGGGATTTCTCTGGGATCTCTGGTTTCCCCCGCCTGCATTCCACCAATTGTTCCATTGTCATCTTTCCTTTCATTCGCTTCGTCCTCATTCCATTGATATACTTCTCTCAGACATTGGGCTGATCACCCATCCTGGGTTCTCTACCTGATCCAGAGTTTCTGTTCCTCAGCCTGACGTCTAATGGCATAAGCGATAGAGGAAGAAGAGTCTCCTAACACCACGATAGTGTAAAACTAGGGAAGTTGAAGAGGACTCACCAGAAATAGCCGTTTTGATGCTCCCTGAGCCCCCCTCCCCCCACAAAAAACGAAAAAGAACATTTTTTAAGTTCAGTATCTCTCCAGGTAGGGGAGAAGATTTTTCAGAAAAGTCGAAAATATTTATTACACTATAACAGTTTCTTAATCAGGAAGTAGCCCGCCTCGGTAGCGTGGTGGTAGCGTGTCTGTCTCACGTTCAAGAGGTTCCGAGTTCGAATCTCGGTCAGGGTGAGTTACCTGGATAAGGGTTTTCCGGGTTTTTCCCTTATCCTGAAAGACGAATGTGGGGTAACTCTAAGCTCTATAGACCCTGGGTTCATTTTAGCATCATTTCACCCATTCCATTCATCGTCCGATATGACTTAAAGTTGGAGGACGTAAAAAAAATCAGGAAGTAATTATAGAATCGAAAGTGACATAATTGAACTGGTGTCTACATAATTGTTCTTATTCAGTTACAATAGTCACAAATTCAGAGAAACTACATTTTACAAAAAAAAGTAGAGATTATGTCAGATATAAACTTGTACTTTTGGAGAGTTATTTTGACACATTGGACGTGATAAATCTTCATGAGGATAGATATTTTACATTTTTATACTGTGTTTCTAGAATTATAAACATCCTATTTGTTCAAAAGTATTGATTCCATAAAACTATAGAGATTTTTGTGTAGACACACAGGCTGTAAATTTTATATTGGAGTTTTCCTCAATATCAAATCGCTTTACTTATTAACGTATTTAAGAAGAAATTGAAAACCTGGTTTCCGAATTTAATCGCACGTTATTAATAGCCTTTTTAAATTCTGATCTGTCTGCATACTCGTTGGTGGTACCTTAAAAATTATTGTTCTGTTTAAATATGTAGCTTTCATTAATAATAGAAAGAAATGGAAGAAACACGAGAACATGTAACGTCTTTGGAGGAATATGAGAAGAAATTTACAAAGACTGTACTCAATAGTAACTATACTGGCATGGAAATGTACATGGGAGACTTCAGAAAAAGAAACAAAAAAGTCAAGGCGTAACACTCCAAATGGTATTTGTAAGATGGACTTCAAAAGGGAGGGGCACAGATATCAACGGAAATGGGGATGATCCTGGAGCCTTCGGGATTCCTCGGGAAAGTATTGTTATGTAACAAACCTTTGGGATGAAGAGATGTGGCTCCGCAGGAGTTGGAAAGAGCAATTTGAAGATTAGTCTCAATGCAGATTTAGCTGGCCCAACTCTTGTAAAGAGCGGATGAAAAGATGACTGTACCAATTAAGTTAAGGTATCTGTAAAACTGCAGTTAATTCAGTTATGATTTTTATATAGCGGAACAGCAAAAATTCATATTTTCACTTATTTGCACATTCACCTTGGTAGTAGTTAAGGTACCTAGGGCTTCTTTCCATTCTACTCCAGAGAAAAACTTAATGGTCCATAATTCAGTAGGAGTATGGTAATAATAATAATAATAATAATAATAATAATAATAATAATAATAATAATAATAATAATAATAATAATAATAATAAACATACTGTTAACAATCGAAGCGCTATTTCCATGCATTACAAACTATTATTGTAGTTCTACAAATTAAAGAAAAATCCTTTTTTTTAATGTACTTGCTTCCTATGAAATGCTATTTAATATTGGCCGATATGGTTACAATTTTACTGTCTCTACTGGAGATAAATATTAAACAGCAGACTTCTCCCCCCCCCCTCTCTCTCTCTCTCTCTCTCTCTCTCTCTCTCTCTCTCTCTCTGATGTGTTGCATAGGTTTGACTTTCTCTAATCACGAACTATTCTAACAAATAATCTGTACACTTCTTGTTAATCGAGATAAACTTTCATTGTATGTTTATCATTTTAGGTATAAGGAGTGCGAAGGCTAACATTATAGATTTTTTAGAAGGGTTGCTAGTACTGGCTTTGGAATTCTATGCTCCCTGTATGACCTTCAGAAAGAAACTAATAGCGACTAACCTTTGGGGGGGGGGGGAGCTTAAGCATATGAAAATGATAGCTGCATCATAGAATGTTTCGGGAATGGTTACTCCACAAAAAATTTAATTTCACAAAAATTGTTTTTTAACAAGATCTAAATCCTTCTGTGTGTGCGCGTGCGTGCGTGCGTGCGTGTGTGTGTGTGTGTGTGTGTGTGTGTGTGTAATGATTTTCTTCACCAGTTATATAAACCTCATCCAGAAAGGAGAGAATTTCACCGCCTATTCCTAGAAATTTGAAGATATAGATTTAACTTATGCAAATACCTGAAGCGTACTGTATTCCAATTAAATTCCTTTGAGCCATTTTTAACAAAATTAGCATTTTCGGTAAGTTCATGTGAAAGGTAGTTTGGAATAGGGCATTTGTGTCGCTACCTTGGAAATTGCAGAATTTATATATATATATAACCGACTTTCTGGGGAGGGGGTTATGGTAATCATACACACACTTCACAAATAAATGGCATTTTTTGTGATATAGTGTCTTTCCTCTACTTCATTCTTCCATTTATATCCCGTCTTAACGTCAAAGATCCGACGACATTAGCTTTGCAACAATTGGCCATCGGCAATGATGTTCATTCGTTTATTACTTTGTTAATCTTTGATTCGATTTACGTTAGGATTAGATAGGATAGAATCGTATAAAGGAATTCGGTACTGAGACCAGTCTTGATCTGTTGTACCTATACCCAAGTGGGGCATCGCCGGGAGGAAGGACGAGGCGAGAGGAGACATGGTGGCCGACCCAAGGTGTCACGACAATGCAGAGGGAAGGGTCCCTACTTTCTACCGGTTCGTAACACCCCGGCAGGCCAGTACAACCAGCATCCCACCCAACGTGGTTTTGAAACGGCCCACCAGGCCGGCCCGGAGACAGGAGGCCGTCCTACCGGAGGAGAAAGTGTTTACCAGGAGCATATCATCCTCCCATGCAGCGCCGAGACTCCCGCCGATACTTCTATCCTGAAAGAAACCACCAAATGAGAGATAATGTTAAATGATAATGAAGATGAAATTGAAGGATAAGAAATTGGGCAAATGTAATTAACCTACCCAGCTTTCGTCTGGCAAGCTGGCAACCCCCCAAAAATCCAATGGGTGAGGTAGCTGGCCATGGAAATCGAACCTGGGCTTCCCGAACGCGGGCCATAGACGAAAACACCTGAGACAACTCGCTCCGTCTACGTTAGGTTTCTTTAAAACGACTCATATTCACATTTACACTCACACCCCAAACTTTAGGGAGAATGGGAAATAATTCTGGCTAAAGAAACATTCCCACCCGCTCCCATCTGGGAATCGAATCCTGAGCCTTTGGATTTGGTAGCTAGCATGCTAACTTCTAGAAGATAGTTGCCATCACTTCATCTTTATAATGTAAAAGTCTTGAATTCAGATGAAATTAAAGTAACACATCAGGTTTAAAAACAAGATTGATTCAGTCGCCCCAGTTGTACTAGACGTAATAAAGTTATAAGTTAGTCTGCAGCCAAATTTCCTGAGATTATTAATGCCAATCAGAGCTTATAAGTATAACTTAGGTTTGAATGAGGCAGCTAGTGTGCCAAAGTCATATACCAGCAACCGCTGGAAATGACACAACTAGCAGCAAGGGGCGTTGCTAGAATAAGTTAGCAGAGCCCGGGGCGATTCATAATTCACGATATCAGGGTTGTCATGAAACAGTGGAGGTAATGAATAGCCTCCACGCTAGTGGCACTTAGAGACTCCCGGTTTGGATTTCCGCCTGATCTGATGAAGGTATGACCGCGGTATTTTCCCCTTCCAGCCATCCATCATTCGGCCTACGTCACCGCTACCCTAGAATTAACTAAATGCATCATAATCTGGCACTGCAGAATAAAGATCTTTATTGGGTAGCGCTGCTTATACAGACTAGACAAATTGGTGAAATATTAGTTTGCCCATGCACGTAATCTCCACTCTTGCATGAAAACGTTTTAATTGCGCCATAAATTAGTGCCAATATCTTATTTCGGCACGAATATTCTTTCCTTTAAATTGGTTTACAGCTTGCTTGGCTGCAGTTAAGAGTTTATCTTGTTTATGAAAATAGTATCAAAACTTTAGTGGAAGGAATATACAGAACCAACTGTGCTTAATACAATATTCTTGTAAGCTTTTAAACCTTATCTGTTCTTACTAAATTTTAGTAATTAATTTTACTGCAGCGCTTCTTTACTTTATGAGAGGAACAGCGACGAAGAAGAAAGGGGTGGCGGGAGAAGGAACCTTTTTATTCGTTCACTTCTCAGTTTATTAAGTCGAGGAGACATATAATCAACGCGTTCGCCCAACGTAAACACGTTAGACACTATCGCCTGAGAACTAGAACCTTCTAGATGTTTCTCATCCTCAAACGTTCTGGAAAATTCTAGCTACTGTATAACTGTGAGTTAGTGCGTTTCTAGTACATCGTTCCCCCAGCGAGTTCGTACAATAAGTGAGCTAACTGCAAGGGATTCGAAAAGTCTTGTGTTCGACTCCTCAATGAGTGAGCTGCGATGCGCATCATTAGAACGCGAATTGAAAGCTGTTGTGCTTATGAGAATAAAGAAGTTATGTCAAATACAAGTGACTGAAACTCACAATTTTGGCTTTGTGTATACATTTATAACTTTTCATTTACCTGGGAAGGACAATCAGTTCAAATTCGTAAAGAGACAATGTGCATTTAGTGAAAGTAAACTAGGTTACTATAATCTGTCTCAACCTAGTTTGATCTTGCTGTAAGCATCTAGGCGGGAAGAGAGAATGAGGCAGAGATATTGGGCCAGAAAATGGTTAAGCAGTTGATTGCTTTAGAGAAATCCCCCCCCCCTTGTTCCATTTATACCCCGCCTTTAACTACTATGGTCATATCGGCGGCCGTTCTCTTTTGGAACATACTGAAGGTGTTAACTGGTTATCTTTGGTTTTTAATCATTACATCACGCACACATTCACACTCTCATTCATACTTCCAGACTCTGGGGAAGATGGGGAATTATCTTGGTCGGAGAAAAATCCCCACCCCACTGCCGGGAATCGAACCCGGGACCCCTAGCACGGCAGGTGCTCTGCCGACTGAGCTACGGGGCCAGTTAAGTTAATGGGCGTTTTCTTTTATTTGCATGCGTACTATAAACCCTCCTTTAAGTACAGTACTGTAAGTAGTTTTCTGATCACTGCTCTGTGCAAGCTAATTTCGGAGAGAGAAAAGTATGCAAATGTTTCCATTCGTATAAGCATAATAGCCCCACATTTTATCTTTGTGCTTCACATGCTACATAGATGTGTTCTGTATACTATATACAGATTAGACAGAAGACAGGTGAAATTATACACACTATTAACATATGTTAAATTAAACTGGATGTTATTTAATTACTAAAGGACACTGCTGTTATATAGGTAATATTTTTGCATTCCTATACCAGGCAGCTCTCTCGCAACAGGTCTATATTGAGTTGAATGCTGATTAAAATGTTATTGTTTATAGTGTGGAGTTGCTTCTGATATTTAACACTATTTCCTGTACATCTCGCGTATACAAGCCCAAGTACACTTACGTATATGCAGTTTAAAGCAGTTGGCTTTTCATCCTGGAGCAGGCCAGTGGTTCAGCCGAAATGAAACACAATCTAGGCAAAACTATTAACTGTGGCGTGAGGCGAATGATCGCGCATTGTTTTGCGGTGCTTAAAGAAAGAAATCCGGAATCCTCTATAAAAAAATATTGAGAAAGAAACTGATTATCTCCTTGGTGTTTTCGCAAGTAGTGTGTAATCCCGCTGCTGGAACGGTTACCATGGATTTATCTTTGGTAATAGATACCTCTCAGATAACGCACTGATTACTCCACGTGGAGTGAACATATCTGTCATTTGTGATTCCTGCGAACTGCATTGGCTGAAGTGATGCGTTCATTGGTGCTTAGCACACGAACGGAAGGCGCGTCAGTACCCCTCTCACTCTTACAATAATAATCAGTGCGTTATCTGAGAGGTTTCTGTTAACAAAGCTAAATCCATGGTAACCGTTCCAGCAGCACGACTTTACATAGTGTTAGAATGGAACAAGCATCCGGAACTCTAAGAACACCGGGAAAATCGCGTAAATGCAAACAGTGCGTGGAGAAATACAACTTTACCAAAGTGCTATAGGCAGTAAAGTTCATGCTCATTTTTTTTTTCAGAAATGAACCAATTCATAGATTTAATAAGCTATTGTGTAACACAACTCTATTTATTTATTGTCTAAAAGTTAGTGCTGCTAGTGTTGCGAAACTTACGTGCGTATATGTAGCGTCTAGCACGTGGCGAGTTGAGCCAGCTGCGCCTTGTTGTTTAGAGCAGGATTAAACTAGCCTGAGACAAAGTACACAGTATGTCACTGAACACTACTGAAATGACAGTTCGGAAACTGGACAGAGTCACAGAATACTACGATGAAAGGATGTCAAGTGGTTCATGATAATCGAAGAAAAGTTTGAGGTTAAGTTGCACACTCTGTATTTTAGGCGATCTGTGGTAATTTTGGTCATAGTAGTAGGTATTATCTAATCAGTTGCTTATTAATAGCTCATTGAATGTAAAATAACTTGCCAATATCCATTTAAAATTACTGTGTATGAATGTCTTTTCTATTCCAAATTTATTTTCGAACAAATGCAAGATTCATTCATGTGGAGCCAATTAAGTTCGTTGCTATGGATTTACTTCCCCGGTAGTATGCAAATACAAATTAACGCCCTTTTTATATATACCTCCCTCTGCAGGCACCAAAGTAAGCAGATATTGGAAATGAGGAAAGCATCTATATTATTGCAGGTATAACAGAAAAGGAAAGTAGTTTAGGAATTGAGAAAATACTTAATTTTCAGCGTCTTAATGCAGAACACGTTAAATTAATTGCTTTCACCATTACTAAAAGATACCTGGAGGCATCACTCAAATTCCCCAGTGAAAGAATCGTCTTTACTCAAAGATGGGCATTCATTTGCTGTCATTCATTCTGTACATCAGTATATATGCTCTAATCGCAATACTTTCATGTGCAGTAACTTTCAGGGATGATTGTGTTTTCATAAAGTAACACATGATCTAATAATAAGGGTTGCCCTTAGTCTAGAGGCAATACTGCTAGTCTTTGGTTCCCGAGAGCTGAGTTCAAACCTCAGCTTTGTTGTACCAGATGAACCAACGGTCTCTCCTATTACCAGTAAATCAGAGGGAAATATCTGTTATTTAAACTCAATGTTATGTATAAATATTTTTATACGAATGTAACTCGCTAAAATCACGGCTAGTTCACTAAAAGTGGATTGCATAACTAACAAACGGTCCCCCTTGCTAGCACGACGTTCCACAGAGCGTCCGTCGGTAATGGGAGTCCAGACGACTACTCCGTCTAGCTAGGATGGACTATAATCCTCTATAACACAGGGAGGG
This sequence comes from Mantis religiosa, assembly GCA_030765055.1. Lineage (NCBI taxonomy): Eukaryota > Metazoa > Arthropoda > Insecta > Mantodea > Mantidae > Mantis > Mantis religiosa. Next base: position 30,410,501 of record CM060958.1, on the reverse strand, counting down.
TTGTTCGTTCTGAGATCCTGGAGTTTACAACACAAGCTCCCCTAAGGAGGGTTTGGAGACTGGAGAGCAAACACAGCAATTTTTAATCCAAACCTTCATTCTAAAACTGATGAGTGCCGTGCTTTTCAAAAGTTTATGCGATTTTAAACCGCAGAAGAGGCTTAGTCGTTTACGGCTTTCTTTTGTCTTGTACACTCGGCTCTTGTGGACAAGGGCACACGAAGCGTTTTGTAGCAGTGTTGTGCAGTGACGTATTCTGCGCTGAGGTACTGAACTATGCTTGTACACAAAATATAAATTCCAGTTTCATGCAGTGTCCTGCGCCGTGGCGTAGTGAAGCGTTATACTCTGGTTCCCTGCCACGGAATGCGCCCGGATTCGAATCACACGTATAAGGTGCAAGTATACGACCGGAGACCACTCAGCATCGTCAGGAATTTGAGGAGCTTCAACAGGTAGCGAATTCCAGTCATGAGTGCCAACATTCGGGCTGGGGTGCCGAGATACCCGTATCGGTTGGATGATCGTCCACCTCTGCCTTGCGTATTGGGCGTGAGGTCGGCAGTCGGGTTGGCAAACCAGGCGTAATTATTCGGGCTGTTACACACCTTGCATTACCTTGCCTCATTCAGTGCTAATACTGTTTCACTGTATTTGCTCAGAATGAGGAAAGATGCAACCGTTTCTTGCCATCCGCGCGCAGTGCAGCAGAAAAGTTCTCTTCCTTCACGTTGACGATAATCAAACTAAAGAACAAAGCCAACAAAACCTTTGCCACCCCCATTAATAAATATAAATAAATCAATAAATAGTCCATAACATCCCTTAAGAGCAAGGGCCTACCATCCACTGTTGGTGTCAGCTCGGCCTTTCTTACAGGGTGAGAAAATCCCTGAAAGATATCAGTTCTTTGTCTATCCTTAATACTGTATCGTTATATCTAGAAACGACTGTTCATTTTCACTTCCCGTAGGGGAGGGGATTAGTTTCCTTCAGCTGCCGTGGTGCGGGCGCTGCGGACCCTTAGCACACGTGGTACCTCTGACGTTACTAGAGGAACCTCGGGCCGAACATCTGAGCCCCTCTCTCTGGGAGTTGTTCGGATTGGGTTGGTCTCGAGGGGGCAGTGTGTTCCCGATACCCGTGGGAATCGGGTACGTCTTCGGACGGGGTTGAGGGAAGCCATTAATTCTCCCGGGTACTAGCCTGCAGAGCTAGTAGAAGGTGTGCTAGATCACCAGGCGGCCCTACCGAGGTCATATCGGTAGCCTTCACCTTCGGTGTTGGCGCGCGTAAGTAGCGTATCCACTTCCATCCCGTCTTGTGTCCTAGGACCAGATGGGGGGGCTTGTTAGTCTCTAGGTCTTGCCCTATGGAAAGCCCCACGGAGGACGCCGAGCGCCCTTTGGGACAGCTCGGATAACTCCCTGGTTGAAAGAGGCCCGGGTCTTGTTCCTACGGGTTCAAGACTAATGGGAGTAGAACCTCTGGACTCAAACTCAAACTGTTCATTTTCACTGTCACTTTCACTTTAGAGCCATTTTCTAAAAAATCTAGAGGATTTTGCTGTCGCATCTCTTATAATTGTTGAATTTGAATACCGAACTTGGTATTGGTATAACCAAATTTTGATTTTTGAGTTGCACACACTTACCATGTGGCCCATTTTCTAAAATTTTGTTAATTGAGGCAGCTTTATTACCAGGGAAATCTGTTATCGAATTTCTGGGAGAATGCTGTACTTCTACCATGGCAATGCGTCGACATAACCATCGGAAACGTGAACATGCGAAATACGCTTGTAGAATACAATCCGCAGAAATGCAAGTACTAACAGCTATAAAACAGATAAAAGAAATGAAATACTGGTGAAATAAGAGTAACATCCAATTATATTACACAAGCTTGCCATTCTAAGAGTTTTTAATTATATTTGTCAGGTTTTAGAGATGAAGGTTTTCAATAGCAGTTTATTTCTCAGAAGTCTTGCTATCTATAATATCCCATTTTTCTAGTTGAAATCTTGGCCATCCGCTGGTCATTTTGTGTTGCAGGTACAGAAGAGCTCTCATGAGTACCACATTTTATTGTGACGCCATTTGCTTCCCACTACACCTTTTGTCCCGATTCATTGACAGCCTTCAGTGTGTGAGATGAAAATTCATCTTCGTCCTCTTTGAGGGTTAGTGCGTCCATGTGTTCCAGCCTCAAAAGAATGCTTTTTGGGTGATTTTGGGTGCCGTAGACTGCCCCTTGGCTATCTTAGGACTTGTCTGGCTTTGTTACTTTCAAGTATTGAAGTGTTGTTTCCATTTTGTTCTGTGTTCAGATACCTTTTCATTTCTTGAAGGGACACCCAACTGAATTCTGGTAGCTATCATTTCCTTCTTATCGTTTAGCTTGCCATAGATCTATGAAATGTCATTTCCGTTGCCTGCAGTCAGAGAGTAAAACCCACACGAGTAGCCATAAGCCCATGGGTCAAATCCCACCAATATCGTCTGCCTGGCATGAAGTTTTACAGGTTTTTCTCAGTCCTATAAGTGCAAATGCAGGGAAGTACCCTAAACTTAGGTCTGGTATATGCTGCCCAAACATTTCTTATATTGTCATATTTACAGGCGCTAAATACTACAGTAAAACTAACTTTATAAAACTTGAGAAGAGTGTCGCTTGTTGCTTTACCCAGCAAAATTCTTATAATGTGCCACACATTCTGTAAAACCTGCTTATCTTCCTTCCATTTTTACAGAAAAAGTACCTGACATAATTTTAAATGACTTTTACAGTTGCATGTACTTAAACCATGCCTCGACAGGGTCTTATTGTTTAAAAATAGCATTTACGTATTGTACGTGGACGAGTTTTGTATTTCTATTTTATAGCAGTATCCAAAAAGGGGAAGGAAAACTAATAATTTTGAAATTTCATTACTTTGTGCCTTGTCGTCTCCTTAATCCACGATCCACAAAGACTTCCCTTTTCTTATGTTCCCCTCCATCCCTAGCATTCTGCCCTTGTCCCCCTCTTCCATCGTTTCACATGGCTGTATAGAGTAATCTTTCTTGAATCACTCAAACTGTGCAGTTTCTCTGGTATATTCTTTATTGTTTCGTCTCTAGACCCTTTGGAGTTTCTAAAACCTGCCATTAGATACTGTGCTATTCTGTTAAATATAATATAATTTTATATTAACGTTTTAATCTATAGGCATTGCACCATGCATTTTCTGTACCACTGGACTCATTGTAGGAAGAATTATTGCATTCCGCCCAAACATTATATAGTCATATCAAGATGGTCCGCAGAATCCAGAATTGCATTTTTAGGAGACGAGTATTGCTTCTATGTGTCTGTCTACCTGCCTGCCTAAACAGAGCTTTTCAAAAACAAAATGTGAGGTAAATACCAAACTATTAGCCAACTTCACCATCTATAGAAAGAAAAACCGCCCTACCTAGTAACCTTTACCAGCAAGATTTTTCGAAATTTTCCATTTTGTTTCAAAAAATGGCGATAACCATTTTGAGATAAATTCTATATTAAATATACAGCCTCAGAAGCAGCTACCAGAAACAAAGTTTGATTCGGGAAACATCGGTAGCGCTTTGGAAAGGTAGAGTCAGACTGAATAGCTCAATGATTTGAATCCCTGCTTTGCAGTTTAGTTTTCAGTCTGCCTGTAGCTTCGCGTAGGCTTTTGGCCTACACATACCTAATGTGAAAACACAATTAAGTTTTCCAATATACTCTTTGATACCACTCTGGCTATGTGGTAGAGAGATGCTTTGCGGCTTGGCCGTATGCATGGTAGCCGAACGGTAAAACGCATGTATCTCGTAAGTGGGCCAACATGAATTCCTATCCTTGATGTACATTGTTTCTTTATATTATTGTTACTTTAATAACAGTTCCTTGTTACTGCAGAAGAAATAATATTTTCAACACATTCGTTTATGAAATGCAGATAACATATTCTTCTTTTCAAAATAAATGCAATTTTATTAGAAAATTTCCTTAATATTGGTTGTGTAAACACTCGGGCTCACTCATCTGTTATGAGTTGCTGGCGAAATATCATCTCTTAAAAATTTCACTAGGCGTTTGGTCTTATCCATGCCACGCAGAGTGAGGGCAGAAATAGAAGCACAGAGTTTACACACCCGATACTAAATTAATTTAAAAGTTTATTTGATTTTATATATAGGAATAAAACTTCTATTTTAGTTTAAAAGCAGACTAGAGTGTTTCAGTTTTTATGTGGCATGCCATAAAATCATGTAAACCTTGGCAATTGGAAGTTATATTACAATGTGCATAATACATTTAGTATTTCTACAGAAAAAAAAAGTCTGGGATTCGAACCTTAGTAGGGCTAACTCCTGCATACTTGTCTATAACCGTTCGCCTATCAGTGCACGTTTAAAAACTGATATTCAATTATGAGACTTAAATTTTTCGCACCATTACAGTGTGCGAGAAAGGAAGGATTCCCTGTGTGAATATGCACGAAACACATGAAAAGATATACAATGTCTGAACATTCCCATTATTATTATTATTATTATTATTATTATTATTATTATTATTATTATTATTATTATTATTATTATTATTATTATTATTTCCGTGACACCATTGTAAATCGGCCGTGGGAACGATGAAGACTTAGAAAAATATACGCTTCCATAGTCTGCTCCTTTTGTCAAAGGGTGCATTTAGAAGTACATCTTGAATTTTCAGGAAAGAGCCTTTGAAGTCATCTTCATTCAGAAGGAATTTTGTATAATCTTGTGTAATTGGGGAATTGCGAAATAATCCTCCAAACGGAAATTGAACTAGCGTCCTCTTCATTGTAAAGTTGGCATGCCAACTACCAGACCATAGAGCAGTCAACATTTCCCTGTGAATATGTTAAGAAACGCGTAATTTAGCTATTTCTGTATTAATTGAAGTAAACAATAATTAGCTAACGTAAGAATTGTAGCTATCCACACTAATAAAGGTTAAGAACAGATAAAAAGTCGTGTGAATTTAGCATATCAGAGTCTTGGTCCATTTTCCCTTTTCCCTTTATTTTATCATGGTGGAAAGTTAAATGTTTTGTTTTCAATGTTGGTAACCTAATCCTGCCTGCGTATTGTACCTCTTTTTTGCACTTATGTGCATGAACTATATTAAATCCTCTAATTTTTATATATTTATTATTGCAAACGTGGAATATAATTAGAATTTTACCATTTAAAGGTTCATTTTATTTATTCATATTTACTTACGATGTAGTTGTGGTGGAATTTATTATGTGATCTTTTTTATAAACAACAACCAGCGTGCTTTATCTGTACCCAGTTCGCCACTTGCTACTGGAACCACCATATTGATCGTTCTCAGTAATTTGTTTTCGTGTAAATATTTCTATTGTTCACTATTATCAAACAGAGCATGCAATGCACATGAGTTACGCACATTGGAGAGTCTGGGAAGTAGAAAAAACTCGATTTTGACGCATATTTTCAAAGTCTTGCTTATTCTACAATAATGCTCTTACCACAGTAAATACATCTGTGCGCGGTAACCAATAGCACAGCATTAGTGTTACGTTGACTAGATAGCTGTCATATGTTTGTAGCCAAGCATGTCATGTACTTGGGTCGATATTGCTCACAGCAGCGGTTGTTACAAGGATTACGGTACACCGCCCATTGTATTGAATTATTATTGTTGCAAGAGGCGTCCCGAGCGGTCGTGACACTAGCAGACACTGTTTATGATGTCTGAGATTCTCTAAATAGCTCAGTCTGCAGTACTGTTTGATAGACAAGAGCACGGGCTAATTGTTTATATCCAATCTTATTTAATTGCCTGCCCATCAAAGTACCGATATTATAAAAAACGTTATTGTTAAAACCTGAAGGAGTTCCTGAGAACTCAATTTTGTTTTTCGAATGGCTGTGCATATGTTTGTACGCCTCAGAACGAGAAGTGAAATAGATTTAAGAGAACAAGTTCAGGATGAGTATCGACATCCCTCAAATTAGTTGTTATCTATCTTATGTGTACATGGTTGATTTACTGAACAAAGAAGGCGCTAACATCCAACAGAACCCAAGTATATTCTTTAATACAGAAAGGCATATTATATATTGCATGATATCTTCTTCCGTAAAAGCATTTGAGTTAATGGACAGTTACGATCTCACAGACGAGTTTTGTGTCCAGTTCTTCCTTGGAGAGTCCCGAGATGTCTTCCCTGTTTGTTTGTTTGTTTGTTTTTTTTTTTTTTTTTTTTTTTTTTTGCCTTCGGTAAAATCCCATATGGCCATCGTAGGGAGAAAAAGGAAAAATAATGTAAGGAAAATTAAGAGGATGGGAGGAGACTAGATCTATAGATCACTTTCTTTAAGAAATTGCAGAAGAGCTTGGTATACAGGTTTGTTGCATAACTATAATATGGTGTTGACGATAGCGGGAAAAGGGACAGACTGTTGAAGTAGGCGGCGGAGGAAGGAAGAACGGTGGGCTCGGTAGCGAGAGCAACTGAACAGGAGATGATTGAGGTCAGCGGTTTCGCCTGAGTCATCAGGACATACAGGGGAATTGATGAGACGTAGTCGGTGTAGATGCGCAGGGTAACATCCATGTCCAAGTCGCATTCTAATGATGGAGGTGAGATGTCGACGTGCAATCCTGAAGCTGGAGAACCAAGGGGTCGTGGATAGATGCGTCTGAACGGCGGCGTAGTGTTTGCCTTTGATGGACTGCGAACGAATCCAGGCGTCATTCCAGCGACAACAGGCGTCACGATGAAGGACCGGGAAGAAATCCGTGTAGGGCAGTTGGATGCCTTGGAAGGTGCCTTGCGACTTCGTTGTATCGAATTTCGACATGCCCTCTGATCCAAAGGAAGTTAATTTGATGTCCGACTATGGTAGCGTTGTTCACCAACGTCAGCATCTCGTAAAGATAGCAGTGCATATCTCTCGTCCAGCGGGGAGTCTTCCCTGTTGGACGAGTGAGTGTGTGGTGTTTTAGGGCCCGTCGACAACTGTTGGACGATAAAGAAGCAAATCTTTGGGGACTCTCACCAAACTCAGTCATTACTAATGATTCATCTAGTTATTCTGGTATTCTCCTTATGTACTTTGTATTTTGATTTTTCTGTATTAAGTTTCGCTTGATGTCAGTTTAGTTGAAATGGTGAACGGAATATTGTAATTCATTCTCTGGCGGTCTGCCAAAAGTAACATACCTATTTGATTCAATGTTTCTATTAAATTGTTTATATCCATGGGAGGAGGGAGGGTTTTCTCCATTCATATCTGACATATAGATGACAAGAAGATATCATGGTCTCGCCCATATGTCAATTTCTGTCGTAGGTAAATGCAGTATATGTGCAAATAAACAATTCACTATGGATTCACTTTTCTCACACACCTGCATTTCTTGCCGTTTACTGCTTCTCCTACTTAATTTTGCAAATCGCGTAAGCATATTTATAAAAATGTCTAATATCAATTAAAGAACAGTTAAGAGAAACTATAAAATAGTAGAAGAATATTGTGAATTTTCAAGGTTAACCTGTGTTAGATTTACCTTGCGTAGTTCTCGATCCAACTGAATTTAACTACAAATGTAGATCTTGAATACAGGCTGTTGCAAAACGTCACCGAACGATTATAGCCGTTGCATAGTTTATAACTTAACTAGTCCGAATTTCGGTATCGCAGCTTCGAAATTCTCTTAGGTATAGTTTTATGCAGCATTAAGTATTACATGATTTTGTGATTAGGCAGCGCAGGAACCACTGGTGTGCGAACCTCAAAAGTTGTTACTGGGACGCACCAGCCAGGAAAACAAAAGCATTACTCCTTTCTGTTTATCAGTGACCCTAGTCTCGCTTTCAGGTAATGGGCAAAGGGCAGTTACTTGTGAAATAGTCGATAATGACTCGGACAGTCATTCCAAGGTTGCTCATTTTGCTATGATCTTAAGTGTACAGTACTTTCAACCAGTTACTGTAAAATCAACAGCTTCCTTTTCAGTTACAGATGCTTTATTTAGTATTATTAAATACAGTGAAATAAAATGATGGTCTCATTGCACAGGGCATTTAGTATTGGTTAACTTTATCTACAATTCTTTGATATTGTTCTCTCTCTCTCTCTCTCTCTCTCTCTCTCTCTCTCTCTCTCTCTCTCTCTCTCTCTCTCTCTCTCTCTCTCTCTCTTTTGTAATTGATGCCCTCCAACGTTGTCATATCGGACGATGAATGGAATGGGTGGAATGATGCTCAAATGGGCCCAGGGTTCATAGAGCTTAGAGTTACCCGACATTCTACTTTCAAGATAAGGGAAAATCCCGGAAAAACCTTATCCAGGTAACTCAACCTGGCCGAGATTCGAACTCGGGACCTCTTGAACGTGAGGCAGATATGCTACCATCTACGCTACCGAGGTGGGCATATATATTCTCTGTTCTTTTTATCATTTAATGCTTCCATCCTCAATCTCACTAACATTAACTTCCCTCTAAAAGGTTTAAGTTGCATATGCCCACCAGCTCATTTGCTGTCATCGACTGTTATAACGGAATGTGGGAATAAGTTAAACACTCAATTAGCTAAAGAGCTTCTTTATTGCGGTTTCGTAAACCAAAGTAATTTATAGTAGCAGGCTGTTGTGGAGTATATCAGTATGTTTACAAACAGCTACAGCAGGCGGCACGGTGTATCACATACCTGCAAACTTGCATAGTGTGAGGCACTTGGCGTTGTTCCTGTCACTGCCTAATCCACACTCATTTTGGAGCGATTTTATGCTGCTCTTTTGGCAGTAAAATCCATCTATATGTGTCACATAGAAGTTGAACAACTACTTCTATATATTTCGGTGTCGTTTCGAAGCATTCAGTATATATTTGTGGCAGTAATCATTATTTCCGAGATATGCTTTATTATTGGTTTGAGTTCGTTGTTCGATCCCAGGCGACCGCAAAGTGAGATTTGTGGTGGACAACACGGCGCTGGGGTGGGTTTTCTCCGGGATCTCCGGTTTCCCCCGCCATCTCATTCCACCGGTGCTCCATCTTCATCTCATGTATCATCAGTGTCACCGCCTGCGGTGCCGTGTGTAGTAAAAGCGGGCGTTAAACACAACACATTTCATTTCATTTGAGTTCGTCGAGTACTTCATACTTCATTCGTTAAACTGCTAAGTCGGTATTCGTTTTCTTCTCGCAGTTATGCAAAGAACGAAATGTTAAAGCCATCATGCTTTAGATTTGACGGTCACCTAAACATGTTTTATTTATCTACGAGAGTATAATAGCCATTTCTGCAAAGGTTCATTATAACTAACTTGAAGAAGATAGAAAAATATACTATACTTAAGAATTGTTTGCAAAAGAGTGGGTATTACAAATATATTTGTAATTTACGTCCTCCAACGTTAAGTCATATCAGACGATGAATGAAATGGGTGAAATGATGCTCAAATGAGTCCAGGGTCCATGAAGCTTAGAGCTACCCGACATTCGTCTTTCAGGATAAGGGAAAATCCCGGAAAAAACATTATCCAGGTAACTCACCCTAACTGAAATTTGAACTCGGTACCTCTTGAACGTGAGAAAAGAGTGGGTATAAATAATCGTGAGAATACATCAGATCAGAATTTTTGTTCTATGTTCAAGTGGAAACAATTTAATTTGGCATTGTGGAACAAATTAATTTCTTCACAAAAACTATGTATATGTAAAAGGCAATCTTTCCTGGATTTGCGTAGGATTTGTGATAGCGTCGCACAGAACAAAATTGTTAGTTACTTTGTTACTTTTTAAATTTTTGCAGAACTTTACTAAAACATAAACTGATTTATTTTGTAGAGATTGCTGTGGAATGCACGTTATTGTCAGAAGCTAAAGTGTATATCAGTTTGTAATATGTTGGGTGTCTACATAAGTTTGTGCGTGAAGTACTGAATATTACGTTAAGCTTTAAGGAAATACAAGTAAAAGAGGAAGGAATAATGATGAGGTGCGGTAGTGATGATTTCCTTGGGGTTTTGTAAATAAAATATTTTCTCTGAGAGGTTGGCACAGCAGAGAGAAAGGGCTGTAAACACTTGTTGGGAATGGCAGGAATACGTTAAACATGTAGCTGCAAGCACAGACATTTCTGACCTCCAGAGGGACATAATTCTGGATGGAAATAATATCACGGGTTTATTATGAATGCTTCTAATGCTACAAGCCGTTTCTGGAGAAACGTGCGCAGAGTTTGAAACGAGGCCGTTTTATATTCCTTCCGAGTAGGCTTCTATAACTGGTTTTCATTAGTACCCCAAAGGAAATGCCCTCTCGATGTAAATATTAAATGTAAACGCAAGTGTCGCAGACATCTGCTGGGAGTTGTTCATCCCTTGAGACCATCAACCATTTGTACTTAAATTTAGCTGAATCGAGACATATGCAAGGTAAATCAGAAATAGGTTAACCTTGAAAATTTGCAATATGCTTCTATTGTTTTTACTCTTTAATTGATTGTAAGTATATTTTTATAAATATGCTTACGTGATTCTGAAATTTAGGAAGGAGATCTGTAGTAAACGGCAAGAAATGAGATGTGCACCTTAGTAAGTTGCTAATGTTATACGTATGACAGAACCGATGGGGGCAAATGTTACACTTAATTACTCAGATAAAAGGGGCCCCAACTATTGGAGCTGAACACTGCACATAAACCTCTGTAGACCATTTGAAACTTACATGACTACTAGAAGGAAGAGGGATCTCGAAGGACTACCGGACCCGGACAAGACGCTCTAGCCAGGATAGGATCCCAAAGGAATCCAGGATGACACCAACAAGCCTCCTTAAACCCCACCCCTCTACCCAAAAAGGAACATTAGCTGACGTTGCATGTGCCAGGAAGAGAGCTTCATACCGCGCGTACTCCACCGTCCATCCGCAACGCACCACGTAAGTGGTATGCTGCATGTCTTAACGTTGCGCCTTTTCTAAAGTGTTTTTAACTCAGATACTTGAACGTATTTGGTTATTGCTGATGTTAATATCTTATAGTATACGAAGAAGTCAACTGAATTTACAGCTAAATGGGTGATGAGGATGCCTGAGGTGAGCATTTAATTCCAAACTTGGGATAAAAAGTGCTTCCTGGTACCAGTGAAATGCAATGCATTTCTCCTCTTATTTAATATTTCCTGGGAGGGAAAGTGGTAAAGTCAGCTTCTAGAAAGTTACCACCAAGCACCATACATTTCTTTCATTTACAGGCCACACCAGAAGGCAAGGCTTGATTTCGAAACCAGCCCTTCATCGTAGTTCTTTACTAAGATTTTGTAATAATGTTGTGGGAAGAGATGAAAGTCAAATGTTTCAAAATCGGGAGAGTAAGTGGGCAGTAGTTCTGTAAAGCAGATCCGTATCTGCTTCTGACCAGTATGCCAGGATTGGAGCATTATCTTGAAATAAATTCTACTGCTACTTCATTTTCATTTTCTATTGAAAGCATAATGATAACTCCATGCTCTGTCCTGTAGATTTTGACTTCGGAAGAAATAAACTAAGAATTCAATTGATTCTGCTTATTAAAAGCTTTCATAGTTGCACAACCCCACCCTGCATAGGTATGCTTTTAAGATATTTAAATGATCATGGATGATCTTTCAGAAACTTGATACTAATTTTATGTATGCTCTTCATCAACAGTGAATTGTTTTCTCAGGAATATCTCTTTCCAAGTCCAAACATATTGATTGATGATGCCAGAGTTCACTTACGCATTTCGATCGGGCATCTGTCTCATATTTTGTATCTCATTGAGAGTCTCAAGTAATAATGAGAAATCTGATAACAGCTGTACGACTTTTATTCTTACTCCTAGCTTGATAGGGAAAACAGTGTGGTTTGAGGCAACGTATTCTTGTCTTTTATTTATAGACACCTATATTCTGGGTTGCTACTGCCAAAGTGAATTATTTCGTGGATATAGTGATACGTACAGCTATGTTGGGATGAACAGAGGCGTATTGACTTAGTAATGGAATACATTTCGTGGAAGATCGCTAGTAATGGATGGAATAGAGTGTGTTATATTTGGACTGACAGTGGAAGTTGAGGCATTGTTATGGTTCGGCTGACGACATGTGATAATTGCGTTGGCCGTACTTATCTTGGCAAACCCAAATAGCCGGGCTGACCCAGCAATACCTAGGATTTCTATAACTCGGGATAGGCACTTAAAACTAGTTGCTCGAACAAATTTCATTTCTTTCGGCTGCGTTGTGTCAATGTGGCCACCAAAGTGAATTGTTGATCGGACAGATCCAGTAACTGGCGGTTCCAAAGCTGGACACCGCCTTCAAATGTATTATTTGCTGAAAAAAAGAGTATATTTCTAACTTCTCTATTAATTCGGATATATTATCGTAGATTGAGCAAATCCCATACCTAACGTTTCTATAACTCCGTTGATCATAGTCATTTCACTTCCATAACTTTGGATAACGCACATCCGCCATGCCTTATAACTAAGGCGTGGAAGTTTAAGCCAAAAAACAATACAGTATGTTAGTAGTGACGGGGTTATATGCTACCTGCGTCTCGTAAACATAGGTGAATGTTGAGTGTCATAGTCGCGTACGTGCTCCTACAATTACGGGCAACGTAATCTATCAAACGTAGTCACACGATGGACACATTTATCCATAAGTTATACAAAACAAACTTACCTTTTGCAGATGTATGAATATAAATAAAAGCATCACTGATATATACAATGTGCACAGTAAAATAAAAGCTAATTTTTTGTGACAATACATTATGTCTGTACATATGCCTCAGTGTACTCGTGTACCAACGATTTTATGTGCCACAGTCCTTCCCATACAATCTGTCGTTTCGTCTATGGAAACCCATATTCTGTTACTGGACACGGAGTTTCTAATCATCTGAAGCACATCTTCGTAGCACAGCTTTGGTTATTCCTTGCTTATTGTAGACTCGGATGGCGATAATTTCCTGTATATTTTTCTAAAAACTGCTTGAATTAACTAACAGAATAACAAATGAAATGAATATGGTAGTATTTTCTGGATTTAGGAATATATGGCGTTTACCAGTATGGATTTTATAATTTTAATATTAATTTTGTATTCCAGTTGATAATGTAAAAGGAAAGATGAGAAATAAACTACAAATTACTTTCCAGAAGGGGATGTTTGCTCCCACCATCGTACTGCACAGATCATGACAAAAACTACTGTGTCTGTCTGCATTAAGTTGGTCACTGAAGGCACTCTTTTTCTCTGTTTACCAACAGCACGAGTTGATGACTAACTCAGTTGACGATCTATACCCCGTGCAGAACTAATCACGAATTCTTGGCTAAACTTTCGGGCCCTACTTATGACTAAATGCCCTATGTGTATAACTTCTACAGCTTTGGGTGTGCCAATCAAAATGCATTCTTTACCTAACGTGCCCTAACTTTGGATAAGTATTAATATTGATATTATTATGCAGGATATTTGACTAGCAAGTAAGTAAATCCTATTGTGCGAGAAAAAGAAAAACAAATCTTTGAGGTTCTTAAGCTTGTAGCTTTGGAAAACCTGGGCGGGGATGCGTCTCTTCCGCGTAAATTGGAACAGATAATTGAAAGACAGCATGCATATTTAACGTGTTGAAAACGAGGTTGTGCTTCCCTGCATAATAAAATGTCGGCGTGAAGAATTCCCGGAACAAAGGGCTCATGTTTAGATAATTTAGTTCTACAATATGCATCACTCTGCTATGTTCCCCGTCTTTACAGCCACACTTTGAATTGCAAGTACTCTGTTTACAAAGCAATAAACATGAATACATGACGGTCAGTGCATGCACTGAATAGTCAGACGTGGAAATGAAATATAAGTGGCGTTATCTGCACGCTATCATACGCAGCGCCCTCACCTTAATGCCTAATTCATGAGTAGGAATATCATGTGCCCTTAAGAACACGTAGGTATTCTTAATTGCTCTCCAAAAGACTGAGCATAAAGTGTCGACCGAGCGGCCTAGATCAGGAGGTAGAATCAGAAGCTCGAATTAGGGTGCACCTGACTCGCTTCCTTTTAGGACTGTCAACCTCCGTGATCTTTGGTTTCTCAATAATCTGGCACAATGATCAAGTGTGTGTGCGCCATGTGCGATAGATATGCTTTGGTGTCTTCCCCTTCACAGAACCGTTCTCGCAGTTGGGAGAGGGGCGTCGAAGGATATGGGGATACTCATTCCGGAAATGACTGGTCGACCTTAATGCTCTCTCGCCTCATCTTTTGCTCCCGAAGGTTTAGTAGCCCCTTAGCCCTGCCACGATGTAGAAATGCTCTTTTGCTTCTTAAGCAAATACAATAACATACAGTAACTCCAGGAAGCCCTCGTCTTCACTTTAAAAGATTCTAGCAGCCACTTTTAATGTGCAGAAGTAATAACGATAGGTTTAGGATATCCCGAATGTCCTGCAAATAGGTTTTATAAAGTTCTCTTTATTCTGAATAAATTTCCATACAGTAAACATACAACAGTATTGTGACTTTGTGGGTTCGTGAAATTAAAAGTCCGATTGCACCACTCAAAAATGTTCTTTATTTCCACCGAATTACAATCGGAACACTTGCCGATTACACAGAATTACGTAATGCACACAATTGCAATTCACCAGTTCGTTCGTTACAGTTCCACTAGCACTCGCAATTACGTACACTCCTCCGACGCACGTACGCAGTCCGTCCCCTCACTGGGTACTCCTCACAGCTCGGCAAGAACTGACTGAACTTACTCACTACAGCCCCCTTTTATAGGGATATCACTGTTTCTCGAAGCCTCTCGTTTCAGTGAATCACCGCGAAGGTTCCAGACGGCAGGGGAAGGGGGAAGAGGCGGTCAGCGACAAGTGACACTTCCCTAATCATCCCCTCAGTGACTGAGATAAATGGGTGGGCGTGGGCCGAATGCCTCTGGTCCCCTACTCAGCTGTCCGTTGGTCGTGCTTTCCGATAATTGGGTGACATTGATAAACCATAAGAGGTAGGCCTTTACTTTCTACACTGAAAATTTAAAATGTAGATTTCAAACTGTAAAATTCAAACAAATAACAGTAGTATTGTATATAGACTGCATAACCATCATTGTTATTGTATTTTTACAAAACTTTTTATGTCTTAGTACTAAATCGCCGGCAAATAGCGACCCATTTTTTAAAGAGCTGGTGTCGCTTCATTCTTATGTATCCCTCAGGTACATGCAACGAAATTAGCAACAAAATCATTTCTGCAAACGTTTATCTCGATTGACATTTAATTGACAGAATATTCTTAAGAATAGTTTGTATAAGGCTAGAGGACTGGACTATGCTATGAGGGGATTTGGCACGGAGGTTGTACCAATGCCTCCAAGTGAGGCAACCCCGGGAGGAAGGATGAGCCCAGAGTAGTGGAACTTCGAATTATGATAATAAAATATTTAATGTGCTACTTACCTGGCGATAAATTCAGTTTGAGAGCTTTCAGAATTTGCATTCAACTGTGCACAATATCCTACCTTCCCCATAACAGACGCCGGAAACTAAGTTGGATACTATGTACTTGTGTATAGTATGTTTGAACCACTTCCTCTACCATGCCGCACTGTGGTATATAGTGTATGGTGAGGGTTTTGAACACGCTTCTTCGAAGACTAATTCATCGAATTTTACTTACTTTCGTTATCGCGTAAATTTTGCAACTTTTGATTTATATTTTAAAAGGGTTTGAAAAATTCACAAATTTATAAAAGAAAAACAAACAAAATTGTGTAAAAATATATGTAATTTTGTAATATATGTAATAATTGTATTACGTAATGTAGTGACGTAGTAGTAATTCGCCCAATCATATAAAAGTAATATATGGGTAGCGATAGTAACGAAGGATTAAATAATCTTCGTGTAGAAACCGAAAGAAAATTCTTCTTTCTTTCTGGAACGCCGAAGAGATCGGATGCTTTTTAAATTGCTCGAAAATATTTAAGTGTTAGTTCAATTTGAAGTATTAGATTGATTCCGATCACGGTATAAACTTTTGTGATAAGAATTATAATGGCTTTGGTATTAAAAGAAATTTCTTATAGAACTTCAAATTAAAAATCTTAATGATTTCTTCACTCTTTAACACCCTTGTAACTAAGAACTTTCATTGCTCGTAAGTAAGAATATAACAGAAGAATATTAAAAGCTAGCCGAGGTATAATTAAGGATTTTCCTGATAACTTCCGGGAAACATCTTCAAGTCATAATATTTTGGACGAAGGTAAGATCGACGAAATGAGACCAACGATGGGAAACGAGATACCAGCACGAATCTTGCTATGTATGTTGCCGCAACTTTGGAGCATCGAAACCCACAACAACAGAGGAATCCTGCTACACATGTCGCCACAACTTGGGGATCATAGCATCTTCAACATCGCACCATTCCCCCAGCACCAAAATCTTCCGTTTCAACATGAGTTTCACAACGTAGGGCTTATAGTTCGTCCTCTTCGATCATCGCATGTCTAGCGGAATAGAAATCCTGCTATAATTTCTTTAATAACACTGCAAGTCAAGCCACCTAGTGAGAAAGAAATATCAAATCTGTGCTTCTTAAGGGAGAAACAAGAAAACGTATGGTTATTGTTGCATAAACTATTAAACAAACAAATGCATCCTACAAAAGCATTAAAATGCCAACAACTCTACTTCTACTGTTATCGCCATCTAACTTTAATAATTATCTTCGTCCGCTTAACAAGATTGGTATTTTTTCATTCTTTTCTTGAATAAACCAACAAAGCATTTTCTGAGTGCATATTATGTGCTCTTTCGTATAATCTGGATCTTTTTGCCTTACTAACTTCATTCGGCATCATTCATTTTGTATTCAAATTAAACAATGCACTTAATATAGAGAATAACGACGTTGCAACGTTCAATCAATACAAAGCCCCTAACTTGTCAATCATTCTGAAGCATCTCAACGAATTATTTTCAACATTGAATTAAAATAAAGTGTCACAGTGTCCTTCCCTTGGGCTCTATTTATGTGTCACATAAAATAATGTATTTCTGCCCATTAAAGTATGTACTATTGTTTTTAGGATTCATATCGTTCCTTTAATGTTATAAACGAAATTTTGTACACCCAATATATTAGTGATTTTGTAGGTTTTATTACACGTAAATAAATGCATTAAGTATGTTGTAAATAAAGATTTTTAATTCAAAAATAATTTTAAGACATCCTTCAATTCACCAATCTCATTTCAGAAAATACAATTATACCTGAAGCTAAAATGCAGCTATTTAATTATCATATACATTTTTGTAGCTTCAGTCACATCTTTGCTTTCCATGTTTCAAAAGGCTCTTTGCTTTAGAATTATCTGGTAGGTGAGTAACGTTTATATATGTTAATAAACATTATTAAAACAACGTTCCGAGAAATACTTCGACTTCAAATATTTTCATATTAATATTTTATATAAATTTTGGACAATATTATTGCATTTATGGCCTTAACTGTTGAGGATGAGCTCCATTTTCCCCCTCTGCAACCACAGTATTCAAATTACTTCCATTCTGCCAGCCATTCCTTTCCTGATAAAGCTTGCCTGTGCGTTGCTCATAGGTTTACACATGCTTAAACAATTTTTAGGCACTGGAATAATCAGTGGAATTCGCTGGCTCATTGCTTGCTTCTCCATTCACTCCTTTCCATTATCTGAGAGAAAATAAAGTGGTCCCCTGGTGAGGCAACATTAAAATCCCACATAAAAATAGTGAGAAAGACAAATTTTGTGTGCTCGGAGTATCCATTGTTGTTCTCTGCTCTCCGGGGATTCTGATAATATTTTACACAGCTAGGAGTGGCGCTGCAAAAGAAACTACAGCATGCGCCGTAATAACAGAGCCTTGAAACATATACAGGAAGAGCAACAAAGTGCATGTACTTGCCATTTTAGGATAACAAAATTACGACTTCGGGTGAAATTGAGGTGCTAGAGGCCTCATTGTTGTACTCATTAGAGATATAAAACATGTTTTATCATTTTCATTTCTCTACGTCCAATAATGTTTGAGCTATTAACATCTTTGTAAAAGTCATGTTCTCGTGCAGTTGTTGAGGAAAATGACAAACTTTTTAAGCAACCATCCAATAGAAGCATACAGAAAAGACTCAAGCATCTGATTTTCAATATGTTCATTACAAAGAGAGCCAAAAATTACATTGACAGTAAAAGCATTATCTCTAATATTTTTACTGTTTCTGTATATATTACAGTTTTCTTCTCTCTCTAAAACATCTCTTACAAATCATCCCATGCTTAGTTATATTATTATCATCAAAAGTTGTGTGAATATGTAGTAAAATTTCAGCCTTCTAGCATGTGTTTTGCATTAAATTTTTAATGTGCAGATGTGTTGTAAAGATCGTATACTAACAAGCATTGTTTTTCTCGTACCAAATAACATTTAATTAGCTCATATAATATCTTTAAATATTAAATAATTAACTTTTAAAGTTTGGACTTTCAAAGTTTTGCATTGTATTAAAATGTTGGCCAAAAATGGTAGACACTTTATTCATGCCCCTCTTAATCGAAAACAGTTTTGGACAAGGGCATTGAAAACATACATATTAAATTGTAACAATATTCTAGACATGAAAGCTTGCTTCCGAAAAAAAAGAACATCAGCATATTCAATAATCACTCTTTCTCCTACCATAGCTTTGTAAAAGGAAATGTTATTTGTCCCAAAATAAAAAAATAGTAAACAAGGGCCTTTCTTCAACGGATTGCCCTCCGGCCTGTAAGGCTTACAACCCTGTACCTGATTTCAGTAGTCTGTCGAAGAGCAAGCAAATTTTGAATCATAGAATATCCAGGGTGAGTGATCAGACAATGACAGGTAAATGTCTAGTGAACGGGAGTGCAGTTTGCCCCTCAAAGGGAACCCACTCACCCGTCCACTAATGACCGTCATAAATCTATCTCCACACTTCAGAAATGGAAGGCGTCGTTGAGGACCAATAGCAACCCTGATTTTCTCGAAGTGACAGTCGCATGTCTACTCCACGTGGAGTCTCGGTTGCCAAAGTTCCAACTTCGGTTGATCTGTTTCATTATGTGCAGAAATTCGTTGTGTGTCACGATGTGGAGACCGTGGTAGGGAAATGCTGTGATAAATGCAAATCAAGTAGTAAATTACTTTCAGTCAAGTGAAAATAAAGTGATGACAATAGTGTGAATAACTGGGCCGAGTTATATTACTGGAAAAGCCTCACAAAACAAAGTTATAACCGTTTCTAAGCAAATTCGAGCGCTTGTTTTGAACACATAAATATGTGCTGACAAATAATCTTGGTAAGGGGGCGTGCAATGAAACTGGTAAATTCTGGGTATTCACAGAAATACAGTAAGAAATATTGTGACGAAAGGAAAAGAAAAAAATATTAAAGAAAAAAAATCTAATAAAACATAAAGACAAATATATCACGACCTAAGATATGGGCAAAGACGCTGATCAAGTGTGAAAACAAAAGGAAACGTTTCTCTAAAGTAGGTAATTTCACATGCGTTTTAATTCGTCGAGAAATTTATAGATTCTCTGCAAAGGGGGGAGTGCCCACCTCAGACGTATTGGTTGCACATTTGCAAGAAATTTGTGATTTTTCCTTATCGGCACTGCACTTTGCTCGGTCTCCTAAAGGAGCTGGGTTTCAAATACGAAACCTCGTACGATGTCCATGACGTATCGAGAAAGGTGGCAACCTTGCAGAAAGATCTGGGAGAAGGAGGGTGGCTGTTGTAAAACGATTATAAGGGTTCGTCAAAGGCAGCGGCCGACGTGCACACCAGTTAACTAAACAGACTTTATGATGGCGAAGTAAGAAGTAAATGGTATGTAGTGACGATAGTATTAATAAAAAAATTGGCGGATCAAATTATCCACATCAATTATCCATATTAGCTTTTGCCTAGAGAAGGAGGGGAAAGAGGACCTTTCGGGTTTTGAACCTGGGACCGTCTGAAGGTGAATTGCATATCAAAGCACCACCTCCCTCGGTTAGCGCCTATTTTCGACATTAAATTGCAGGTCAAATTGAAATGTCTTGGAACCACCACTATTATGCTCCAGTAGAAAACAAGATTATAGCACACGTAAGGCTTCACTAAGAGCGCAGTTTATTATCTTAGCATTTCTAGCATGCAAAATATTACTAAGCAAAGCATTTTTAATAATTATTTGTTTTGCAGAAAACAGGAACAAATTAACGTAAAGAAGGTTTGGTGCCAGAACTGACATCAACCGACCGTGCTTACTAGATGTGTGTTGTGATGATTTCCGGATGTGTTGTTGTGGGTCTTTAGTGATGGTAGTTTTTGAAGTTGCACGCTGTGACCTTGGTGGTGGCTTAAAGTTTGGGCAATAAAGGTGGGTGATGTGAGGCAAGTGACAAGTTCAGAATCTCCGTATCATGGTCTTGAATTGCCTCGAGGATGCTGTTGTTGTGTCGGAATGAATAGAGCATGAAATTTTGGCGTGGGTCGCCGTTAATGGTTCTGATCGCTTAAGGGCCGGAGTAGCTGAACGGCGTATAGAACCAAGATGGCGCAAGTTGAGGACGGAGCTGGGGGAGAGTACGGCTGGCGAGGTGCAGGCTGCTCCTTCCCTTCCAAGAGAGATGGTGTGGAGACAACACTTGTCTTCCCTCTCCATATCACTACCAAAAGCTCCCTTCCTGTTCTCTTAGTCGTGTGTCGTTCAATTGGCTGACCATTATAAATTCAGGCGCCACAAGAACTTCTTGGAAACAGAAACAAAAGTCGACATATCAACAAAACTTTCCCAATGCTTTCCTAAGCAGATGCTCTGTAAAACAGTTGTTTGAAGTATGTTAATGTAACCCATGCCGTAAGAGCCCAAGGTGGGCCTGGGCCTGCCGACGCGAGTGTCGGCCTCACGCCCACATGCGCACGGTACAGGTGGGCGATCATCCCACCGATACAGGGGGTGTCAGTATCTCGGCACCTCCATCCGGAAAGTTGGCTTACTATACGGCTTGCAGCGAGAGAATAAAGTAGATGTAAACAAAACCACGTGACCGTTGATCGTAGCGCGCTTTCATCACAATTTTCATGATGCTTCCGCGTTGTAAATAGTCGCTTGAAAAGGTACTGCTATTGAGGTGTGGAGTCTTGAGTTCGTTTTGCTAAAGCGCAGAAGTGCGTACTACGCATATTTCAACTATAAGAAACATATACTAATAGATAGGTTAGGTTGTAATTAAAGTAAATTATGCTGCGCGCGCATATTGAAGCTGAGAGCCGTATCCAGAAAGGCAACCAGTTGTGAATCATGGCGTAACTGGCGAGTACTGTTAAACATGCGCGCGGAAAGTCTTTACGAAGTGGTGAAAAGATAATAATATTGAATGTATTTAACAAGTTCTGTGAAAAATGTCCAGAACTTGCTATCGATGAAGTGGGGAAGTTAACATCTGAGTTTACGGTGAGTCGGTTTCCAGCATTTATAGTGCACGCAAGGAAAAAGCCACGTTCGGTGAAGTTTCAACTTCCGGCAAGAAGAGACCACGTGCCAGATCAGTGTTGAATGTTGTTTATGATGGGTTTGTGAGGTCAGCAATCCGCCGAGAAGTTCATCAATTCTTTGTTAGCAATGAACCTCCCACCTTAAAGTGATGTTGGTTGTTAACTCCGATCCTAAGCTTCCAGACTTCAAACGATCTTTCCTCCACAAACTGCTGCTGGAAAATGGTATAGAATTTGTGAACAGAAAAAGACAGTGTCATTGTGAACAAAGATTGTATTATTTTATGGCGAAGAGATTTTCACCGCGAAATAAAGGAACACCGTAAAATGCGGAAAGTTTATTATTTAAACGAGACATGGGTTAACGAGGGACACACGACAAGCAAAGTATGGACTGACACCACAGTAAAATAAAAAAACATGCATTTCGATCTGGTTTAAGTGCAGGATTAGAAATCCTTCGGGGAGGGGTAAGCGTCTTATAGTTTAGCACATAGGAAGTGATAATGGCTTTGTCGAGGGTGGCTAGCTTGTGTTCGTCTCCAAAACAAACGGGAGACTATCATAAAGAAATGAATGGCGACGTTTTCAAATCCTTGTTTGAAAAGATTCTCCCCAAATTACAACCAAATAGCGTTATTGTGATGGACAATGCCCCTACCACAGTGTGAGGTTAGAACGGATACCAGACAAGTGACATCATAAATGGCTACAAAGTAAAAATATAATTTTCCACGAGGGTCATATTAGGGCGGAATTGCTGGCAATGGTCAAGTCTCGTGCTAAAGAGTGCGAAAATACGTAAGTAGCAATCTTCATGGATATTAATAGTGTGCTGCGTGATACTTAGCTCGAAAAATGTGTCTTTAGTGTCAACAATTTATGTTAATATTATACTTAACGAAGCGATTAAGCGGTTGGCTTGAATAAATACGTATTTTTTGTCTTGAAAATGCAATTCATGTCATTAATACATATTAATTTACTTAAGGAAGAGGTAACAGTACTGTCATTCCGAACGCATGTGAACGCGGAGTGATACGGTACTGTATTCTCTCGTTGGACATATTATAGATGGAATAATATGCTTTCGTAAAGCGAGTAGAGAAAGTAATGCGAGTGCAACATATGCAATTTAAGAAGAAAATACAAGTACTTAAATTGGTACTATTTTGTCTGTTTCCACCGTATTAAACTTATAACGCTGTTACGAAAGTGTAGTATTGCAATAATTATTGCCCCCTTGGTGTGATAGAAGGAAGGCAATTGTGTAGATGGGTTATGTGGTGTGGTTTGCCGTGATGCCATTATTGAAATACTGATAGCATGTATTCCCCTGTATTCTGTGGTTGAGGGGTGAAGGGCTGGCTCTCTTAACTGCTATGTGGACCCGCTACCTCCCCTCGCAAGACATTTGTGCCGTGTGGCAACCAATTTACTGCCACAGCGGATATGCACGCGCCCCTGGCAGTAATTTCGGCGTTTCTCCCCCAACCAGAAAAAAAAATCCGTTTGTTACGGCGTTTTGTTTTTCCATCCCCTGTTTTGGCGGAATCTTTGAAGCCGCGTTTACATAATTTCGTTGCTGCAGACCAGCGTTTCCTGAATTTTTTTGATCTCGAATCCCTTCCGGTTTCGGAAGAATTGGGGTCCTCGCCACAACCCAACAAAATCAGTCGTACGAGGCTGTGCAAACAAGATCATCGTTTCTGTGACTTTGGAAGTACTGGGTGTCCAGTAAAAATTATACATTTGTAGATAGCATTTGTTGTTTTCCCCATCTCATACCCACTCTCATTAAGTTGAGGAAGTACTGTGTTGTATACAAAATTCGATATCCTAATTTAATCAGAAATAGGTGTTTCCAGACTTCCTGAACCACTCCAAAAGAACTTCCAGAAAATGGCCCAAATATATAAAGTCTGATAAGTAGATATCAAACTTAATATTTAACTTAGGCAACTTCTAAACCTACATGATTGATGGAAGATTTTAGACTACGTTTTCAGATCGCTCTGATCTTTTGATTAAATAAAATATTTTAAGATGTTATTTAAAATGTTATTTGAATTTCTGTGATTAGGACATGAAATCCTCATCCTTAGTAAGGAATTTGCATCATTTGTATAACCGTAAACGCACTAGACTACAAGCCGGATCGTCGCGGGTTCGATTCCCAATGGTACCATTGGAATTTATTCCCTGGTATAATCCTTCTGGTCGCACTATGGCGTTTTGGGGTTCAATCAGCCTCTCACAGAAATGAGTACCAGGATAATTCTTGAGGGAAGGCGTGGGGCTGACCACCTCACAAGCCTTGTATGCCGAGATCTATACAGATGGGTTGCTGCAACCACCCATCTCCCCGATAGAGGGTGTATGGCCTAGCATGGGGGTACGTTTACGTAAAAAGTATAACCCTAAACTGTAAGAGATAGAAAAAAACCTAATACACAGAACATGTATAATTTTTTTAATACACAATTGTCTTTATTGGAATTTCAGTGTCAATGTGCATAGTCGAAGTTTGCCAATGAAATTAATTTATAAATATGACTGCGAGTATGTGTCAAAGTGAATAATCCTATACTCATTGTATAAACATGTATGTCACAATAATGCAATTAGGTATGTTGAATTGTTAGAGGTACAACTCTTGACATATTATTGCAAAATACACGTTTGCTTAGAAGAAATTAATCTGTTACTAGATTTATAACATCAACTGTTTTCTAATATAAAAATGCAACTTAATTATGTGCCTGTTGCAAACTACGTACTTAGTCAGCCTGTTTCTAAGATGCAAACCGAGTATTTCTGTAACTTTTTTAAAGTCATGTTCCTAGACGTGCGTACGAGCGGTGGATTTCTTCCTGAAGCTGCTGTTTTTACTCATGTGATACTGATGAATGGAAACCAGTAATTCATAAGGGATTAGAAAATTGACAAAAAACGTTGACTGTATTACGTTTCGCAGATAATACTGTATTATTTTTTTTACAGAGTAATAGAAGATAAAGTGTTGTAACAGGTTCCACACTTCCAGTACCTAGGTTATAATATAACGTATGAAGAAAAAATATAAATGAGAAAATGCAAACATTTGTGGAATAATCAGACGAACGCTGAGGAACGAAGAAAAGAAATGCAGCTAAAATTTTATTCACGGCACTATTAGTGGCAGTGTATAGAAGTGAGGCCTGAAAAAGCAAATGCAGCGGAAATGTACATCCACGGTGTGAAAGGTTGTACAAGACAAGAAAACGTTAGAAATTAAAATATTAGGAACTAAAAGTACAAATACATCTTCAACAAATAGAAGAACATAGGAACAGTTGGGTAGAGCATCTGCAAAGAATGCCAGAATATAGAATACCAAATACTAGGTTTATACACGACCAGAGCGGCGTTAGGAAGACCAGAATTCAGTGGGCTGCACATCAGTGAGATCCGAACAGCGAATACCTAATCTGTGGAATAAGTAAAATAAGCTTTTTTTTTATTTCAGAGTCTCAGAACTTACACCTATTTCTAGGAAAATCTCAATGTCGAATTTACGAGGGCTCTCACATAGAGATGGCGTCATTGGGCATGTTTGAAGGATAGCATCATAAACTCACTTCTAGACTAGTTTGTATCCTTAGTTACAGATCAATAGCATGTTTAGTTTTTGAATGACAGCATTTTAAACAAGACAAGTGTAGAGGTTACGCGAAAATTGAGGATTCGGAAAAACGAGCTGTGATTAAATACTTCTATTTGAAAGGCTTAATGCCTAATGAAATCACGGATGAAATGGGCAGTATATTGAAAGTCTCTGTCCCTTCTTATACAATGATTAAAAGATGAGTTGTAGAGTTTTAAATGGGACGTACGAGCACTAGTGATGAGCCTCGCTCTGGACGTCCTGTGGAAGTTAACTCCAGAGATCATTGAAAAAAAAAAAAAAAAAAAAATCATCTTTTGATACTGGAAGACAGCTGATTGAAGTTGTTTGAGAGAGCAGAGGCTGTAAACATATCGAAAGAACGTTCAGGTAGTTTTTAAGTAATGTTTTGGGCTTTCACAAGGTCTGTGCAAGATATGTGCGGCGTTTGTTGACACCTGGTCAAAAGTTGCAAAGAAAAACTGTTTCTGGAAACGTAGAGTCAGACTGAAAAATTCAATGCCATAGCCGGGATTTGAACCACGGATCTTCTGGTCTCCGTCCAGCCGCTCTAACCATTGAGCTACTATGGCCAAAGTGCCGATGTGACATTAAATTCTCCAACTGACTCGTATTTTTCAGTCTGACTCTACGTTTCCACAATTTACCCCACACACGGCCAGTGTGAAAGAACAATTAATTTCCAAAAACTGTTTTTGCTTAGAATTTGGAACTCTACCGTAAAAACCCTAGTGAATTTTTGAGACGGCTTATTATCATGGATGAAACTTGGATGCATCACTACACTCCAGAAAGTAAATTACAGTCAAAACAATGATTGCGCCAGGTGAACCAACTCCAAATAAGGCTGTCAGTTTTTTCAGCTAACAAGGTTATGGCGAGTGTTTTCTGGGGTCCACAGAGAATTATTCTTATTGATTACTCGGAAAAGGGTAAAAGTATCACTGGTGACTACTACACAAGCTTACTGCAACGTTTGAGTGATGAGGTGAAAAGAAAAAAAAAAAAAAGATCTCATTTGGCAAAGAAAAGTCTTGTTTCTTCTCGATAGTTCTGCGGCTCATCGTTCAGTCATTACATTGGGAAAAATGTGAGAATTAGTTTGAATTGCTTGAACATACATCCTATTCGCCAGATCCAGCACTCAGTGACTACCACTTGTTTAAATTAGAACGTCGATATGAGATTAGCCTTTCTGGATATCACGTTGAGAAATAAAGGGAAAAAAGAAGCATTTTATTTTTTTTTTCTTTTATTGTGAGGCCCGGGACTTATCAGCCATATTTTTTAGTAGTACTTAGTACTTAGTAGGTACAAGGTAGGGCAAGTATAAATAAAGGTATTCATGAAGGTTTTCCAAGTTCTGTACTAATCTGTAGATAGGCATTAAGCATGCTGAAATATAAAACGTTTGCTTACTAACAACTCTGGTTTTTTTCTATTATCTTGAAAAATCAATGATTGGATAGAATAGCCGTAGTGTTTTGTTTCCTTGATTTTCTGAGGAAACAAACGTGAGCAATGGAGAGGTATATTCACTCGGATTATCAGGATAGTACTATCTTAACTTCGTTTGTCATTGAGGTTATCTGCATAGTAGTGAGTTCCGAGCAAAGCCGAGTTTGCTGACAAGGAGCAATATTAAACAGATGGTAGAAACACGAAATGTCCAGAGCTGTTTTGCTGTACCAAACAAGACGAAGAGATGTGGTTAACACAAGAAGATGGAAATGTAGCATGCGGTTGTGGTAAAACAAAACTATAGCATCTTATCTCTTCTTGTTGATCCAGGTCAGTGTTTCTTAACCACCAGACTGCGCCATAAATTTAACCGGCTGCGAGAGATTCTGCAACGTTTTATTATTTGTGTTTGAAGTTTCAGAGGGTAACAATATTTGAAAGTATGTCGTGAATCTCGGGCCAAGTTTGCTATAAATTTATTTTATGGCAAATAGTGGGGATCAAGCTGTATGTCTTTAAATATAGGAACATACCGGAACTTCTTCAGACATTCAGTAAAATGGGTATGACCAGAACTTAATATAAAAAGCTCTCAGGTCCTAGATTGATAGCTTTAAGACTGAGTTGTTAAGGGTAGTAGTTGGTTAGGAGTTCGAATTAAGTTGTACTCGAGGAGAATAACAGATGCTTGGGTGGTTTTTCTAACTTAAGTATGTTGAGTTCCGAACCAGATGACTCCGTGGTAACGTGTAAGGATTGCATTCAAGAGGTTCCCTGTTCGATTCCCATCTGCCGCCCACTACGATTTTCGTGTTTTTTTTTCCTGGTCGGTAGCCGTATGCTGCAGTGGTTTCACAATTTGTCATTTCCTTCTCATCTCTCGGTGTGCTTCTAGTTTTTTTTTTTTTTTTTTTTTTTTTTTTTTTTTTTTTTTTTTTTTCCTTCCTTCCTTCCCTAACGGCTGTGGCGGACATAAGCAGCAAATGTTACTGACGGGTCGTTCATCGCTCTCTCTAGGCAAATCCAGCAGTGGGATAGATCTGTGAGCCTGGAGCTATAAAATAAGAGACTTCACGCTTCTCTGACCTATATCTTTGCAGCCAGTAGCCTTCATTTGTTCCTCCTGCATAGATCTATATCTAGACATGTGTAGATCTATGTGCGGAGTGCCCCCCCCCCCCCTACATTGTATAACCTGTGTTCATTCAGGAGAGATGGCGACTTAAATCCACTCTTAGGTGCATTTATACAATTTTGAAGACGCGTATGAACATGTGGCATAAATACATTGAAACGTTCGAGAATATCCTAGAAGAATGTTACATAATCTGTTCTTACACATATATTGTGTATGACATGGAACCTCCTGGCTGGAACTTCAACCTTTTGATATAAGGGTTTGGCAATAAGACCTGTAATAAGAGATCCCGCACCATCTACGATAAGCTAGACTCCCATCCCAATATCCTGGTGAACACCCTTGGCCGTTACGACCATATGGTTCCTCGCCGCCCACCGAGCTACCGGTTGCCCAAAGATGCTTTGGGTAACCAGAACTGAACAGGGCCACATTCTCCTGACTTCATACCCCCAATGGTAAGTCCCATACCTAAACACGGTTCCTTTCCCTCTAGCCTGTTAAGTGGACTGTGCTCAGATGCCTCCCAGGCTGGCAGAAGAGCGCAGCCAGCACTGGGCGCACAACCCCCACAGGGCAACACCGCGCAT
This sequence comes from Mantis religiosa, assembly GCA_030765055.1. Classification (NCBI taxonomy): domain Eukaryota; kingdom Metazoa; phylum Arthropoda; class Insecta; order Mantodea; family Mantidae; genus Mantis; species Mantis religiosa. Next base: position 30,382,012 of record CM060958.1, on the reverse strand, counting down.
AAAAGGCTAGACATACCACTGCCTAAGACAACCGCCTGAGACATAAGACGACTCTATTATACTGCCCAGATAAAGCCGCAATAAGCGGCTAGGTGCTGGATAGCAAACACTCCGTCCAGGTAAACCTGGACGACTCGATTCTTCTGCTGGTCTGCTGCTGGACTCTACCAGAGGTGCCATCGAGTGTCACTGACGGTGACTCCCCTCCTTTTTCCCTTCAGTTTTTCGCTTAGTGGTGCGGAGGTGCAGGGAAACAGCTGACTGGCATTGGCTATTGCGGTACGTCTACACCCCTCTGTGTTTTAAACCAAATGCAAGTGAGCGGCGGACCGTCAGCATGTCCCGTTACCGACCCCGACATCGACAAGTTAATAGCTAAGAAGAATAAGAACTCTTAAATTATGGATTAATAATTATTAATATGTAGCTATAAAAATGTAATCTACAATACACATTATGCACGTAAAGTTATGAATAAATAGTATAACAACCCGTCACTGAATCTTCCGCACGCTCTTCCTCACTCCAATCTCTTACGTCACCTGCGAAGGTTAACTAGGAGTGGAAAAGGTAACACACCACTGGACTATACAGATGCCTTTCTTATTTATTCTTGGTGAATTAAGTATTATTTCCTAACACTTAAATTTATCAGAAAATACCTTTCATTCCAAATTTGTGAGAAGATAGATGCGTATTTAAGGTCGCTCAACTTCCAGGCCATCAGCGCCATTTAAAAAGAATCTTGGCAAAAGCCAGATAGGTGTAATTGCTTAACTACAGAAGCTATGCATATTCATACATGTACAACATATTCATGTCACAAGAGACTTCAAAAGGAACACTTTCCAACTGCGGCCAGTAATAATTAAAGAGGGATTAGGTTGTTCATGTGAAACTCGCCATTGTTGTGCGTTTCCCATTATATCATCAAATTCCAGTGGCTATTAACTATATGACGGAATTCACAGCCCGCTCTGCTTGGGGTGAGCTCGTCAATAGCATTGATTGCTTTGTTGGTCCCTAAGGGAAAAGTGAAATTAAGTTATCCTCAGTATCTGGAGTTCTCCTTGTGTTCGTCCGTATACTCGTACGTTGGTTCACATATGTATATACTAATTTAAATTAATAAAAGTACAAGATGGTAGGATGTGAATAAATTCATGTACAGAAACGTTTTCCTTACGTGCTAGTGTATCTGAAATGTGGAGGAAGACGAAGCCAATACTGTACACAAAAGATGGGAAGGAAGTTTGAAAAGGGAAACTGAAAACCTCTGAGCAAACGTAACATGAAGATGCTGAAAATTGCTGCCACCAACGTAGATATCGCACATATGTCTCGCTGGAAATATGTCGCACAGTCGTGTAAGACGGGTCCGCTTACACCTCTCCAGTCTTAGAAACATGGTGTGTGCTTGGTGATGTCTGTTGGAGTAGCGTTGTTGATAGAGGCGGGCTTCTCCGTTGATAAGAAATATCTCCATGTATCGTGCATATATATTCAACACGACGTTATTCATTCTCATTTGAACAATTGATACACGAGTAAATGCTGTAAACTACGAGCATTCTAAAGAGAATAACATCCTAAACACTACCGTCGTCTGTATGATGGACTGCTGTGTATCACAGGAAATAACTCTTAACTAATTAAATGTAACATCTACTGCTTGTAAACTAGAATTTGTTTACAGTTATCCCTCTCCGTTTCGAAGGCTCTATTGCGGAAGCTTAAGTTGCTGGAGTTTGGTTCATGTATGTGTGTATGTATGTATGCACTGCAATTGGGTACTACCCGGTGGCAGAGTTAAGAATGCAGATCAAATTACAAATACTAGATTTACAACAATAACACAATAAACAATACAAACATATTATTATTTTACTTTAGTCACTTAAAACATATCTAATTACTTCTCTATTTACATATTATATGCCATTATAATTCAAAAGTTAAACTATAAACCATCTAGATTTTTTCTAAATTTCTTCATCGACAGGGGACAGCCCTGAAAGACTGCTACAGGCAATTCATTCCATTTTTCAATGGTTCTATTAACAAAAAATTTTCCTACGTCGGTTCTGTATCTTCTACCCTTAATTTTATACCTATGATCGTTTCGTCCATAATAATCCGGATTATCTAACCTTACACTAACGTCCACCCATGCCTTTACACCAGCATTAGCTTTGAATAATGCTACCAACCTATGTTTTTACGCCTAATTCTTAATTCCTCCCATTTAGTCTCATCTCCTTTTATAGGTCCAAAATACTTGCCTCTTTTTATGAATTTTATTGCCCTCTTCTGTATTTTTTCTATTGGATCGATTTGGTTAGCTCTATACGGGTCGCAGCATGCTACTCCATATTCCATAACTGGCCGCACTAAGGCCTTGTAGGCAATTTCCCTGGACCTAGCGCTCCCCTTTTTCAATATTCTCATTACGAAATGTAATGCCTTCCATGCATTCCTAGATGTGGAATTTACTTGTTCGTCCCATCCAGCATTACTTGCCAGGTACACTCCCAAGTATTTGCAGCTGTCCACCTGTGGAATTTGCACCCCTCCCATGTGATCGTTGACAATAGTTTTGCCCTTAGTTCTACTAAAAACAATGGACTTACTTTTCTTGGCATTAATTGACATTTTGTTAGCTGCAGCCCAATTACAGATTTCATTTAAATCCTCCTGAAGAGTGGTTTCATGCACTGTATTCCGAATTTTATTATAAATGATACAATCGTCTGCAAACAACCTTATCTGGCAGTTAATATTAACAGCAATGTCATTAACAAAAACGAGAAACAGTAAAGGTCCTAGTACTGAGCCTTGCGGCACACCCGAACTTACGGTTCACCTATCGGACAGCTCTTTACCTACTTTAACATTTTGCGTTCTCCCTTTCAAAAAATGTTTAACCCATAATACTACGCGTTTGTCAATCCCTGTATTAGCTAGCTTACAAACAGCTAGCTTACTCATAAACAAACTATATCTGTCATGGAACAAAATTTGTAGGCTATTTAACTTTTCGAGAACATATTACTTTGACAAACAAGAAATATCCAATGTTGTGTCATTTCTGAAATGTCTGTTACGTTCTGGGGTAATAAAACCGATAGTGTGCTGGAGCATATCTCCCGGGAACCCTCAGTGCCTTTTTGCAGTCATTAGCTTTAACTTTTAGTTCTCCAATACCATTGTTGAAACTAAGCCTGATTTATTTACTTTCACAGCAAAATAAGGAATTCGTTATTTCTCTGGAGTATTTTCTAATTATTTTATAAGCCGGTGTCACGAATGTTTAACAATACTGCACTCGATAAATAAAATAGTTTTGCAAGATACATATTTACGTAAGAGAAGATGCGTTAAACGTTGCTGTAAGCTGTGTTTTATGATGATGACTTTTTTTTACATGTTTTGTCACCTAACTAATCCAGGCAGAGCTGCACGTGTTGGTGTAATCTCTGCAATCAGCGCCAGCCCTAGTGTTTGCTCAACCTCCACATCATTCACCTCACGTTGTCCATTTTCTCTCCACTTAATGCATGCAATTTTCGGCGCTCGTTACGTGTGACCTTTATACCCTAAACGTTTGCCAACCCCTTGATTTTCCTCTCCATATTTAGACCCTGTAACTGTTTTTGAGAGCGACCTTCTGTTTTGAAAGAATACCTATAGTTATATAAACACTGTTAATCAGTCAGAACCAAACTGTTAACTTTGGAAAAGATGTTAGGGGTACTTGATACTACAATTAGTAATTTCTACTGATTTCAACGAATTTACTTGTTAATATATTATGGTTATGTGCAACCTTTAATGTCTAACATCATATATGTGGTTTTTCCTTTGAAACAGTTGCTATTATGTGTTAATATTATCACTATTATTGTTAAATAACCTTAAAAAGACACTGCCACTCCTACGTAAGTTATAAATGAAAATATATTAGTTTTAATTAGTATTATGATATTGCTCATTGGCAATGAGTTCACGTGTTTACTATTACGAATATTCGGATTGGTTTACCATGTTCTACACTTACTCTCCCAGTTTTTGTTCTACATAATTATGACTATTTTTTTTCTGTGTGTACCTACGTTTTCGAGAAAATAGTTATCAAAATATGAAAACGGAGTCATGTTAAATGTCGCCTCGTTGAAGCGTTTAAATTGACAAAACTTTTAAATAGACATTAAATTAACAAAAAAGTTTTTTTTTCGCAGTACACATGATTTTTTTTTTTTTTCGAGAAAGAAAATAAGTATTTGACATTTTAATTTTCTAAAAATCAATTACTAAACTGTTAAATCATAAAATAAATTTAATATCAAGAAAAAGTTCTTTAGTCGCCATACATCTTCAAAAATCCCGTGAAAATTTGAAAGGAACTGAGCAAAAATTACACCATGAATAGTTCGAAAAACTTTAGTTGAAAAAGACATAATAAAATCAAGGGTTTAAATTTTACGTGATATTTGCAGTGCATGCACTTGCCACGTTTGGCTAAAAAGACAAATGGCTAAAAAGACAATACGGCAACAGGAACCTGACACAAGTTTTAAACATTTTTCTATAGGTGATGAATCCAATGAAAGGTTACGAATTGGCTTTATGAAACTCGTAACGTTAAATGGAATTTACTTAGGATTTTATCATGAATAAAGTATAATAGATTATATACAAACAGATTAATAAAATATTTGAACAGTGAATATGTTACACAATACTTATCAATGCTACCAACAGGAGAAATGAAAAAAAAAATAGTTCATCTCAAAACCAAGGCATGCCAAAACGAGAACATAACTTTCTTTAAATTAAAAGTAGAGTGTTTGTACATGCATGCATTAATCATTAATGTTTCTAGCTGAATGCAGCTGATGGTCTTCCAGTGAATGTTGAGGTAGTAATTTTTTTTTTTTAATTTATCCAAAATTTTCAAATGACGAGGTACATTAGTAACCTATTAATCACTGTAAACTGGCACTATACACTACTAGTCAATAAAACCACTTGCAATTTTTCAGCATTTAAAAAGTCATTTTTGGCATACTTGCTAGACCACTGTTTTCATTCTGTTAGTGAATTAATGGAAAGTTTATAGTATGTTAGATTTCTGAATTGTGTATATTATAAAATTCTTCAGATATCTTTATAAATCATTATTTTGTACAAACACTGACTTGTCCTTATCGGATGTGACTTGCTAATTTAGAAGTATAGTTAATTGCACTGTAAATTCACAATTTGACTTGTCATATCATAGTACTCATGTACAATGTATGATTTACAAGATGAATAAATTATCTATCTATTGCTGTTCAGTAGGGAGCTGGCATATTATCTAATAACATCCCATTCTTGCTTGCATATTATAAGATTAGCGACCGTGATTCTTTTTAATTTACGTCCTCCAACGTAGTCATATCGGACAATTTAATGGAATTGGTGCAATTATGCTCAAATGAACTGAGGGTCCATAGAGCTTAGTTACCCGACATTCCTTTCAGGATACGGGAAAACCCCGGAAAAACCTTATTCAGGTAACTCACCCTGACCGAGATTAGGGCTCGGGTGCTTTTGATCGTGAGGCAGACACGCTACCGAGGCGGGCAGCGACCGTGATTAGCAGATACTCGAAGCAGTGGGACTGATAGTTTTGGACAAAAGATAAATCGTATGAAAGTTTTATTTTTTATTTTACCATCTAATCATTTTATAACATTTAGAAAATTGCGATTATACTATCTAAATCCCTAGGCGATGTGTCTCATGATATCGGCATTATAAAATCTATTAAATTGCAAGTTCCCATAACAATGGATGCTAGTTGGAAGCGGTGAAGTCGCTATACAGGGTAGAATAATAACATTGTCCACAAATATTTAATAAGACCCAAAATATAGAATACCCTTCGTGTAATAATGTGGTTGTATTGATGAAATACGCGTTTCTTCTGCTCCCTTCAGGCATCAGAAATTTCCGGCTTGGTAATAATACAGTAGCTTTACTATCCTGTTGATGCTATACGCCTGCGAGATCTGGGGCAGAACCACAGACAGCTGACTGTTAATGGCTTCAACGCGCTCAGAGTAGAGGACTTACGTCCATCTATTCAGTAGACCAATCTTAACCAGTAAGGTAGCTTCATGATGTCTCATCACTTCCTTACGCGGAGGATGAAATTAGGCGCCGGGCAACAAAATTATACGCCATTTTACCTTTACATAGAAGCGCCCTGGCTAGGTCTCTTGGTGATTATGATCCAGCTAGACGTCGGCTTCGACACTTCCGGGTCCCTCGCATAGTTTGTAGGCACCCGAGATAACCGCGGATCTACTCCACCAGCAGCAAAGGCTGAGCTCCTACATAAATAAATCGACAGCTATCGGCCTCAGAATTACTTAAATTAATCATTTTAAACCTACTTCATCACCAAGGTGCATTAGGTATAGCACCCTGTCTTCCTTCGGAGGGGTAAAGTCTGTCTAGTAAACGCGATTGCAGTTGCGTCACAAAGGAAACGGACCCTACCGCCCACTAATGACCATCATAAATCTATATCCACACTTCAGAAATGGAACACTGTCGTTGAGGACCAATAACAACCCTGGTTTTCTGGAAATGACAGTCGGGTGTTTACTCCACGTGTAGTCTCAGTTGCCAAAGTTCCAACTTCCAGTTGATTCTGTTTCATTACGTACACAAATTCGTTGTGTGTCTCGATGTGGATACCTTGGGAGAGAAATGAAGTAGTAGATGACTTTCAGTCAAATTAACATAATCAAAGTGAAGACAATAGTTGAATGAATTGGAAAGTGTTGCTGGCCCGAGTTATGTTACTGGACAAGCCTCAAAAAACAAAGTTATAACGGGAACTCTTTCTAAGAAAATTCAAGCCTTGTTTTGAACACATAAATATGTGCTGAAAAATAATCTCGGCAAGGCGCAATGCAATGAATCTGATAAATTCTGGGTATTCACAGAAATACAGTAAGAAAAATAGTGACGAAAAGAATACCAAAGACGCCGATTAAGTGTGAAAACAAAAGGAAACGTTTCTCTAAAGTGGATAATTTCACATGCGATTTAATTCGCCGAGAAATTTATAAATTCTATTCAAAAGGGAGAGCGCCTATCTTAGATGAATTGGTTGCACATTTGCAAGAAATTTGTGATTTTCCTTATGGGCACTGAGGAGCTGGGTTTCAAATGCCACGCTTTGAATAAGATAAGGTTTATTATGGAATCCAGTAGAACTGTATTTGTCAAAACTAAGGAAGTTTCGCAGTAATGGACATAAGGTAATTTATTTAGACGAAACCTCGTACGGTACCCAAGACATATCGAGAAAGGTGGCAACCTTGCAGAAAGGTCTGGGCGAAGGAGGGTCAGCGTTCTAAAACGATTATAAGGGTTCGTCAAAGGCAGCAGCCGAACTGCACTCACGATGAGTAGACAGACTTTAATACTAGCTACCTCACAGATTCTACCATCCTAATACAAAGCAACCCATCGTTAACCTATCATAAAAGAAATATCCTTCCTGCGGTAAAATCCCAACTGGGTGGTCACTAAGCAAAAATCTTCGGGCTGAACACAGCCTGCCAGTACTTCGTCTTAGTAGCTTTACTGGCATGTAAAGTCTTCTGCTCACCGAAATTCCAGCACATTGACAGCGTTTATATGATCACACAGGTGGCTGCTCGTTAACAACAAGAAGAAGAAATGTTTTAAAAATAAATTTTCTTTACGGTATACATTATTTTGAAGCATAATTTAATTCGAAGATTAAATGTTGCAGTTTAAATTCGACCTGCACAGGCTTTTGTTTTAAGCCATGGTATGAAATAAACAAACATAGCATTTCACATCAAGAACCTTTTAGTGCCTTGGAAATCATGAAGCATATTTCAGCGGGCATATAAGCGAAGTTTTGATTTTAACGCCCCTTCTGTTTATATTTGGGGTGGAACAATTAGATTCAATAGGCAGGTTATCCCTATAAAGGAAACCGGACAACTAGATATATCAAATGTATCATCTTTTCTTGCTGCGGACAATAAGCACTCAGCTGCGTGGAGAGAGCTCCAACAGGCCGCACCAGTAAATTTTGTAACTTCTGTCATGTAGGGTTGAAAGCTGTTCTAAAAACCGACGTCTGGTAGCAGACCTGTTGCCCATACGTTACACCTAACGCTCCATGTCCTCAGTTCGGTTTCTATTAGACATTTAAATGAATGTAATGAGTAATGACTGTGATATATTGCAATAAGGGTAGCATATGTAACATAAACATAAAGTGTGAAGATATATAAAAGGTGGTGTATACCATCAGACCTACTAGACTTGTGACAGAGGATTATTGTCTATAAGATCAGATGCAGCAGTTCAAGCTAACGTCAGTGTAGTAAGAAAAACACTATGGGCTGGATGTATGTCATGTCATAAATAGATCCCACATTTAACACTGCAATTTATATTATGGTAACTTCCACCTTTTTTTCGATGTCAGTTATGACTCGTGAAGAAAATATGAGATTAAATTAGTTGTGTACCTAATATGTGTTTTTATAAGGTTTAATCTGCTGATTAGAAACAGGACCCCTTGTCATTAAAACCGTAGGAACGTTTCATCATTAGCAACGCTTTTATAACTGTAAATATTGAAAGTCCTTTTTAGTCAAAACAAATAATGTTTCATTTTGGGAAGAAAAAAAAAACGTGCATGTGCATTACAGAATATGTAGTTTTGTGTGTTGATTTACATACATGTTTGTTTGCTTTGCCCCTCGACTAAGCTTTGCTCATTAAAACCATATTTGAATAAATTAAAATATTGAAGCAGCATCTGTTGCGTAAACACTTGAAAGCGTTGATGCAAATGCAATTTGATGTTGATTTTCACTTAATTACCTATGTGTTTACAGATACGCAATGGAATACAAAGGAGTTAGGGTTCTTGTGGTAGTTGGTCGACTAGTGTTCATAGATATGTGAATGTAATTGTTTCTACTTCACCTGGTGATGTGAAATGCGTTGGTAGTTGGTAAATAACTAAACAATTTTTCTTCGCAAATACAAGGTGCTCCTCCTAAAGTCCTTTATATAGCGCGATCCAAATAAACCTGAACCGTTTCAATGGGCCGTAACTTTTGAACCAATAAAAGGACACCCGTGCATCTTTGGGAGAATATAATACACAATTGGGAGATTACATTACACTATTTACATCTCAGAGAAAATGTTGGAAGTGTCCTCCACAAACATCTATACATGTTTGCACTCGTCTCACCATATTCTCTGAAGTTTTACGGAGAGTATCCTCCCCAATGTTACTTATTTCGGTTCGAATGGATTCCTTGAAAACATCAATTGTCCGTGGCCTATTCTTGTACACACTATTTTTAGATACCCCCACAAGAAAAAAATCCGGTGAGGTTAGGTCAGAGTATCTGGGGGGGGGGGCACTGACTTTTGAGTGATTACCAAAGAAACTGTTTACAAGTTCCATGGTGTCATTAGATGTATGGCATGTTGCTCCAAAAATGTCTTGAAGATACCAATATAAACTTCAGTGTCTACAGTCGTATCAAATAAAATGACAGATTTAACACTTGTCAACAATTAGTGTTGTCAGTCCTCCCAGAGCCATGGCGGCCGCGCCGTGGCTCAGTGGTTAGACCGCTTGGCTCTCACCAAGGCGGCCCGGGTTCGTTCCCAGGCGACCGCAAAGTGAGATTTGTGGTGGAAAACACTGCTGGGGCGGGTTTTCTCCGGGATCTACGGTTTCCCCCGCCATCTCATTCCACCGGTGCCCCATCTCCATCTCATGTATCATCAGTGTCACCGCCTGCGGTGCCGTATTAGTAAGAGCGGGCGTTAAACACTACACATTTCATTTTTTCCCAGAGCCACTGAGATCATTAAAACATATTTCTACATTCTACAAGTTTTCAAAGGGAAATTATGTCCTATTGAAATGGTTCAGGTTTATAAGGATCACACTATAGTTTACTTGTATCCTTTAGATTGTTTTGTGGATCGTCCCTGTCCCAGGTGTTGTGACAGACTAAATTAGAAGATAGTTTGGTTCCAAAAACCTTACAAATTATTACAGTTTATCGTAGTATCAATTTGACATAATTTTGTCGGACGGTTAAGTTTTCCACTTTCTTCTCACCGCATATGTTTGCAAAACAAAAACTTTGGGATAATTTAGAATTAATGCTCGCCAAACATGAAATGTGGAATTTAGAATAGGCCGAAAATTGTATGACACTGAATAGCACCTCTACCACCTTTGAGGTGTAAGTCCACCCTGTCGTCTTGTAGCTTCGCACACACACTGAGTTGAAGTATGCGCCCCCGGGGATCATTCTGCTTCTGTTTCTTACTGAAGGCGCCAGTAGCGCTAGGGCTGTGTCAGAACCTTCAGTCCAATCAGGAACATCTAAAGTAGGACAGTGATGACGTAATTGTCAGCTGTTATTCTCCTGAATTATATATACTTTACTACTTTACTACTTTATCCATGAGTTTTTTCGGGGGTTTCCCGGCTCGCTAGGCGAATGCTGGGTAGGTTAATTACATTCCAGAATTTCCTGTCCCTCTATTTGATCTCCATTATCATTTCACATCATCTCTCCTCTGGTGGTCTCTTTGAGAGTAGAAGTGTCGGCGGATGTCTCGGTGGTGCATGGCAGGATGAATGCTCTGAGGTAAACTATTTCCTCCTCCGGTAGATCAGTTGTTGGTCTCCGCTCCTCTGCTGGGACCATTTCGGGACCGCCAGTCAGGGACCTTTGGTGCTTCGACCGCCTGCCTGGGACCGTTGGGGCTCGGCTGCTGGGTTCGTTGCCGTCGGGGAGTGTGTCCTTTGTCCTGGCTTGTCGGGGGAAGTCTCTATCTAAGTAAGCTGTAGGGACTGTGCCCTCTGCACTATCGTGGTTACTTTGGACGCCCACCCTCTGTCTCCTCTCGCCTCAGTCTACCTCCCGGGGGTGCTCCACTTGGGGACATAGGCACAATGGACCCAGCATAGTAGTTTAAGTGTCGAATCCTAATCGTAGGTGATAACCCCCATGGATGTCCTGTGGGGAGGTAGACTTCGGAATGCCACAATACAGTGTATCAAACATTTAGCGAACTTCCCCCCGCCCCCACCATTAAAACAGTAAAAAATGTTTCATACAGAAATGGCTCTAAATCAGTTATTGCTCAGTTACAAGACAAACCAAAATAACTTACCAAAATAACTCGAAATGGCTTCCTCCTATGATGCGTTGCATGTAATCGAGTAGTAAAGTGTTGTGTATTTGGTCAAATCCGCTGTGCATACTCACTCTGGTGATATTCGATGCAGAAATCGCACAAACCGGAGACTTAAAATGTGCTACCACGAAGTAGTCCATTAGATTCGGGCCAGGAAATCGAGCGGGCCATGCAATAAATCCTCCACGGTCAATCCATTTCTGTGGAAGTTTATCATCCAGGAAGTTGTGTACCGCCTAACTGAAATGAGTTGCACCATAGTGTGTAAAAATCACATTGGTCTTAATTCCAGAAGCGTTACATTCACTGTATCTAAAATCCTCTCTGGTATCATCATATAGATATTACGTACAGATGGTCGTGTCAATACAACTACGGTGAATAGTATATGCACTCCATTTTTAGTGTGCTTTGCGATTCAATCCGAACTGAATTTCTTACAAATGGCGGTACTCAGCGTGACAAATGCATTCAGATTTTGCCTCGACGTGTAAACATGTTAACAAGCGAAAAATGGTGTTGATACTTAAGCTGACAGGCGCACCAAGCGCTACAAAACACACTTTACTCAATCGTTACTCATTAGGCGTGAATAGAAACGATTACAGGCACACAAATGTGAAGTTTATCTTTACAGCTTTTTATGACAGTTTTAATGTGCTTATTGTAGTAGGAAAGCATGGAGCTGTTGATATCGACAGTCAGAACTTCGCTTCTCTCGCGTTCATATGTTATCTGTCAACTGCAGCGCCGCGTATTGGAAGAGAGCAAACGGAAATAGCTTGCGAGGCATTCTTTGTCGATAATGGAATTGATGGCAAACGCTCTTTATAGGCTCGGAATCATCATGCTCAGATTAGACGGTGGCAAAGTTACTCCTTTGCTGAATAAAATGTTTATATTCCAGCACAAAATAAGGGTGGTTATTTTGAGGCGTTAATATTTACAGTGGAAAAATTAGTTAAACGTGGAGCGTTTAAGGCCTAAATACTGTCAGTTGCACAGAAATAAAAATAGAGTAAAACCTGACCAATAATCCATAAATTAAATATACAATGGCAGAATGCTTTACCAAAGGATTTTAAAAGAAACAGAGATATAATTAACACAATTTTTATATGTGGGTGCCCAGGCAGTTCTTACGCTGATTTCATCACGTGTAAGCTTAACACTCGTGTTAAATCTGTTGTTAAACCCATATATACCAAGTCGTTAACAATAATTACAGAATTGTCAGGAACGCAGTTTTGAGGTCGATTTTCTTTATTTAGACCGTCTAAATGGCATTCGTAATACAGAACGGCCTATGAGGAGAAATGATTTTGAGGAGCTATCAGAAGATTTTCTACAGAGGTATAGACTGTCGCAATAAGTTGTTACGAAGGTTACTGAGGAAGTACGAGAGAGGTTAGAACATGCATCAAATAGGAATATGCCGATCTCGCCTTTGCTTCAACTATTAATAACTTTGCGATTTAGGGCGCCGGGGTAGCGCGGTGGTTTCGTTCGCGGCTCCCGTTCTAAGGGTCCCGAGTTCGATTCCCGGCTCTGGGGTTGGCGATTTTAAGTCGGCCCTATCCACGCCTTCACCTCTGTCTAGCACACGTGAAGTATCCCCTATGCCCAACGTGGTTCGGAGTCCACGGTAAAAACTGTAGGTCCTCTCACCTCACCGCCATCTTCACTATCACCCTATCATCGGAGGTAATGGACACCGCCCTCTGGGTGCCTCCACCTGAGAAATGGGTCCGGTCATCACTTGGTGGGGTGAGGTTACCCCGAAGGCCAAGGTTGCCATGTGGGGAGTGTTAGTAACTAACTAACTTTGCGATTTTATAATTCACTGAATTATGTGGATAATACTCACCACCGCCCGTTTTGAAACGTTCAAGTCTCTCGTCACTTCTGTCCGCACCTCGTTTTAAATTTATATAATATTGACGAGGTTGCTTCGTACTTCTGTGTGTGACATTTGCATTCTGATTAAATTCATTTCCAATTTTTTCCCACGTCGCATCTTTCTCTTTCACATTTACCGCCTCCGTCCTCTTATTTTCCACAATATCGTTATATTTAGCTACTAATTCAACATCTGTTGGTGAAATCGGGCATTAGTAACTTAGAAAATGCTTACAAATATCAACCTACCAGTTCTAGAAAGCACTTCCTACAAAAGAAAAACAATGGCTTTTCAGAATGCAAAATAGTCGTACGAAATAAAATAATAAAACAAGTTCCTCTTGTAACTACTTAGGCTGTTATGGTTCATAATGCCAAAGGAAACAAATAAATATTAAAGTGAATCAATTCAGGCATGTGTGAAACAATAAAGATGATATTAAAATATAAAACTTTAGACTCATTCTGCGTTTTTTTCTTCGCCCTTTAAATAATGATGATACATATGTTTAAGTGCAGCTATGAAAGTTGGGCCCCGAATAGACAAGATTAGAGGAAAATTGAATCTGCAGAAATGAAATTCCTCAGATATCGCTGCTGTCTTACTCTGCTGGACCATCTTAGAAATGAAGATATAAGAAACGATCTTCAAACATGTATGTTAAGAGAAGTCATTTATAGATGCAGGAGGGAGTTTTAACCAAAGCTACAACTTTTACTTTTTGGTCTAGTAAAGTTGTATTTGTAATGTATGGTCATTTTATAAGCTGCCCTTGGTAGATTGTCTTCTGAGTGTATCAAACGTGCCTACCCGTCAGCAAATAATATTGTATTTGAGGGCATTAGCCCTAATGTAGGAGTTAAATTTTAAATTCATCTGCCATTCTCTTTTGACTTTATCCAAAGACAAATTCAACAAAGCGTGTGCTAAGGTGCACCCTTGTCGTACCCTGTGATATTTCTCTATTTCTTTACTAACTCTTTGATTGGTTTGTGCTCTTATCATATTACTTTTATACAAGTTTTGTATTGTTTTAAACATATGATGTGGAACTTCTTTCATCAGTAATGCTTTCCATAACAGCCCTCTACCTGTCTCGGTAGCGTAGATGTTAGCATGTCTGCCTCACGTTCAAGAGGTCCCAAGTTCGAGTCTCGGTCAGGGTGAGTTACCTGGTTAAGGTTTTTTCCAGGGTTTTCCCTTATTCCGAAAGACGAATGTCGAGTAACTCTTAAGCTTTATGGACCCTGGACTCATTTGAGCATCATTTCACCCATTTCATTCATCGTCCGATATGATTTAACGTGTTAGCTGAATCAAAAACTTTTTCGTAATCTGTAAATATAATTGAGTTAGAAAACTATATTCTCTGTTTTAATTATTTGATGCAGAATGAAAATTTAATCTGAACATGTTTACATTCGCTTTAAATTCATTCTGCTTTTAGTGTTGTTTGTACATCAGTTGCAAACTTTTCATATTATTCTTGCATAAATGTTACGTTCCTTCTGCTCTCCTCTCTTAAATATTGGTATAATTACTGTTTCATTCCAGTTAACAAGAATGTATCCATACTTCTAACAGATATTTATCTAAAAACCTATTCAATAGTGATTGTGGGTTACACGTAAAAAGCACTGTATCAGTACAGTCGTTTCCTATCCATTTTAAATCCTTAATTCTTTTTAATGCTTCTTTCAGTTATTCCATTGTAATTGTTCAATTTTAAAACTTGGATAAATTATTCCGGAAAGCGCTACTTCAGAGTGCTGAGGTGACTTGATTGTGAAGCAAGTATATAATTACTGTTCACGAATTTTTATCCAAAACTACGGTTTAAACAGATCAATGTTCTATGTTGTTTATCTGTTGTAGTTAATGAATAGATATAGTCAAGTTATTGTTTTATACTATGAGGTCCATTTTTATTTTTACTGAATTTTGTATAATCTGATAACTCAAAATAATTAATGCTACAGTTGTATAAGACGTCCATACTTTAAAATATTTTCTGAATTTTCTTTTCAGATTTTTCAAACAAGAATATGAAAGAAAATAATAAATTACTAAATTGCCTCACTGTTATACATAGGTGCGTTTGCTGCTTGTTATATTTGTCTAAATTAATGCATGACATTCTGTACATAAGTAACATAAACCTCAATTATAAGTGATTGTTTAACTATGTAATTTTTTAAAATAAAATGTTGCATTATTATATTAGGTCATTAAAACCTGGCCTGTTAAATAATTGAAATATCCAGTAGCATAAATACAGCTATTCAAAGTGCAGAATATGACGAGCATATTCACTAAAAATGTATATGCCGCCATGAAAATTCGATTGACATGTAATTTAGATACCGTGTTAATGCTTAACGATGCAACTACTCGTTCTTAAAACGCAATTTCATTCATTAATTTAGATTAATAAAACATTGTTATAAAACGATTGCCTTGTTTATGCATCGTGAAAAATGAAATGAGCAGAAAATGTAGTGTATTTACTGCGCTGTGAAATATAAATATGAAAAATGTTTTCTGTGGGCTAATGCATTATTATAAATCCAGTTTCAGTGTTCAGTTTGTAAACTGATCAAAGGACTGTTTCTGTTGCAATTGGCAGCTTGTATTTAAATTGTCTCTAATTCTCTTTTAAGGCCAAACGTTTTATGGTAGGTGCATTCATCAGTACTATTAAGTTGCGAAGCACTGATCACGCTCGTAATGTCACGCCTGTGTACGGCCTAAGAAAAGAAAAGACTGGCATGTTGAATATACAATTAAATTAAAGGTAAGGTCTACTCCCATTAGTCCTGGACCCGTAGGACCAAAACCCGGGCCTCTCGGGTATATTTACCGTAGGACGGTGCCTATTTTAAATACCGCCCCCCCCCCCCCCGCTGCACGTGGCAACGGGACGGAAGTGGATGCGCCACTTACGCGCCAGTCCTTAATGAACCAGCTACCAAAAAACCTTGGTAGGGCCGCCGGTGTCTAGCACACCAACTACTAGCTCTGCAGGCTAGTACCCGGGACTTATGGGGCAACCCTCTACCCCCTCCGGGCGGCCAGTAGCCTGGCCGGAGGTACCCAGTTTCCCGTGGGTGTCGGGAACACACTGCCCCTCGAGTCCATCCCAATCCGAACAGCTCCCAGAGGGAGGGGCTCGAATGTTCGACCCGAGATTCCTCTAGTAACGTCAGAGGTACCACGAGTGCTAAGGGGTCGCAGCGCCCGCACCTTGGCAGCTGAAAGAGACGAATCCCTCCCCCTACGGAGATGTTGAATATACAGTACAATTTTAAAAACTCGTTACTTGTGACAGTTCAGTCGTAGCAAGGAGAACAACGTTACCGGGTTGTATTAGAAAGCTAGTGAGCAGTATGAAAGAAAGTACAGTAGAGTCTCGATTATCCAACCTAATATGGCCCTGGACAAGGTCGGATAACCGAAAATGTCGGATAGTACAAAAGAAGTTGGAAAATGTAGTAAAACATTAAAACAATTGTTGGTTTTGCGGTATTTCCTGAATAATCAAACCAATTCTACATGCAATATTGAACAAAAAGAAGCTTCAAATCTCTTCAGAAAAGAAACTTTTTAATGAAGTCTGCTTGCCTGCTGAATGACGTTTCTTTGCTGCGAGATTTTGCCATCGACGAAACATCAATACCTCAGTTGTACTTGCCTCCGGCTCTTGCTCCACATATCTTTATGTCATCTCTAAAGCACGTAAACCTTCAGCGTGACTCATCTTTTTCTCTCTTTTTTTTTAATGTACGTCCTCCAACGTTAAGTCATATCGGACGATGAATCGAATGAGTGAATTGATGCTCAAATGAGCCTAGGATCCATAGAGCTTAGAGTTACTCGACATTCGTCGTTAAGAATAAGGGAACGCCCCGGAAAAAACCTTATCCAGGTAACTCACCTTGATCGAGATTCGAACTCGGGACCTCTTGAACGTGAGGCAGACACGCTACCACCACGCTACCAAGGCGGGCTCCTTCTCGTTTTATTCTTCAATTTCTCATTCTGCTGCATCCTCATTATCTCTACCATTTACGAACTCAACAATATCAGGGTCTGTGAGTTCAAACGGTTGATCTTCTGCACACAAACTACTCTCATCTTTGAGTCGTAGCGTCCTCACAGTCAAGAGTGCTGTTTAGTAAGGGAACAATGTCACCCATGTCTTCTTGTACTGTCTTCTTTATTTTCATCATCAACTAACAGTATGTTCCAAGCCTTTGCTAATGTTTCGATTTAGTGCACCCTTGAAGCAAATATGTGGCGAGCAAAGAGTTCTACGTTGGCGCTACAGTTTGATACAATAATGTTTAGCTCAGGGTAAAGCAATGAGGTTTCTCACAGGGTATGCGAAGGATAGTTTTAATGACACTGGAATGCCCGTTTCAAACTGGTTTAATGACTGCTTCTTTTATTATTACATTAAACTCGAAGTTGCCGACCAAGGATTACCAATATCACTGTTTAAAGTTACTGAAGGCGGAATGCTTATTACTCGATAATACTTAATTAGTTAGGTATAAACTGACAAATATCTTCTCTCATCACTTCTGGTCTGTCCTCGACCAAGACAGAGGAAGAGGACTGCCCTAATCGGCTGCACGCTTCGGACTGGTCCACAGCTGCGCGTTGGCGTGGTTGTTACTTTCACTTTCTTGAAGCCCATTATTCAACCAAAGATTCTCTTTGTGACTATTTTGTCATGCCATTATGAAGGGTCCGAAGAATAGCCCATTCAACAAAGTCAAGTACTACCCTTTAGAAATCTGCTTAGGGCAATGTTTCTTACGTTTCTTTTGTTAAAACAACCTATTCACCCAAACTGCTATTCAACTCGACTGCACTTGCACGCGTTCCACACAAATATACATTCCTTTGAAATTCATCATGACTCTTTACTTATGGCAATTCTTAATTTCGGTATCACCCTACACACAGACTGTCACAAAATTTAGTCACCGACAAAATACACATTTTAGTAAGTGATTGTTTTTTTTTTTTTTTTTTTTTTTTTTTTTTTTTTTTTTTTTTTTTTTGAGAAATATGCTTTTTATTCATGTGTGGGATAATACGGAATGTCGGATTACCGAAGGTCGGATAACCGAGATTCTACTGTACGTGCTACCCCTAGAAGTTCAGCTTGTGGGCGAACGGAAAGAAAATGTTAGAACCTTGCAACTACAACTGCCCAAGGAAGTCACGCGGAAGCCTGTTCCTCCAGTTACTGTCTTAAATTGCTGGTCCTGGGTTCACTTCCGTGTTGGAAGTTGGTAATCCTTTTAGCCAGTATTATTCCCCATTTTTCTGGAATCTGGAGCTGTGAGTGATCGAGTAGATAGATGTACGTGTGAATTTAATAAATGAGATTGTAGACTTCGCATTCATTTGTTGTTTAGCAATAGTTTTCATCGACAGAATACATTCTCACCACCAGTAGGCAGCGGTAGAGTTTAGATTATTATTCGGTTTAGTGGTTAGTTTAAGCTTCTAGATGGCGCATCACGTAATGTCCAGCAACGTAAAGAACGTCCCTGGAAGGTGTGTGCTGCCTTACACAGTGGGACAAGGACAGCGTATGTTCGTGGCAGCGAACACCTGCTACACAAGGAGTAGAACCGTTATAAAAAAACATTCGCCCTATTCACTCTGTACACTAAAACCGAGAAGATTCATTCACAAAAGTTGAAGCCGTCAGAATGTTTGTGAATTGTCTGTAACTGTACTGACATGGGGTGTCATAAACCTGTCCAGGGAGGGTGTAGGAATCTTCGCCAATTCCCCTGCGTCTCAGGCGTTGGAGGGCAGTATGTGTGTGTGTTTTTACTAGCTTTAAAACCTGGTTTTTACCGTGGTTGTATCGCATAATATTTAGTTTAAGAAGTACCGTGTATTTATTAATGAAAATTATACTCTTCGTTATACTATACTATTTGTTACATGGTTGATCTAGTGTATGTTGAAATGGAGTATGTTTATAATAATGCTTGAAGTTCATCTCATTAGATGTATTGTGCTTCAATACATTTCACTACACCGTTACTGTTAAGAATAAGTGTTTTCAAAATGTTCAGTACATTGTGTTGTTTTCATTTTGAATCTGGTTAGTTTCATTCTAAGATATTTTAAACTTGCTTTTTATAACTAGGATTATAAAAAGAACAAAAATAACAGTTGGTCTTCTTTGGGGGTGATAGAGCCAAAACGTTTAAAATATATCGCATTTTAATTCAAGACTTGTCAGAGAATGTCGAAGATAGTAGAGATAATCCTGGAATCACTTGACATGTTATTTCCCGCGTATGCACGTAGGACATACACGAAACGAATGTGAGCAATATTTCTGAAACACTGAAAATTCAGTGGTGTTTCCACTAAATAGATTTCAAGATTCGAACCGGGTTAAAGACTTCTAGACTCACCAGACTTCAAGTTCAGTATTATTGTAACATTTGGCCCTATTCACAGCTGAGCAGGTTCAGAAAAATACCATTAAATGTCAAACGTAGTGACATTTAGGGTAGAAGCTAAGGAAATGTATCTCCCATTATGTGGCTATCTATGAAATTTATGTGTTACTTTAATCTTGTATAAATGGAGCCAGGCCGTTTCCGGGGTATCGTAATCGGATGAGACTTTACAAAAAAAAAAAAGTGCTGGCAATAGAAACTCATTTAGTTGAATAACGAGCCCGGTTGCTTCAAACCGCCGGCCCAAGACCTCCGGATCGGGTCGTTAAAGCTTATCGTTTTATGGGATCTAGATAGGATAGAGCAAAACATAAAAACACAATGATGACATGGCACACGACCCAGTTAGTTCGGTAAGAAAGGCTATTTCATACTCCATTTTACAGCTTCATCGTGTTCTTTTATTCCACATCTTGTTTCTATTCTTTCATATTCCGTGTAAGTCTTATTTTCTTCTTAAGTTCTGCTTTAATATATAAAAGGATGTTGCTGCAACTTGTATAGTGACTCGATTGGCAAAATTGCAGAAAGAAGTCAGTTTTTCGTTTAGCTTCAAATAATATTAGTAGATTATGCTACCAAATTGACAAATACATGTTATAGGATTGAAGAAAAGTACAACACTTGTATATACATATATATTAATTTACGTCCTCCAACATTGTCATATCGGAAGGTGAATGAAATGGGTGAAATGATATTGAAATGAACCTAGGGTCCATAGAACTTAGAGTTACTACACATTCATCTTTCAGGATAAGGGAAAACCCCGTAAAATACCTTATCATGTCACCCTAACCAAGATTCGAACTCAGAACCTGTTGAACGTGAACCAGTCACGCTACAGAGGCGGTCCCAATACTGTACACGTACTTGGTAAAGTCTGTTTTTTTAACGTGTGTGCAGTTCCCACTCAAAGGGACCTCAAAGGAACTGACCCTTCCGCCCACTAATGACCGTCATAAATCTATCTCCACACTTCAGAAATGGAACACTGTCGTTGAGGACCAATAGCAACCCTGGTTTTCTGAAAATGACAGTTGCATGTCTACTCCGCGTGGAGTCTCAGTTGCCAAAGTTCCAACTTCCAGTTGTTCTGTTTCATTAGGTGCAAGACGGTGATGTTAAAATGTTGCAACCTTGTAGAGAGGACCGTCAGGAGGAGGGTCCATGTTGTAAAACGATTATGAGGGTTCCTCAAAGAAAGCGGCCGCCGTGCACTTGCGTTGAGTAGACAGACTATACTCGATCACTATCATATGAATACAGGAGGAAAGGCGAGGATCCATAAAGAATTAAATAGAAGTCAGGTCGTCTTTGATTTCTATATTATCTACTATTTAATATTAATCAAACGTTTGATTAACATACTGTATGAAAAACCGCAATAATCGCATTTATTAATTTTGAGAAGCTGCAAATGTTACAAGACCTACGCCTTATGGAGCTCTGGTTCCCGATCTATGAAGAGATTATGTTACTTTATTATTTTCGTATAATCAATCAGTGCCACCTAACGGCCTTAAGAGCAAAGTTACTTTCACCACTGTTAACTTGTGCACGGCCCCAAGGTAGTGTCCTGGCACCCACTCTCTTCCTTCTATACATCAACACTACCATCCCTGCCACGCTGCTCGCTGTATCTCTTTGCTGACGATACAACTGCCACCTCCACGTCATCAGAGCTCAACATATGTGCTCGCAGGATTCAACAATATGCCGACCTCCTCACCACCTGGTTTAAACGTTGCCGCCTACGTATCCACTCACAGAAGAGCAAGGCCATCACCTTCTCTCAAAGTCAAATAGTGGACCTTCCACCATTTCGTCAAGCTGTTGAGGACGTCCATTGGAAAACTTACGTTAAGTATCTTGGTGTTCTATTCGACATCAAATTGACGTGGAGAGACCACATTACATATGTGGGTAGTAAAGTTAGCAAAAGAATGGGCATGCTCTACCCTCTCTATAACCGACGATCGGTGATGCCTCTACCTACAAAACTGCTCCTCGGACCAGCCATCACATACGCCAGTGAGATATGGGGAGTAGCAGCCAAGTCTCACCTACATCGCCTTGAAATTCTACAATCCCTATTCCTCCGCATTGCCACAGACTCCTCTTGGTACATCGCCAATCTAGTTATCCGACGAGACCTACGTATCCGCACAATAACTGACCACATCCATACCCTTTCACGTTCCTTCTATCAAAACCTCTCCCACAGCTTCAACTCCCTCATCCGCGGTCCAGATGAGTACGACATCGATCCTGGAGAGCGCTACAAACGCCCAAGGCTGCTTCTAGGCGCATAAAATAACACATCAGATGGTTTCTATATAACTTCAACCTCATCGTCTGCCGTATATTATCCTTCCTTACAAAACACGCCACTTCCAGTAGAGGGCCTAGCCCTGATCTGGCTTGAGACTGAAGGTCTAAAATTCAGATCTTCAATGTCCAGTCACGATGGACTTGTGTACGGCCTGTAAGAGCTATTGATCTTGTGTGCCGTGGCTTGAGGTTAAGTTTCATGTGCTAAGTAGGCCTGTGTGATGTAGGCAATCAATAACTTGTTTTATTGCTTTTAACAATTTTTGTTTCATGAAAGTCACTACAAATGCAACTCGTGGTTTTGAACTACCCTAGATAAATTCAAAACCACTCGTGTCATCACCTAGGATAATTGGCATACAGCGTTGTGATAGGCCAGGGCTTATCTGTATGTCTCACGATCAACAATTAATGGCCGCGGACGTTCAGTAATGGACAACGTAAATTGTAAAGCCAAGTTCCTCACGTCAGACGGTTACCTTACGTGCGGTAAGTAAATTTCCCATTTTTGTAGCAGTTTTTCTGTATAGATCATTTTATAAAGCACAAGATATGGACCAGGAATTTGTCAGCAAAGAAAGTGGTTTTCTTTTTGTAACAAATGAACCAGGAAAATGGAATTCTCATTTGTACATTTCTTGCCCCGAATATTGTATGCCATCGGAACATTATTACATTTCGCTGAACGAAGGAAACTTTGTCGAGAGCTAATTTCATAGAGTTGGCAAGTATATAGATTGTATCGAAACTACACCGAACGAATACAGCCGTTGAGTTTAGAACTTAACTAGTCCGAATTCCGGTATCGCAGCTTCGAAATTCTCTTAGGTATAATTTTATGCAGCATTAAATATTACATTATTTTGTGATTAGGCAGCGCAGGAACCACTGGTGTGCGAACCTCAAAAGTTGTTATTGGGATGCACCAGCCACGAAAACAAAAGCATTACTCCTTGGTCTTTATCAGTGACCCCAGCCTCGCTTTCAGGTAATGGGGCAAAGGGCAGTTACTTGTGGAAAAAGTCGACAATGACTCGCACAGTTCCAAGGTTGTTCATTTTGTTATGATCTTAATTGTACAGTACTTTCAACCAGTTACTGTAAAATCAACAGCTTCCTTTTCAGTTACAAATGATTTATTTAGTATTATTAAACACAGTGAAATAAAATGCTTGTCTCATTTCATAAAGCATTTAGTTTTGGTTAACTTTATCCACAATTCTTTGATATTGCTCTTATATATATATATATATATATATATATAATTTAATGCTTCTCTTAACCTCAATAATATAAACTTCCCTCTAAAAGGTTTAAGTTACATATGTCCACCAGCCGTCATCGACTGTTATAACGGAATGTTGGAACACATTGAGCACCCTTAAACAAATAACTAAGGGATAGCTTCTTTATTGCGGTTTCATAAACCAAAGAAAGTCATAATAGTAGCAAGCTACCGTGGAGTACGTCGGTGTGTTTACAAAAAAAACTACAACAGGCGGTACGGTGTGTCACCTACCTGCGTACTTAGATAGCGTGAGGGACGCGGCATTGTTCCCCTAACTGCCTAATTCCACACTCATTTTGGAGCGCGTTTATGCGGCTATATTGGCGGTTAAAGCAATCTATATGTGCAACATATAAGCTGTTTTTATGTAATTGTGGTCCTCCAACGTTAAGTCATATCGGACGCTGAATGGAATTGGTGAAATGACGCTCGAATGAGCCCAGGGTCAATGGAGCTTAGAGTTACCCGACATTCGTCTGTAAGGATAAGGGAAAACCCCGGTAACAATCTTATCCAAGTAACTCGCCCTGAGCGAGATTCAGGACCTCTTGAACGTGAGGCAGACATGCTACCACCACGTTACCGAGGCGGGCTGTCACATAGAAGCTGAGCAACTACTTCTATATATTCGTTCGGTGTCGTTTCCAAACACCCTGTATAAATAAAATAGTTTTGTATACTATTTATGGATTAGCGGGTATTCAAAGTTTTGTAAACTACTTTCATCCGAGTATAAGTATTGCAGATGCTGTAAGCCACAAAGTTATTTTACTTTATATTATTTCCCTCTCTAATGGAAACAGAAGACAGACGTTATCTTGCTTCGCAGATTGAAACTTCAAGTAATAAGACATATCTATGGTTCCCTACTGTGCGACGAAACTCAAGATAATTGAACCTCCTACTCGTTTTTGTTATCTTTCCATCTGTAACAATTCTCACTCCGTGCTTTCCGGCGGATTTTTTCTTTGTTTCTTTTTTCCCCCATTTTTGTGAAGTAATTTAAAACGTTAACCTAGAAGGTAGATGAGGTGTGTCTGCTCTGAGAGTTGTGTAATTATTCTGAAAGTTTCCCTTTAGAAATGGAACGGGGAAAGGGAAAATCGCAATAATTTTAGAAAAAGTGTAGTTTGGCATTTACATTTATGAGAAATGGGATGTACTATATCTGTAGTGATGAATCGGAAGTATGTGAAAGTATTACGCATCAAAAAGTTCAAATCTTCATCGATCTAATGAAGAGTCTCTCGTGGTGCAGTTTATACATATTCACTGTGAAGTAATTACACAGGCTGAGAAATAGATTATTAAGCTATAGCCAGAATGAAACATGCAATGCCATAGCCGGATTTGAATCGTGAATCTTCTTATTTCCATCCTGGTACTACAAGATAGGCGACATTAAATTCCCTAAATGATTCGCATTTTTCCCGGAGATCTCAAATTCCTTTTGAAATGCCTTACACATTGATTTAATCTTGGGCTTCCTGGTAAAATTATTGTATTAATCAATGTAACTTAATTGTTCTTTCACACAAGTTTTGTGTAGGATAAAATGTGAAAGTTGCAACTGCAGAAGTGGAGTTATTACTTTTATCCTCGATTTTACAAACAGATGTTAAGACTTAACAAGGGTTTAACAAAAGTTATAACAAAAATTGCATTTCACCAATGAGTGTTAGCTTAACTTTCGTGTTAAATCTCTCGTTAAATTAACAAGTCAAGTTTCTGATGTTAAGTGCTTAACAATTGTAAATAGTCAAGATGGTGGGCGTGAACTCAGCTGTTGTCGATTTGCTATATTTAAAACATTCGTAATAGAGTACGGCCTTTGAGCAGAAATTATTTTGAGGAGCTATCAGAAGAAAATTTTCTACAGAGGTATAGACTGTCCAAACAAGTTGCTATGAAGGTTACTGCGGAAGTAAAAGAGAGGTTAGATAATGCATCGAAAGGAATATGCCGATCTCGCCTTTGCTTCAAGTATTAATAATTTTTCTATTTTATAATTCACTGAATTATGTGGATAATACTGTCCACCTCCCGTCTTGAAAAGTACAAGTCACTCGTCACTTGTACTTCTTCGCACCTCGTTTTAAATTTACATAATACGTTTCGTGTTTCTAGTAATGACATGTATTTGAATTAAATTAATTTCCAATTTTTTCCCGCGTGACATCTTTCTCTTTTACATTCACCGCATCCGTCTATTTCGCCACCAATTCAATTAACAATTCTCCATCGATGAGAAATTTATCTCACGCATTTTGTTTACGATTTCGTTAATCCGCCATTGTTTTAGCCATGTGCAGACGAAAATGAAAATAAAAGCGCATCGCAGTACGTTCAGAAAATAATACGACTGATCCACAGCCTTCTATAGCTGTAATATTTACAAGTTTGTTGGCGTTAACACGAGTTTTTTAACATTTTCAGAAAACAGGTTGGTGAAATGCAAGAAACTTAACAGATTTGTTAGCGCTGTTACATTTGCTAACGTCGATTTTAACATCTGTTGGTGAAATCGGGCATTAACAGATTTCGCACATCAAACGCTAAAATATGTTCTTCTATACGAAGTTAAGACCTTTCCGGGTATTTTTTCTGTCCTGATTTGTTGCAAACATTCATTGAACTTAATAGCATTGAACCAAACATGTTTTGTACAAGATAAAGTAAAATAATAACAGAACCGGAGGAAATAACAGTTGAATTGAGAATGATGCAAAAATTACAGCGACCCCTGCTTCTGTAGCATAGGTTGTAGCCAGGATGAGTTATCTAGATAAGGTTTTTTCCCGACGTTTTTCGTTAATCTGAAAGATGCATGTTGGATAACTGTAAGCTCTGTAGACCTTGGGCTCATTTAAGTATCCTTTCAGCCATTTCATTTATTCATTTAACTTTGGAGAACATTAAAACATAAGCATTACGTTCACCAGCTGTAGCCAAATAAAGGGAATAAATGTTTGTTACTATGAAAAGGTGATATGACACAATGATGTCTAAAATATTCGTTTAAAAAATAAACGTACAAACAGTAAAAACATGGAACGAACTCCACTTTGAAAGATGTGTAGTTAAGTTTTGTATAAAGCTCAATGCTGAATTTGAACAATGCTTATCTTTACGCACTCTTAGTATATCAGTGCTTAAGCGTTGATTAAGCCTTGTGCCTTAGGAATCTTACTTGTATTACTTGTTTCGTAAAGTTCTACAGTGTGATCCATATAAATCTGAACCATTTTAATAAGCCATATCTTTTGAACCACACGTGCAACTTCGGGAGAATATAATACACAATTGGGAGATTACATTACACTATTTACATCTCAGAGAAAATGTTGGAAGTGTCCTCCACCAGCATCTATACATGTTTGTACTCGTCTCGCCATATTCTCTGAAGTTTTACGGCGAGTATCCTCGCCAATGTTACTTATTTCGGTTCGAATGAATTACTTGAGGACATCAATTGCCCATGGCCTATTCTTGTACACTATTTTAGATGCCCGCTTGTTTAACGCCCGCCTTTACTACATACGGCACCGCAGGCGATGGCACTGATGATACATGAGATGAAGATGGAGCACCGGTGGAATGAGATGGGGGGGAACCGGAGATCCCGGAGAAAAGCCGCCCCAGCGCCGTGTTGTCCACCACAAATCTCACTTTGCGTTCGCCTGGGATCGAACCCGGGCCGCCTTGGTGAGAGCCAAGCGGTCTAACCACTCAGCCACGGCGCGGCCGTAACTCTGGTGAGGTTAGGTCAGGGGATATGGGGGGGGGGCACAGACCTTTTGAGATTATTCGATTATCAAGGTGTCATTAGATGTATGGCATGTTGCTCCATCTTGCTGGAAATAACCTCGCAATTCGATATCATCTCTGCAAAACTTCAGAGAATGTGCAAACATGTATAGATGCTGGTGGAGGACACTTCTAACATTTTCTCTGAGATGTAAATAGTGTAATGTAATCTCCCAATTGTGTATTATATTCTCCCAAAGTTGCACTGTGTCTTATTATTGGTTCAAAAGTTATGGCTTTTTGTAATAGTTCAGGTTTAAATGGACCGCGCTGTAGATACAAATGGCATGGTCGCATGCCGTCATTCGTTATGTGTTCATAAGACTTCAGTAATTCTCTTCCCACTTCAGAAAGTTAAAAATAAATATTGTATCAAGAAGGTATTACAGTATTAATTACTAAGAATTTTTAAATTAGAAAATAAATAACAGCTCAGTCGTCATGTTTGTTAGAGGAAGTTGAAACCAAGTTAATGTGCGTTGCTTCTCATCGCTTGCTGGTGTCGACATCCGATTTGGAGTACTAGCATTGTATAACTCTTGCATAAATCCAGTCTTTCATATTTTCCCGGCTTGCAAATTGATTTAGTTCTTATAGAATATTCCAAGCATAAAAGTACCCGCCTCGGTAGCGTAGGTGGTAGCTTGTCTGCCTCACGTTCAAGAGGTCCCGAGTTCGAATCTCGGTCAGGGTGAGTTACCCAGATAAGGTTTTTCCCGGGGGTTTCCCTTATCCTTAAAGACGAATGTCAGGTAGCTCTAAGCTTCAAGGACTCCGGACTCATTTGAGCATCATTTCACCCATTTCATTCATCGTCCGATATGACAACGTTGAAAGACGTAAATTAAAAAAAAAAAACATAAAAGTGTGGGTTTGAATCGCAAGTAGGTAATGCTACTACTGGTGAGTGTAAATGACATGGTATTGATGCCATTTTCGGTCATAGATGTTAATTGTTTTCGTGTTATTCTGTTTGCATCACACAAATTTAGCGTTTGATAACAGCCCCAGGTGTATTCTGCACTAGAAGTCTGCTCTTTTGTGTGCACCACGTACGTACTTGCATTAAGCCATGCCGTGTTTTTTGCCGATCAGCTATATCCTTGGAAAACTGCACCTAGCACTTTTGGAATCCCCAGGCTGCCGGGATCATTTGCCGGAAGAAAGAATAAATGGAAAAGGTCATGCGGATGAAACTCCAGCTAGGAATATTTGCATATGTGAGGCAATATGCAAAGTTAGAATTACTTATCAAAGTGAAAATCTCGTTCTGTAAAAGCGCTTGGATTGCAGCTGAGATGCTCCTAGGTATGTGGCATTCTCTAGAGAATTTCTACATACAACCTGTTTGAAAAATAAAACTACGCTTGACACAGACTTGGAAAGTAAACGAATGACACTCGTTACCGACGTCTTAAAATATTTGACCCGTCCTTTTATATGGCAGCATACGTTATTTTAGCAAGGTGCTTCCGTGAAACCCCAATATTTCAGTTTAAAAATAATATTTTAAAAAAACGTTTGGCGATAGAGAGACAAATGACGTTTACGAGCCTATTTCAAACAGATATTTCGAATGATGTCATGTTTTGGTTGATATGCATTGAAAAGGAGACATCGGTGTATGTACACATTCTTTCCCTTAAAGATGTAAACAAACCAGAGATGAATGTAAAGCACTTATGTAGAGTAGGACGTGTACAAATGGATGGTAAACTCATAGTTTATCTGCAGTATACGAGGGTCGGCTTATAAGTTCCGGACCTTACAATAAAAAAATGTAAAAACACATTAAAAATGTTTTTCTTTATTTCTCAACATAATTTCCATACATTTGTCATATCAGTTCTAATTTAATGAAACCTTCTCTGTTCATCGCATCAATGGCCTCTGTGAAATGGTCGTCCTCCAAGAATTATTTTGAGGTTTGGGAACATATTTTTCTTTGCCAAGTAAGGTTTTTTTTCTTTTCACCTCGTCACTCAAACGTTACAATAAGCTTGCGTAGTACTCACAAATTATACTTTTACCCTTTTCCAAGTAATCAATAAAAGTAATTCCCTGTGTATCCCAGAAAACAGTCGTCGTAACCTTGTTAGATGACAAAATTATCTTTGCCTTTTTTGGAGTTTGTTGAGCTGGCGCAATCCATTGTTTTGACTCCGATTTACTTTCTGGAGTGCAGTAATGAATCAAAGTTTCACCCATGGTAATAAGTCGTCTCAAAGGTTCACTGGGATGTTAACGGTAGAGCTCCAGTTTCTTAATAGAAACAGCTTTTCTTTGCAACTTTTGATCAGGTGTCAACAAACCCGGTACTCAACTTGCATGCATCTTGTGAAAGCCTAAAATATTACCTGCATGTTCTTTTGATATGTTTACAGCCTCTGCTATCTCAAACAACTTTAATCTGTGGTCTTCCAGTATTAAACGATGAATTTTTTCATTGACCTCTATAGTTGTGACTTACCACAGGGCGTCCAGAGCGAGGCTCATCACTAGTACTCGTATGTCTCATTTTAAACTCTACAACCCACCTTTTAACTATTGTATATGAAGGGGCAGAGTCTTTCAATGTACTGTCAATTTCCTCCTTGGTTTCTTTAGGCGTTAAGCCTTTCAAATGTAACTATTTAATCACGGCTCGTTTTTCCAAATCCTGCATTTTCGTGAAACCTCTACACTTGTCTTGTTTAAAATGCTGTCATTCAAAAACTAAACAAGCTATTGATCGTAACTATGGATACAAACAAGCTCTTCTACGGCTATCCGTCAAACTGGCCTAGTGGCGCCATCTATTTATGAGGCCCCGGACTTATCAGGCGACCCCCGTATATCATAATTTAAAGTGTATGGAAGTTGGAATTCTAATGCAATCATGTTGTTTTGTAGCCATGATAACCAAACAAGCAAGACCTGGTAACTCACATGGGACAAAAAAGCTGTGTCTTGGAATCCACGAAACGTAATTAAATGTTGCAATTCAACGAACGCATAGTAGGAGATTGGCGTTTGCCGCCTTCTGGTATCGGCATTCCTAGTGGTACAATCAGATCTAAACGACAGGATGTCTCTGTAAATGTGAGTACCAGGCGACCGCATGAGTCAGATGAGACTGAACAGAGGCAGAATGACTTACCCGTCGGGGAGGCGAGAACTAATGGCAAGGAATCGTATCACTGCTACCTGCAGACTTACTTGAGTTGATAACGGTGGATTATTGCAGCTACACTAAACATGTAGGCAACTATGAGACGACTTTTATGGTTGCATGTTTTGTCACAAATTAACTCCATATTTAACATCGCAATTTTTCCTTAACTTATTATTAGCAATTACATTGTATACTGGGCAGAAAGCTACATATATTTAAACCCCTATAATCACCCTTTCACATCTTGTAAGAGTGAGGGGAGCTGCCGCGCTTCCCGCCCTGTGCACCAATGAACGCATCACTTCAGCCAATGAAATTCACAGGAATCACAAATGACATAGTTCACTCCATGTGGAGGTTTTTTGTAATTTACGTCCTCCAACATTTAGTCATATCAGACGATGAATGGAATGGGTGAAATGATGCTCAAGTGAGCCCGGGGTCCATGGAGCTTAGAGTTACCCGACATTCGTCTTACAGGATAAGGGAAAACCCCGGAGAAAACCTTATCCAGGTAACTCACCCTGACCGAGATTCGAACTCGGGACCTCTTGAACGTGAGGCAGACATGCTATCACCACGCTACCGAGGCGGGCACATGGAGTAATCAGTGCGTTATCTGAGAAGTATCCATTACCAAAGATAAATCCATGGTATCCGTACGAGCAGCGCGACTATACGATGACTTGTGTTATTTGAGGACGTAAGATATTTATCCAAAACTGTTTATTTTGACCTTATCACTTGCTGAGAAAATATTAAATGCTGCCCATAAATAAAATAACCAGATTTCACTAAAGGTCTGTAGATCTAAACGGCATTTTATGTAAAGGATACAATAGTGAGTGTACAATAAATATCAAAAACGAAATAAAATTGCATATGTACTAAATAGAAACCTATCTCTAAGAAACGCACTGAGCTACCTAAACCACGATATATCTTATCAGAATTATGAATCACGTCTGTACAAGAACCGGCTACAAAGTTAGTGATTTTCAGAATTCTCTTCATGCGATAAAATCTTATGCTAACACATTCGTGTTTGGGAGAAGAAAAAAAAACATAAAAGCAGCCCTGTACTATGAAAATAACGCACTTATTTATTGTTGCACTCCATGGTTTTGATACGAATATTCTGTTGAATAAAGATTAATGATTTCTAAGTTGCAAGCTATGACTTATCACTTAATGCTGTAATTCGGCTGGTGAAATGCTGTTAAGAAAGAAATAAGAGTGTGTTAGAAGATCAGAACATTTAAAATTGAACACTTTAAGAAAAGATCCATTTCATAACTGTTATAAATGGGGATTTGATCAAGAAGTTCCACAATTCTGTCATCGCCAGGCATTTTCCAATGCTATGGCTCCTGCGATTTCCAAATTTCATTCAGATTTTGATAATAGTCTTTATAGGTGTAGATTAAGATTTACTAGTACATCCAACAACCGCATTACAACTTTTAAAAATGTTTAGCAGTAAATTGTCAATATTCCAGGACCTCGATATCAATAGTGTGTATTCTCTTAAAAGTTTACTGCATTGCGAAGGAAATTGATGTAAGAAAATGAAACCAAAAATGTTTGCTAACTTTATCAGTGAATTAAATGTTAAGTTGGCCTTCACTTTGACAAGTTCATGTGAAGAATCTCCGATTTGAATGTGGGTGCACGGAAAAGCCCAAGTCCTGGCATCAAACCGTTGGGTAATAAATTGGTTCAGATGCATTTATTCTTTGATGGAATGAGGTTTACCCGGGGTTAAGTGACTACATCGTATGAGGGTCATTTTTTTTCTTTTTTTAATATATTTATTAGATCGGTCAGCAATAATATATGCGTATGAGGATCATTGAAACAAAAAATATTAACAAACAGAAAAGAGAAAACATTTTACCTAAATACTTAATTGGCCATTCGTTTCTTTAGCTTGCAAACTATCAATTACAAAGTCATTTCGAGTATATTGAACAATAATCGACAGTGATTAGTTCACACTTAGGAAATTTGTTTGGTAATTATTGAAGTAAAAGATAAGTCTACAAAACTCTTTGTATGACTCCCAGAAAGAATGGTTTTTGGAACAAGAGAATGGCAGACGTATATAGGTTGTGTACATTTCCTGAGCGTATTTCGGTTCGTGCCATTCACTCAGTCGCAGCATCTCTGCTTTGGTGTAAGGTATTGTTGAGGAATCCTCTTGAATGCAAATCTGGCAGGGAGCACCAACACCAAAAGAAGCCGTACACTGCCCCTATGTTTCACTGCTGCTACCGTATTCTTCGGATCCAGTTTCGAGGTATATCCATGTTTTAGCATGGCGCTTTCACATAGAAAATTTCGTCTAAATATGTTGTCATCACAGAATGCTTCCTAACCAAAGTAAATGTTCGTGTTTCCTATCATTACCTAGGTATATTGAAACAAGAGCGTAGCAGCTAACCAGTGCTAATGATGTTCTAGATACGAAGCGTATGCAGTTGTCTAAAATATATTCAGTTCTCAATATTCCGATTGACTCTAAGAAAAAATCAAATATTGCAAATTATTTGAAGAGTGAACAGTGCTTGGGAAGACTAGACAATTACATAATTCTGTATTTACTCCTTGTCTTTTTGCCAAACTGAATCCCTTCAGATCATATTCAGTTTACTTCATACAAAGTAATTAACTATTAGCGTTACAGTATTAGAGTTTGTAATGAAATATTCTTTACATAATTGTCTACCATTTTCATGAATCATAATCCATGAAACATGGCAATTTCTGAATATGCCCTCGTCGTCATCTTGTAATCTATGAAGTCCACAACATAGAGACGTGGCCGCCTTTGTGTAAATTTAAACAGCTATCTTATGATACCCCCTTGCCATTTTTTTATCTTTTCGTTTTCATAACTGGATGTTTCGTGGCGCAAGGTAACTACTCCTTTCATTGGCCAAAACCATCAAATCATTGTGAAAATGTTGACCATTTATAAGTATTTCCTATTTGTTTTAAAGACTTCAAAAGTATTGCAAGTAATTTCATCTCTAGTAAACATTGAACTTGTTTGCCAGTATACAAGGTGCTTAAACTTGGATGATTCTAATTAGGCCTGAACTATTACTCTCTTGTGCTGTTTTTTTTTTTTTTTTTTTTTTTTTTTTTTTTTTTTTGTGATCGCTTATATACTGATACTATGAGTGATGTTCTTTCTCGTTACATTAAACATACACCTAAGTGTATAAGTGAACTAAATACTTGGGAAAACTCTTAAATTACGGCAACCTCTTTATATCTTTTAGAAGTGGTAGACAGGTATTACTAAAACAATGTGCAAAACTGTGTTCGATTCAAAGGAATTAGTAACATCTGCCGAGCTAGAGCAATTATTATTATTATTATTATTATTATTATTATTATTATTATTAAAGTACTAGAAGGCGAGCATGCAGACGTTACGTTCACCAGTAATAACTAAGTACCAACTAATAAGTAACCATCAAAAGAATTGTAAATCTCATTGGGGAACATTTTATAAGGCCACCTGAATTAAAAAAGAAACCAAAGTCTATAAATATCTTAATTTCGAAATGTAACTAAAAATACCAACCTTGGTATTTTAAGTTCAGATGTGACACGAAGATTTTTCAGAAAACCGTAGGCCCACATATCTTCTGCATCGAATCCTTCTCTCTCTCTCTCTCTCTCTCTCTCTCTCTCTCTCTCTCTCTCTCTCTCTCTCTCTCTCTCTCTCTCTCTCTCTCTCTCTCTCTCTCTCTCTCTCTCAAAATGGCCCTGGATTTTTATTAAAATAACTTGCGTTTAAGATTTTTCATAAAAATGAATTTTGAGTGCGTCTTGAATTTCTATTGAAAATCTTGTGTTTTCTAGGAATAGGTCTGAACTCCTTTTTATTGTGGACTTTTGCATAACTGGAAAACTGTAAGAGATAGAAAAAATTATAGCATACAATTTATTTCAGATAAATGTTATATTCCTTGTTTTAGCTCTTGGCTGTAAAAGGAAAACAGAATGCAAAGCCATCACTTAGCCACCCGCTCTTAAAAGATTTCATTATTGCCTACTTAAGCATATTGTATTTCCTTATTTTCTTTGCACCTACAAGGAAATGATGTGAGGGAAAAAATAAATTTGCGTTCGTAATAAGTTTTTTCAAGAATGATTAAAGAAAGCCATATGAGTGCACACATCAGATATTGGCATTATAAAATATGTGTGTGTGTGTCTGCCTCTGAAATAGCGCATTTGCAAGATTGACGCCATAGAAGTGTTACAAAAACGATGCGAAAGCATGGAACCACTTGCTGGGCTGTGGAAATTAATGTGTATTTTATTACGAGCGTTGGCCCAAGCCGTAGTTTAACGTGGTAATTAAGACAATCGTTATGAATAACGACGTACTTAACCCCCGCAGTACAGGGAAAATCCTCGGAGCAAAGCTCTCAGCTACTCAAGTTAATTCCCATTATAACGAAATAGACTTCTGCGGAACAAAAACTAGATCGGGTCGCTGTAAAACACCTTAGTGGAAACTTAACAAAAGTTCGCCTTGTAGAACGGCTTAACTGATTCAGTCTAATATATTACATCACAGGGCCTAATCATTCCTTACAGCGTTACGGTAAGGAAAATAAAAGACTGTAGAAGTGCAGATATCATTCTTTAGTAAATATTCAGATGTAGCAGAACGTTGAAGACGGCGATTCTGAGTCAAAAACTTAGTAA
The DNA here is from genome assembly GCA_030765055.1 of Mantis religiosa. Lineage (NCBI taxonomy): Eukaryota > Metazoa > Arthropoda > Insecta > Mantodea > Mantidae > Mantis > Mantis religiosa. Next base: position 30,347,009 of record CM060958.1, on the reverse strand, counting down.
TTTGGATAATGTTGGTGTCAGACTTCGTTTTAAAAACCCAAAAAAATTCTATATGGTTACCTAAAATAAATTTATCATTGCAGAAACGTAATCAAAAACGTACTGAATTTGCAGTAAATGGTGCAGTCTACACAGAACGAATGTGTGTGATTAAAATTTATTAATGGCCTAATAAATGATATTTTCATGTTTTCCATAACCTGCATACATAAAAGGAAACCAGCTTTCTACAACAGTGCATATCCATAAAGTATCTTATTAGAAAAGAATGAATATAAAGAGAATTGAAAGTGCAAAATTACACTGTTTCAAAATAAGTTGAGCTTTATAAAGCGATTTTACAATGGCCAACTAAAACTGCTAAAGATGAATACTGTCGCGAATGCATTATTTACGATAGTGCGCCCCAGAGAGATCAGGGACAGATGGTGTCGGGCGAAGATAAACAGTTTGCCTAGGCAAATAAACATAGCGCGGAAATAAAAAGCATGCCAAAACATAAAGTGAGGTAAATGGAACATTCTAGTGACATCTTGGTTGATACAGAGCATTCGGTTTCTTGTTTGTTCCAGAAATATTTAGTAATATGAGTCGCGGTATTCCGACTTTGTGGGTTTGTAGAATTAAAAGTCCAATTTGCCGAAATTCTAAATGTTCTTTATTTCCGTAGCAATACACTGTTCAATTCTCACGTAACAACATTACATCGCATATACAACACAATCTTCCAAGGTCGAGGACAATAACAACCAGCTTTCTTTACAACACTCTCAGCTGTTCTCTGCTTACCTCTCGCGACTCACTCTCGTTTTACAACTGTTCGCTGCCGTGTCACAATCTCTTATATATCTCATTCATAAATTCTAGATATTTTTAAAATGAACCAGAAACCGAATAACCTCTGTAAGTCAAGAAGTCACTAGACATTTCCATTTACCTCGCTTATCTGTCGGTAAGTCATGTCTCAGTGATACGCTACCCGACTGTTATCTTTATCAGTTCCTTTGTGTAAACAAGCCGCGTGGACGCTCCGCGCGAACCTTTTATGTGCGTCGTCGCGACAGTATATATATAAGGAAACCGAGACTCGCCAAGACAGTTGTGAACAGTAGTAAACAGTGGCGTAACGAGAGTTGCAATTGAAGCTGGTATGTGATGAAAGTGAGCGCTGTTGTTTGTGGTCAACGACCTTGGTAGATTGTAACTGTGTATGTGACGTATTCTGCTACTGTAAGGATTGAAGAGGGTGTATTTCTACGGAAATAAAGAACATTTAGGCTTTCTACAAATTTGACTTAATTCTACAAACCCACAAAGTCACAAAAATGATCAGATTTGGTTTTGTTTTATAAGTTGTGTAACCTTCCAGCTGTCATGAAGTCGGTCTAGGTGCTCTTCTGATCCGATGTTAGAGGTTCAAACGTGGACATAACCGATAGTTTTTAGTGTTTAAAGGCTACCTATAGCCCCATGTCAATAGATTTACTGACATGTAAACGAACTCCCTCTGGCCGAAATCCGGCATATCGGCGGCGCTAATATGATTCTGACTAGTGACAGCATCGTCAACGAAATATTATTTTAACAGAAAAATGTTTATAAATAAAACATATTGAATATCTTAATGAAGGTTTGACATTCTCAAAAGTAAAATATATGATACAAAATCAACCGCAGAACAGTTCTAGAGCTTGTAGACGTCACTCCTAAGTTATAAACTAACAATTACATTTCAAAAATGTAAATAATAAAGCTTTGTATTGCGGGTGAATATAATTACTTTTAATAATAGTACATCACTTGCAAAGAAAGCATGGTTGTGTATATTTAAACATGTTTTTGAAAAGGAAAGTTACTAAAATTAAAAGGCTTTGTTGGTTTTCCAATCCTGGTATACTGAATTTAGGAATCATGACTTTTCTGCAATCACCTATTCAAATTATTTGTTATGAATACAGTATCGTTATCCAGACATTGAAAACTCTTGGGCAAAGACATAATCTTGTGTTCTACGCACAATATTTAAGTCTTCACGCCGCTATCTTATTGACTACCTATTTTGTGACAGATACGCCATCTCCTAGTTTGCAACAGAAGAATGTGTGTGTTAGTGTCAGTGCTAAGTTGAAGTGCAGTTCAAGGTGAAGTAGGATCAATGTAAATTACAAAAATCGGGCTGTTCGAAAGGGAACTTAAGATGATGGATCCCCAAATTTACGAGAGTTCAAAATACAGAAATATCACAGATCCATTACCTTAAGAGTGGAACATAGGTTATAGAACATAGAATATAAAACAATCTAACATAGAGCTAAGTGCGTAGTGTATAGAATATTGTGACTGCGTGGGTTACGTAGATTCGGAAATCTGGTTTGCAGAAATTTAGAACTTTTGCTGCAGTAAAAAGATGTGAAATTGACAATCATCTGTCTTCGAGGTCGACTCGGTGTTTTGTTGCACGAAAACGAATGAATGAAATCACTGCGGTACACTTCAATCATCGACTGTCGCAATTACCAACAAACAACTGCCGCTTTTAACACCTTGCCGGTATTTATACTCTCAGGCATTGCTTTTAGAAAGCCGCAGACCTTCCGAGAAATTTCGCGGCAGCAACAATGGACACAACGCTCTGGAGCATGTCTGTCTCTTTCTCTCCTGCCCACGTGCCCGGCTCCGGCTTGTGGCAGCAGCACAACAATGCCACGGTGACAGTATAAACATTAAGTCATCACAGTACAGAAGGAAGTACAGTACGCGCAAGTTTTCTTGAGCGCTGCATTTACGGTGTGGTTCGGGCAGAGGGGAAGAAGCGAGTGCTAACGCTCTTTTGTTTCTGCAGTGTGGTCAACCTTGAAAAACACAGTTCAGCAAAATAGCGTATAAGTTAAGCGAAAATATCACAAGTAACGTTGCGTCCTCTGAAAACATTCCTTAGTTTTGCCCACGCCAACTCAATTTCATTCAGATCACAGTTATACGGAGGTAGACGAATAATAATGTGTCCCCTTTCGAGAGCCATAACATCCACAAATGTTCATACAAATATAAATCATTTTCAAGTAAATGCTGATGTACCACACTCGTATCAAGGATAAACTGGCAATTCAAGCGCACCAAACGAGCCTTTATGAAGGAGGCTTTAACTACAAAGGAATAATGTTATATAATGTACCCAATTATCGGAAAGCACGACCAACGACAGCTGAGTAAGGGACCAGTGGCATCCGGGCCACACCCACCCATTAATCTATCACTAACTGAGGGGATGATTAGGGAAGTGTCACTTGTCGCTGGCCGCCTCTTCCCTCTTCCCCCCTTCCACTGCCGTCTGGAACCTTCGCGGTGATTCACTGAAACCAGAGACTTCTAGAAAACAGTGATATTCCTATAAAAAAGGGCTGCAATGAGTGAGTCCAGTCAGTTCTTGGCGAGCTGTGAGGAGCGCCCAGTGAGGGAACGGACTGCGTACGTGCGTCGGAGGAGTTTACGTAATTGCAAGTGCAAGTGGAACTGTAGCGGACGAACTGGTGAATCGTAATTGTGCGCATTACGTAATTCTGTGTAATTAGCAAGTGTTCAACTGTAAGTCGGTGGAAATAAAGAACATTTTTGAGTGGTGCAATTGGACTTTTCATTTCACGAACCCACAAAGTCACAATAATAAACTTCCAAATTCATGTAAACAAGCCGCATCATTGAAACACTTTAAGAACAAGGTTAAGAAAGTTTTGCATGCACACTGTATTTATATGGTTAATGAATTTTTAGAACTATAACCATGTAAATGAGCACTGGGAGCATAGTACATTCACAAACCTGTCGTATTTATATTATGACATTTCTTGTAGTACATTAGTCTATGCAAATACCACATGAAACCATAGAAAAGCTGCTTACTGTGTATATTGTATGTAATCAATTTGACTTTATGTATATACTGTATTTGTACAGTTTAACGTGTCTCATGACATGTATATGTTGCCAAGGACGAACTGAAATTCTAATTCTAACATACGATTGTTGTAAACTGGTTAGCTAATTGACCTCGAAATTGATCAAAGCGAAATATGGCGGACATGATAAAGCTTAGCGTACTAGTCACTAGATGTCAGTATATACCGCATTTCAAATTTCAAAGTTGTCATCTTTGTTTACGGAATTAAACGAAACTTACCGAATGAGGCCTTGGGACCCGATCGCTCTTCATATCGCGCGCATATTGTACCGACAAGGAGTTGCTACCCTAATGAGCTCATAGCAACTACTCCTTGCGCCAGCAGGAGGCATTTGCCCTTTAGGACTGAATTGACTATTATTAATTATATTTCTTATTGTGTGAGCTATAGCGTCTAGGAAGTGATTTACACTTCTATTTAATACGCGTTTATCTGCGGAAGAATTTCAGCATGTATAACAAAAAAGAAACAATACTGCCATAGAATTCACATTTAGTTTTACATGTAAGTTTTTTATATGTACTGTACTGAACAGTTTATCATTCTACCATGTCATCGCAAACTTATTACCTCGCTCTACGCTAGAAACTCTTACATGTTTCAAATCCATGAAATTAGCGAGTATGCTACAGATTAAGTTGGTATTTTTTATCGCCATGAAAGAATGAGTGTATACATTATAAATGCATAAACAATTGAAGGCTGCGTACCGTTTTATGGTCAAGGTTACTGATTAAACCCCATTGTATCGAAAGTGATTACATTGGGAAGTTATTTCCGAATATTTCATACACAGTTTACGTAATCGAACTTGAATAATTACCACCCGAAACGATAATATATAATGATGCGTTGAGCCTCGACTGTAGTGGAAGGGCATTTTCAAGAGGATGTGTTACTCCCAAATTCTCTCCCTCGCTTGCTACCCGCTTTCTTTCCACCCTTCTCTTACATTTACAGTTCCATGAAGAGTTAGTAATTCTGAAGCTGTAGCTAAGCTGGTCGCTGCATGTTAATGAAGTGTTTTATACATAATCAAGAGCATTTATTGCCCTTGCTGAAGTTTATTAGGGTTATTCACTACAAGCATTAGGTTTTCAGGCTTAGTTTGTATCCAAGAGACGTAAAAGTTGTTGCAAATGATCATTATGTGTTCTTGTGGCCCAGAAAGCAATTAGAAATCTCATAACGTACCTTTGATATTCTGACATACCAATAACTACAAAAAGGGAGGATTTGTCAGCGTTATGGATGTCAGGAAATGGAATGAATGATAATGAAGGACAGATGATATGGTCAAAAATAGGATTAGCTTGTCGCGTTCTCGAAGGTCCCTCGTTCCGTCGATCTTCCAAGCGATCTCTTGCGTTTCGTCTTACTCGTCAATGTTGTGGTTGAGAAGGCGATATAATCTCAGGGCCCTGCTCAAAGAGTATCAGTATCGACTGCTAATTGCTATTGTAATTAGTGCTGTAGTAAAACAGGGAATCGAGGTTTTTCTCGAGGTTCTTCGTAAAATAAACTCTGTGGTGTTGGCGATCCTAGTTACGCGGATGTCTGGAGGTTTTCACTAAATTACCAGCTACCCGCAGATTGTAAATATAATTACTCGCAACTTTCAAATATTTAAGTAAATATGCAAATATCAAAATAACATGGGATGTTTTTTACGCTTCACTGGATGCAAATTATATATTGCCGGTTGATGCTGCTATGGAATTCTAGTTCCTCCTACCCGACACTCCGTCACCCCAACATATACTTTTTCTGCAATTTTCTCCAAATTTTCCCTAACCCAAACCAATATTTCTATCTTCTCATTGGTTGCTTCATTTTTTGCTTTAATTTGTTCCTCGTTGGAACTTGCACATTCTAAAACTATTTTTGTACGGGACGCTTCTGCCCCTGAGAAACGGTGAACTCTTTCTCTCACTACATATAGGACACACCAGTAACCTTTATTGCCCTTTATACCACAGGAAAGAGCCTCCGGGGGATTGGAAAAGGTTCCTACACGCTCCGTCGGTAGTTTGACACGCCATGTCAGTTCTGTTACTGACCATTCAAAAACATTCTGACGGCTTCTTCTTTGCAAACAGCAAAACTCAGTGTGGAAATCTCCTTCATCACCAAGCCGCTCAAAAAGCAAAAGTGGTTGATTCTGCTGGGAAAGTTATGGTCATCTCATTCTTTGATATTCATGGAATGACTTATCAGCGTCTTGTACCTGCACACACATCAGTAACTGGACAATACTACAGAGATGTCCTGAAAACATTGCGAGTCCAGATCAGGTGCAAAAGACCACATTTCCGTGAAGCAGGCTGGATGCTGCACCACGATAATGCGCGGCCGCATATTGCCAATGTTTTTGCTGAATATCTTGCAAAAATCAACGTGAAGTGCATCCCCCACCCTCCCTATAGTCCGGATTTAGCTCCATGTAACTTTTTCTATTTCCTAACTTGAAGAAACGCCTCCGTGGGAGGCATTATCCATCATCAGAAGCAGTGGTGAAGGCTGCGGAGGTGATTTTGAAGGATCTTTCTAAAAATTGTTTCCAGCATGTCTTTGAAGACCGGCAGAAACGCTGGGATAAGTGTATCCCATTCAGGGGAGACTGTTTTGAGAAGGACCATCAAAATTATGAGGATGAGTAAAGGTACGTTGTCAAAAAAAAAAATTGTGATCATTCTTTATTGAACAGCTCTGTATGTTACGTGCTAAATCATTTGTATTATAGGTGTAAACTTCCACAGTCTGTTAACATAAAAGAGAGTTTGAGCTCCCCAACAATTTAATTGAATAGGCTGTTAACAAATTACAGTTCATATGAGCTTGAAGTTAGCCTCGAGATGTTTGCTGAAAACTACTATCCTGATGGAAGCTAATTAAATATGTGACGGAGTTTGTTTTCGGTTATGCCCTCTTTGTTAGTTTACCGATGGAAGCGAACTGTTTGTCGGTGTTATGGGGCGTGAAAACTGGAAAAGGGATGGTGCATGGCAGAAAATATTGGGTATCATTAATTATGCGGGCTAGCGGGCCGCCAGTCCTAGCCACAACACTCGCATTACCACATTCCGTATGGACTCGGTTACCCACACATCCATCCCGTTAAAAAAAGGGACCAGAATCGCGATGGCTAAAATGTTACGCTCCGAAGCACAGCCAACGAGTTTTATTATTTAGAGCGGCGTGTGGAGCTAACTTGATAAAGATTATGGTCTCCCAAACAGTAGTTGGTGTAAATGACAATAACTCTCCGGCTTCGCATTTCCGACCCGCTCTTTGAAGCGTGTGAACGAGTGTAGTGAAGCGATAAACTTAGTTCCTCCAAGTCTGCGGCCATAGAATAAATAAGTTTTCAAGTTCTAGCAGAGAGGCGTAAAACATGCACGAGCGAAGCACTGGTGGCTCAAGTGACTCTTTCGGAAGTGTTTGCAAAAGAAGAGTTATATTTATAATTGAAAGTATCAAGATGTAAATAAAAAAAATGTGATGATGATGTGTGTATATAAGGGCGTTCAACTACGGGGTCGTCATCACCCTTCAAAAAACTAAATCGTGGCAAAAGTCAAAGATAATTTAACTATAAATTATAAAAAAAAATCAAAATAAAAGGACAGATAAAATAAACATACAGAATTAAGATAAAAACCAATGAAAAACAACAAATAACAATAAATAATAGGCCAAAAGGCATAAAAAACCATTCTCTTCACTAAATTCTATAGATTTTAGCGGTAGTCGGACCAGTTTGCCCTTTTTCTCTAGTGTTGGGCTAACACTCTTTTCCGCAGCGACCGCAGAGTGAGATTTGTAGTGGACAACACGGCGCTGGGGCGGGTTTTCTCCGGGATCTTCGGTTTCCCCCGCCATCTCATTCCACCGGTGCTCCATCTTCATCTCATGTACCATCAATGTCATCGCCTGCGGTGCCGTATGTAGTAAACGCGGGCGTTAAACACTACACATTTCATTTCATTTCCGCAGGTGTGTCCCGCCTTTTTTTCGCTGCCATTCTGGCAGGATAATCAGGATCTTTTTGCCCCATGTCCTCTACGGAAGAGGCCCCTTTCCGGAAGAAAACTTCGGTTCAGCAGCCTTGAAACGATTAGATATAGAAATCAACGAAGATAAAAGCCGTCGATCGGAGTCCTCTCCAGAAGATTCCTCAGAAAAGGATCTAGGGAGCAGACTTCACGGTTTCTTTTAGGAAGGCAGTTCTCTCATATGTGGTTTTTTTGTTATGTGCTTAACAGGTGGGCTGGTCTTATTTCACGACGTCGATGGTCTGTCAGGTGACGTAACTGAGCTGGTCGTACTGGCAGCAGACTTAGCTGGCGCAGTTGGAGGTGTGCGTGCTGATTGCAAATTCTTTGGTGGTGATCTAGGCACAAGGACTTTCTCTGATATGGTTCCCCGTTCATCTCGCAAGTTTGCGTTCAAGTTTCCCGTTTTTGTGAGGATGTAGCCGCCACAGAGCTGAATGTACGGGAACTTATAACCGATCGCATTTTTTGTGTTGAAGCCGCGACAAGCCAGTGCCGGGTGCGTACGAAAGAGAGAGAGAGAGAGAGAGAGAGAGAGAGAGAGAGAGAGAGAGAGAGAGAGAGAGAGAGAGAGAGAGAGAGCTACTTGCGGGCAGAAAAGAAAGAGAGATAGTGAGGGGTGCGAGTGCAACCTCTTGCCGAGAGAGAAAGAGACAGATAGTCTGAAATTTCCTGCTACTTCGTGATTGTTACCGAGCGATCCACTGAGTTCTAGAACAATGAGTGGAGGTATAAATAAGCGGCAAGGTGTGAGAACAGTCAGTTGCTAGACTGTTAAGAACTGTTAATTGTGTGTGTAGTGATTTGAAGTGTACCGCAAGTTATCTCTTTCGTTTGCTTACGTGTGGTGAAGCAACGAGAGTCTGCGTTTGTGTACGACGCAACATTTTTAGAGCTTGTAAGGGGTGTACAAAGCGTCTTTGTACTGAAATAAAGAGCGTTTCAAATTTCATCAAACAAGGCTTTTAATTCTACGAATCTACAAAGTTACAATACGAAGAAACTTCGGAGAAGGATACCTTATCTCTTGGATCTTCCACTCCTCTATAAAACAGGAACATTCTCGTGAACTTGCGTTACATCTTCATGCAAGACGCCTCCACAGCTGACACATGCAGGTACACCATTACAGAAGACAGTCTCGGAGGTACCCAATCAAGAGATTGTCACTCCCCTACTTACTGTTGCCTTCCCCTCAGGACGAGGACCACAAAGATTGGAGGGCAAACAAAATATATTCTAAAAGATACTTGATTACTTACTGATACTTGATTATTGATTATTGATCAGTCCGATACCTGGTATGAGGGTGAGAAAAGTAGATCACAGAATGAGGGCAAAATGAATGAAAGGAAAGATAATAATGGAGCAATTGGTAGAATGATGGTGGGAAAACCAGAGATCACAGAGAAAACCCACTCCTGTGCCATTCACCACAAATCTCACATGTGGTCGCCTGCGATCGAACCCTGGCCATCTTAATCAAGCAATCTAACTGCTCGACCACGGTACAACCAATCAAAATCTTAAAGGACATAGATATGTCATATACCTTTTTTGTAGCATTAACCATTTCCAAGGCATTTCAGTTAATTCATGGTGCTGAATTTTCAGTTGTACAACACATGAAATGATAATAGCAAATATATTATGTAAATGGCCAGTGTTACATGGTAAATCACTGATCTGTGCAATTTATTTCTTGAGTTATCAGAATAGATCCTTGAGAAGGACTTCTCAAAAATTGCAAAACTGAAATACAAAATAGTGACGATGATGTAACAATTCAAACAATAATCTTCAAATAGATGAGTATATAGCTCCATCAGTACTCATAATTTGCATATAAACATTTTTTAAAACTTTGATCAAGTGTGTTGAATAAATAATTAATTTTTTATATATCCGTGCGGTTGTGAAAACCCTATAAAAAGTATTTTAAATGTTTTTATTGCATATTTCAGCACAGGTAACGTATTTCTACACAAAAGCAAGAGACAATCATATCAGAGCATCCAGAAGCATTACATAAGTTATTAGCAAAATTAATAAAGACATTCTGAAAATGATATGATTGAAAATTAGTGATTTATTGCAAGAAATCATTTTTGTCTTCATGCTGTATTCATTTGCTTTATTCTATATATTTTGATATAACTGAAATTATTTACATAATGAATTCTGTTTCTGTAGGTAATGAAGCTCCAGTGGCAGCAAATCCAGAAGGCACTGCTCAGGAAGAGAGTGAAGAAGGTATAATAATGACTTAATTTGCTCGAATTACTATGATTTTGCATGTTTTCTAGAAATGGATAATGAAACAATTGAAAGTTAAGAACCAAATTAGCATTGATACTGAAACAAAGTAAAGTAAAGGCATGAAAACAAATTCTTATGTTAAATAAGAATGTATTGCGAGGGTTATGCCAAAAGATTTTAGCAGATTCAGAAATACATTTTATTCACAAACTATTACAACTTTTCAAAATACTATCCATGAGAAGTGATACACTTTTCCATCTTCTGACACCACTTAAAAATGATCAGTCCAAGCTTCTTTAGAGATGTCACTTAGAGCACTGTTGTATGCCGCAATAGCCTTTTCATCGGATGAAAAACACTGCCCACGTAGTTTTTCCTTTGTCTTTGGGAACAGGAAAAAGTTGAGTCAGGTCTGGTGAATAGGGTGGGTGAGGTAAGACTAGCACTTTCTCCTGCTTCAGGAAGTCCATGCTTCTGGCAGCCGTGTGTGCTGAGGCATTGTCGTGATGCATAAGAAGATGCCCACTCTTCATCTTGGGATGCTTTGACCTCCATGTTGCAAAGACTTTCGGCAGACATTCAGTCACATACCACTCTGCAGTGACTGTACGGCATGTGTCCAAGGTCACAAAGGTGAGATGACCCATCTTGGTGAGGAAAGTGGCCACCATCTTCTTTCCAGAGCTCTTAGTTTTCCGAGTTTTCGTGGGTGGTTCCTGACCTGGAAAGCACCATACTGATGACTGCCTCTTGGTTTTGGAGTCATAATGGTACAACCATGTTTCATCACCTGCAATGATATTGTAAGTGTCTTTGGACCATCATTGGTCAAATTTTTCAAGTATAAATTTACACCAATCCACTCTTGCGTTCTTTTGAGCCTCTGTCAGCGAATGTGGCTCCCAACGCGCACATCTCTTGGTTAGGCCTAAATAATCATGAATAATGGTCTGTGCTGCAGTTGACCCAATATTTAGGGGCCCTTAAATATTGCAAAATGTGAGATGAGGATCCTCTTGGATCGTTTTCCTCACAGCATCAACATTTTCTTGGGTCACTGCCATTGCGGGGCGACCAGGACGAGGTTCATCTTCAAGAGACTCTCTGCCCCTTGAAAATTCACGGAATCAATTTCCAACAGTGTTCCTAGATGGGGCACACTCACGAAAAATATGTACTAGTGAAGAGTGGCATTCTTCTGCATTTAACTTCTTTTTGTAGTAATAATAAATCATTGCTCAGAGATTATGGAGCGACAAATCCATCTTGCACTCTGTCTGACTCACCACTAACTGCGTCTTCACTCGCTGTCCACGCATGGCCCTGTGGACCGCCAAATGCATGCTCCAAGGTTAAAAAAACATCTCTCTTTCAAACTACAATAACGTTGTCATGGTTGTCAGATTTTCCATCTTAGTGCTGCTAAAAACTTTCGGCATGGCCCTCGTATTTAGTAATTTACTCTAAATAACAGTAGAACTTCTGAAGTAGAACTTCCTGTAAGTCGCACAGTGGTTCTAGAACAGCGATGTTCACTCATAGAACAGTCAGCAAATCCAGCTCTAACCTTTTGTTACTTCTGTCTCGTTCCAACACCTATATTTAGCAGACTTATACTCCTGTTACTTGATGCAATATTCCATGTGAATCTCCCCCCTCGAGTACAGTTGACTGTAAAGTACTGTGACTCGTACCTATATTAAGTGTTCATAAAGAAATGAATACTGAAAAATATGTTAGATGGTTACGCACAATGTTAATTCCAAAATTACCCCTTAACTTGGTGCTAGCAATAGATACTTCTTACCATAATACACAAATACATAAGCCTCCAACGTCAAGTTTCTTAAGAAGATATATGCTTTCTTGGTTACAAAATCGCAATATCCTGTGTGATGAAAGTAGCACCAAAACAAAATTGTATGATTTAATTCTAGCTAATAAGTCGACTCGTAAGAACTTTTCGATGAACCAAATATTGTCAGAATATAACCATACAACGTTAAGACTTCGTCCATATCAACCAGATCTGAATCCTGTTGAATTAATGCGGACAGATGCCAAACAATGGGTTGCTTAAAGATATGTAACCTTTAAAATAAAAGATGAAATGTTGTGCCACCAATGATTTGAGCAAAGTGGACATATGGAATGGGAAAAGTGTGCTATCATTTGGATGAAATAAAACAGGAGTATTAGGAAAAAGATGCACTAACTGGAGAAAGAATTATAATTGAAGACAATTGGATGGAAGCAGTAACAAGGATGACAGTGATAATGACTCAACAGACGAAATGTCAGGTGTAGAAGAATTAAAATGTGATTAAAGGAAAATTGTTTAACACAGTGTTACGTTGCGTGTAAGTAAATAACCTTTCTGGAAGCATAGTATTTAATTTGTTGGAGACCATTAAACTTCGCTGTATAGCAACACAAAGAGATAGTTTAGAGCCTGAAGTTATCACAGTAAGAATCACTGCCAATGAAGGCCAGGGAAAACAGGTAAGAGACTTGCACCAAAGCTTTCATTTAAATATTTCAGTGTTCAAGAACCATTGCATGACCTATAACTTTTGAGGCTGTCAGATTTAAAATATAAAAACAAATTATATTTGGTAATCAATTATTTATTTTTTCTAGTTAAAAAGTTTTGTCTTTTGATGTAAGAATTCAATGTAATGGATAGGTTCCTTTGACAAATAAAATTTATTAAAAAGACAGTGTGATATTAAAATGACCACTTCTTTATATGCAATTGTTCTGAAGTGCAGATATGTGCATCAAAATCTCTAAATCATCAAATAACTTATTTCTTTCACATTCTTTTTCATTTATACCTTTCAAATGCTTTCTTACTTTACTACTACATCCAAATTTCCATTCTGTTATGCAGCATTCTATGCAAATTAACTTTTTAATTTCTTATACAGCTCTCTTTGTTAATCTCTAATTTTAGATGAAGATGAAGAAGAAGAGTCTCTTGTAACTCCAAGTTATGCAGAGCAAGATTTTCATTTCATTGACTTTGCCAAACGGTATGTATATACAAATATTTCATAAACATAAAAAAATCTTATACAAATCTAACTATTCGTAACAAAAAAAAATTTCACCTATCTTAAGAAAATGATGTCAATTTTTCTTATTAGTTGAAATGGATTTCACGAACCCTTGCTCGCATCCTCAGTCAACACAATTCGTCGACAAATTGTGTTGACTCAGGACACAAGCAAGGGTTCGTGAAATCGATTTCAACTAATCAACTAATAAGAAAACTTGACATCATTTTCATAAGATAAGTGAAGTGTTTTATTACAAATAGTTATATTTGTATAATAGTTATTGCTTCGCTGTAATTAACTTCATTTTCCACATAGTAAAAATCTCTGCTGTTTGTCTAAGCATTTGACTCAAACCTGCTCCTAGAAATGTGGCTTTGTGTCTTCTGCTCAAGGTCCCAGGAGTGTACAGGATTCCTTGCGAATGTGAAAAGGTATACATATGTAGGTCAAACAGGGTGCACAATTGAAGAAAGGTGTGAGGAACTCCAACACAACATTCGACTCTTTCAACCAGAAAAGTCAGCAGTGGCCAGACACTGTATAGAGAACATAAAATAAATTTCAAAGACATCAAACTTCTAGATTCAAATACTGGGACAGTCTCGCTAAGGAAGCCATTCAAATTAAACTACATGCACACAATTACAATAGAGACTTTGGACTTCAGCTAACCTCTGCTTGGCAACAGCCAGTAAAAACACTTGTAACAGTAACTCCAATCACCCAGGACTGAGCTCAGACTCCCAAGAAAACACTGTAGCTGGTGGCAAATACACCCTTAACCAGCTGGCACAATCACAGATCGTCACCCATTCATTGGCCAGGGCAGCGCAAGCCTGAAGAAGGCCATGGAATATAGAATGGCCAAAAGCTCGACCTTCATAAACCTGATACCGTTGATCACCCAAAAGCATTGATTAATAATGCTCGTCATGAAAGCTTCAGGCCTGCCTCGGTAGCGTGTCTACCTCACGTTCAAGAGGTCCTGAGTTCGAGTCTCACTCAGGGTGAGTTACTGGATAAGGTTTTTCTGTGGTTTTCCCTTATCCATAAAAGACGAATGCCAGGTAGCTCTAAACTCCATGGATTCCGGACTCATTTGAGCATCATTTCACCCATTTCATTCAACGTCCGATATTACTTAACGTTGGAGGGCGTTAAAAAAAATTCAAAGCTTCAAGTATTATAAGTTTCTTGTCTGTTAATTATTTGTTAACGCCCTTTTTTTTTTTGTAGGTTCATAAATAAAGTGCTGTACCTGTCCAGGTTGACAAAACACTGACTTAGGCCCAAGGCAGAACCTTTCTTTGGAGAGGTGTCTCTCTTTTCATGTAGTTTGTTACTTCTTTATGCCCCAGCGAATTTGTTGTCGTTTACCAGTTTCAGATTTTGTAGACAGTTCCAGACTAACTTTCATAAACAAATCCATAAAAACCAGTGCCATTTTTTGAGAACAGAATAACTATTCATTCTCCAGATTTAAATTCATATGTTTATAATATGTGACGAATGCTTAAAAATAAAGTTTATTCCACAGTTTCCCATATGCTCAATGAATTAGAAGATAGCATCCAGCTTATGTTCTCCAATTTTATATCTGCAGAGATTTGTTGAGTGTTTAATAGTATGTTCAACAGAAGCAAAACTTTTATAGATGTTAAGAAGTATTATTTCAAATGCCTTTTATACTGAAAGGTAAGCTTAACATATTCAAATTCTATGTTCACATTTAAAATTAATCCCAGATTGCCTTAAACTACAGAGTGTGGAACAGCTGAATTATCTAATGTACTCATTTGTCAACACATCATATTTTTGTTCTAGGTTTAATAAAGTAACTTGAAAGCCACACGTTGAACCTGTTATTATCATCATCATCATCATCATCATCATCATCATCATCATTACCTAGTAATCTATATCAATAATATACATTATTAATAAAAATAAAAATGTTTTGTTTAGGTTTGCAAACGCTAAAGTGATACAAACATGCTGTTATTTACTGCAACAGTTTGATCGCAACCTGACCTATACTAACCATTGCATTATCAAAATGCTGCATCGTATAGCATGGGATTGCAAAATGCCAGCAATGCTATTCCAGGCATCTCTTTTCCGTACTTTCCAGCGTGCTCTTGACTCCAAAATGGATCAACATAAGGTAAAACTCAGTGTTTATATATGTCTTAAATTTACATTTTTGTGCATATAAATGTTATCCAATGCTTCTGTATTAATATTTCTAAGTTTGTTTTCTTTTTTTCTGGATTTACAGGAAATACAGAAGTTTGCTGTTTTTATAATTCGTAAATTTACTGAAGTAGCTCAGCAGAATCCCAAGGTTTTCATGGAGTTACTTTTCTGGAAATCTCCAGATGAAGCATATGAAATTGAAAATGGATATGGAACCTATATGATAGCGTAAGTTATCATCCACTGTGTCTACTTTAGCTTCACTTTCTACTTACCTAGTTAACTAATAAACTATTCATAGCAGAAGTGACAGGTACTAAGATGCTTAATTACACATGTATATTGTTAAAAATACATGGACTATCGGCCGCTTGGTAGCGTAAATACTGCATTACGCTTGTATGTCCTGTTTTTTCTCTATTTATATTAAAAACCTCACTCTAAACAATATTTATCTACCTCTTATGAAAACAATTTTAATCCATTAATGGTGTTGGAACCTACTCAGGAGTAATTAGACTTCATATGCGGTCTCCTGGTCATCATGGCTCATGTGCAGTAAAATTCATTCCAGCTTAGCAATCTTTCCTCCTACCCGCCTCGATAGCTTGGTGTCTCCCTCATGTTCAAGAGGTCCCGAGTTCGAATCTCGGTCAGAAAACTTTCCTCCTACATGCCATTTCTGATATATTTCCTAAATGCATCCAAAGATGGAAACTTTTATCTTCAATCTTTATTATTAAGATTTCTTTTGAAAGTCTTAACTCTTTAACTGTATTTGCTTCTATAAAAGTTAAAACTTTCATAAGCAATTTTACATTCCTCAATAGTTTAATAAAATGTATAAGTGAATTTTTTCCCTAAGTTAATTTAAATGTTTAATTTATATTTCAGAAAGCGTGGAGCTAAAACATGGTCAGAGGAAGAAGAAGACGAGTTGCGCCGCCTTTATGCGGAATACATGGGCAATGAAGAGCTTAGAGATACACGTAAACCATTTTTCATTTTTTCTTTGTTTCTGTCTATATACTCATTATTTCTTTCCTTTCTTTACAAGGACATATAGATTACTGTAATTTTTCCAGCCTGAGAAGGGTCCTAGCATAAACATGCATGTAGTATTATTGTGACATTTGTTAAAGGCATAGAGAAAGTTTGGATATGCTTTCCTTTATGTGCCACAAAAGATGCTTTGCAAGTCCAACATTGGATCGGCTGAAATGAGTGGTGATGAAACCTGTCAAAGTTACCATGAATAGCAGTGCCGGTAATCTCAATAGTTCCAGAGCCATTTGCACCAATGCCTTGGACAGGTCTTCCAGATGATATTAAAACTATATATTTACACTACATGTGCATTGTTAGAAGTAAGCTACCTTCAGTATAGCTAAAACTGTTGATCTCGCACTACTGTATCATGATGGGGAACTGCATGCAGTTCCTATATGACGAAAGTTTACTAAGAATGTGTATGTTTTATCGGGAGCATGATGCTGCCCTTCACTCTGTTAGGAAACAGGTTGGAGATCAGAGATATTTTCATGTAGACAAGGTCATGAACAATTCTTGGAGTTCATGTCAAAAGGTACTTGGTTCAAGTAGTCCTAGTTACACTCAGCTATGCCCACAGATTCTGATAGTTAACAAACTGTTATCCATTGTTCCATTGGAGACAAACATAAGCCACAAAACTGAGTGGGTGTGTGTGCATAATGCTTAGAATTTGGTAATAAAATAATTATTATTATTCTTGCTTCTCTGTATTTAGAGACTGGATTGTCTTGATTTTTTTTAGAATTTTACATACATTTAGCTGATCAAGTCATCTTTACCACGTAGAAAACACTTTGAGAAAGTCATTAATCCAGTCTTGAGCAAATGTCCATTCTGGCAGCCATGGCCTGTGACTAATCTGAACATTGCAACAGATTTCGGAGATCCATCCAGTTAAGGTTTTCAGAGGAAATAAGATATTTGTCATAATTGGTGGTGAAAATGTTTAATCTGTTACCTGCTTCATAGAGGATATTTTGTTTTGTTGTTTGAACAATTTTGGAACCCTTCTTGGCCAATATATTGATTATAATGTTGTGGCTAGTGATTCTTCAGCTCATTATACATATAAGTGCCTCTCTCTGACACACATATGTCGGAGCTGGAGTTACAGCAGTAGTACTAGAAATACAGAAAACCTCTGCACGTGTTGAACTAAATGTTAATTCAAGAATGGGTGAACAAATGTTAAGAAATATCTTTTATTAATGAAGACTTGCATGTTAGCGTTCTTGAATAATGACTCAACACCCAGTTTGGAAACAGAAAAGCTAATATATCGAGATTGCTTGAGCCATCTTTCAGGTTTGTAACCAGTTTGTCAACAACTTGGTCACAAAACATTCACAGACACACAGTAGTTTTGATGTTAATTGTATGACATTCTAACAGTACAGATATCCCAACGTTCACACAAAAGGTTTAACAGATTCAACATTATTGTTTGTTCAGTACTTTTGAGTACTTTTCAGATTCCGTGTTTAATTACAGTGCTCTGAGCGCAATGCACTCAGCCTTGATCACAGCATCAACAATACTGTATTAGCACAACCATTGCTCAGTTTAAAGAACAAAGGAATACATGTTGTTTGTCCATAATAAATAGAAATAAATTTAAGTTATGTTTAAATAACACTATTATGAAAGTACTATCATCATTCACCATCTTTATTATTTAAAGGATAGAAAGAGAAATGGAGGGTATTATAGTACAGTAACAAACTATTTTCATTTAAATTCTGTCTAAAGAGTGAATGCAGGCGGACAATAATGGAAGCTTGCAAAAAACAAACAAATAAACAGTATTACTCACATTTGCTGTACCATTCGACAATACTGAAATGCAGCCATTGAATGTCTTACTGGACAGGTTTGAATCAAATCAAAATGTATGCACAGCCATGCAAAGCCATACATTCACAAGTTAGAAAAAAATATTCATTGTGTTACAGTTTTGTAAGGAAGTGAAATATAAAAGCCTAATTATTTCGCTAAATAATGCTATAAAAAGGCCAGCAGTGGCAATGGAAAAAAAATGAACAAACTGTGCATAATATATTGAAAGAGATTCAAAATTCAAAGCAAATTAGAGAAAAACTTTCAACGCCTGGTAGAACAACAGAGAAGAGAAGCTAACAGAATGTAAACTTATGAGTTCTTTCAGTTGATTGATGGAAATTAATCATTTCTCCACACTAAATAAGAGTTAAATGATTAAGCCTGGGACTTAAGTACTTACGATAGTAAGTCGCCACAAATGGTGTATCTCGGATGCGAGAGCCCATAGTGGTCTACCGGGGAAATATGAGTCAAATGGAGAATTTGATGTCAGGACGGCACCTTGGCCATGGTAGCTCAAAGGCTAGGAGCGACTGGATGGAAACCAGGAGATCCGTGGTTCAAATCCTGGCCATGGCATTGAATTTTTCATGTTCACTCTATCTATTATGAGTTCTGTTTAAGAAAAAATCCCTTTTGAAGGTAGAAGAACATGTCATGGAGAATACTTAAAAGTATGAGATCTTAATTTCACAAGAAAAAAATATGCATTGTGTTACATATGCTGTACTAATGTTTCGATAGACCATACTGCACTGTATTTCAGCCTTCTCTGACGTCTCTAAAGCAAGCCATGCTGCACCAGCAACCTCCTCAAACAAATCCATCCATTCATCAGTCAGGTACTACCCAAAAGATGTGTTCCTGTAGTGCATCTGCATTTGTTTACACCAGGACCCTCTCTTGGGCTGGATGGAGTATATTAGAACATAAACATCCTGCTTGCTTGAACTGTTGATTTAACAGCAGAGATTCATTTTCAGTACTTCTTTTAGAATCCTCCTTAGATGCTGCTGTATTCCCCATAAGGGGTTAGATGAAGTTACGTTAAATGTATATCAAATATACATCAAATCATATATGTGCATCATAATCCAGACTTTACATAGTAAATAAGGCTTCACTGTACATTACTTGCAAAGTAGCTGTATGTTATTACGTTCCAGAAATAACTTTCATTCATTAGCATACCAGATTTTGAAAGAATGCAACTATTTTTATCTATTATACTGCTTTCTTTTTGTTTTAGCTGTTGTAGACTGGATAAAAGAAAACCTGATAAATGATTCTCGTTCTACACGAGGGATTTCTAAGAAGCTAAAGGACCTGGGTTTAGATATTCCTAAGGTATTGCAATATTTTTGCCAATCATAATTGCTTTCTATTCTTCTTTGTTATTGTTTAAGCAGCTAAGTTGATCTCTTTTATTTTAAGAAGTAAAATCTACTTAACCAACCATTACTGAAGTTTAATAAATATCTCACAAAAATTTGTATTCCATTATTTTAAAAATACTTAATAAATTTGGATGTTTTACATTATAAATTCCTGTATTTATGTAGTATAGGTTAAAAATCTAGAATAAAATGTTCATCTTTTAGAAATTTGAGGTTCTTGAACAATTTTGTTCAAGACATTCACTTCTTCAACATTTTCCACAGGATGAAATTTTCACTGAATTGTTTTAAAATTTGTCATGTAGATTTGCAAAACACAACCAATTAAATCTGTCTTATTAATATATTTTTTTTCCTACATACAGTTCTTGAGTTATTTGTTAAAGCTAAATAAAACTTTATTTGGCAGAATTTAAAAATTATTTTCTTTTGAACTAAAGCTAGTAAAACAAATTGAACTGAAACAAAATTATATGACAGATATATGCATTATTATCAGATAAATGACAGAGTTTTAAAAATAGTTGTTTTTAAAATTGCATCATGTTGGGTTTGGGATGAGATTGGGCATAGGATAATAAAATTTAGCTTTAAAATTTAATAATCGGGAAACTAAAATAATAGCACAGTGAAATTTGAAACCATCTAATATTAGACAATGTTGAAGATGAATATTCAGCTAAATTGGATGAAAATTTTAACAAATCACATTCCCCTAGTAAACATTCAAAGAGAAATTGCCCACTTTGGTAGCATAGATGGTAGCATGTCTGCCTCACGTTCAAGGGGTGCCGAGTTCAAATCTCGGCTAGGGTAAGTTATCTGTATAAGGTTTTTTCCAGGGTTTTCCCTTATCCTGAAGGACAAATGTCGGGTAACTCTAAGCTCTATGGTTCCTGGACTCATTTGAGCACCATTTCATTCATTGTCTGATATGACAACATTGGAGGACGTAAATTTAAAAAAAAAAAAAAAAAAAAAGTAAAGGCTTAGATTCGTTACTTCATAGGAAGAGAGATGAGATTTCTCAAGGTGTTCATTTTACATCACCTATGTTAAATATTCCCTTTTGTGAAAAGTAAACATTTTTACACTTAGATAATTCTTTTGTTTTTACTTTTCTTTTGATTGTTCAATTTCTACTTTTTCTACTGCATATTTACATTAAGTAGAGTACCCACCCAAACATTCAATATCCAGATTTTGTCACAAGAACATGTTTGAAGCTGCAGTATCAAAAATAAGTGTACATGATGGGCAGCATAACTAATCAACAAAAAGTCGGTTAAGTACCAAATTTGGTAAGTTCAACATCTACCAAAGATTTCAAAAGAATTCCTCCACCTCAGGTTACGTTTAATATGTACATTTTTTCAAAAATTTTAATTTATTTAAAAATTATTTTTAACAATTTTTGAATAGTAAATGCTGAAGATATTTTCACAGCCAATTAAATTTATAATTTGATTTTTTTTTTGGAAATGGCATCTTGAAGTATTCTTCATTCTGAATGACTTTGTATATTTGGTAAATCATAAAAGACATTATTGCAGTGGTGATGCATGACTTTCAAAGCAAAGATACTTCCAAACAATTTTCTCTAAAATAAGAGGGAATAATAACACAAAGAAGTAAAGCTACTCTTTAGTACTCTTACTATTGTACAGTACCATGTAGGCTCTCCTTGCATTGCAAGCCTAAGCACACCACAAGCAGACATATTCCTGCTTTCCCTCTCCACTCAGATGTTCCAATTTTTCTTACAGGTGGTCTGCATCTCATGAACTGTTAGCCTAACATGGAGAAAGAGTGCAGTTCACACACTTTTGCTAATAACTTAAAACTTCAAAAGAATTTCATATTGTCAGCACTAAATTCCAATCTACATAAAATAACTGCTGCTAATGCTATTGAAATATACTTACAGTTGTAGTCAAAAGCGCCACATAAAACAAAACAATAAACATTGTGCAACCCATATACAGATGTATTATTTTATTTTGACAGGAATCCTGCGCGGTAGGGATGAGTAGCAACTGTGGTGGGGATAGTGCACCTATCACCACAATGCGTCACACGCTTAAGATTACGAGAGGGGAGGGCGGTGCATAAGGTGTCTAAAAACAAATTTCATTCTCGAAGCCAGTTTTGCAGCTCTTATAAACTAAGTTGTAATTCTTACTATGGTAGTAATCTCCACGCTTTTGTTAGATCTTAAATAGTACATAGACTTTTGGAACAAAACCCTGTTCTCCTCCAGCAGGCATGATAAAGAACTGTCGGCCTTTCAATATCGCTAAAGAGTCCCTGTAACGTATTTCACTCCAGGCATATGGTCCAGTATGTGCTGTATTTATATAAGTTTCATCCATATAAGCTATATAAATTTAACTTCGATATCTCCGAATATTTCGTAAATACTTAAGCCTTTTTGCACGTATGGTGCGATGTTCGATTAAAATTTGTCTGTCACGCTTAGTGTTTTTTTTTTTTTTTTTTTTTTTTTTTTTTTTTTTTTTTTTTTTTTAAATAATCAGCTTCAAAGAACTCTTCTTAATGTTCAGACACTGCCTTGGAAGTCAGTAGAATTTTTAGCTTCATAAGCACTTTCTTCAAAGTTGGTCTTTGTTTATCTGTGCTTTAAAAATTATTCATAGTTTGCCTAACTACTTCTGAATTAAAACATCCAAATTAGATTTTGTGCATGTTCTTAATCTTTGTTTACTGGGCATAGAGAAGGACGTTGTTGCACTAGCACCAATGGCTTTTCTTTCCTTAATAACTCTGCCAAACTGCTTTCAGACACAACTGTTGCCTCAGATACCCTTCCCCAGATTTTTATAGCTGACCCAGACCATTGTTCCTCTTATAAATCTATAGCCATTGGTTATTACTGCTCGTGTTTTTAAATGTAGCACTTTATTTCCTAATGTGCTGCTAGAAGGCATCATTTATAAATGCTCTCTTGGAACCAGGAGACAAGGACATTTTGAAACAAACTGTAGTGTAACCAAGTAGCTCTGCACGTGTTTAGTTATTCGCAACTGGTACGCAACTGACCTGCCCTCCCCTCCAGTTGTAACCGTTCTGAGGTAGACTCGTCCAGATACCACTGCGCATCGCTCTGCACTTTTCAAGATAAAAAAATACATCTGTACATGGGGTAAAATTATTCAAGTGTTTTTTGCTGAAAGTGTTGCAAAGTTGCAGTATAACTTTACTGCCCATGTTTAATAATGTATAATAATAATTTTTCATCCTATTTGTTATGCACTGCTATTTACTAGTTGAACACAACTTCTTTTTCCAGCCGAGGAAAACAAGTGCTCGTCCTCCCAAAGAATGGTCAGCAGCAGAAGAAGAGCAATTAAGATCACTTTATGAAGAATTCAGAGACGCTGATGGTAGGGACCAAGCATAATATTTTACACATTATACTCTAACATTACTAATGTGGACATATGCTCTTGCACATTTGGATGTTGTTTGTTTCATAGGCTCAACTATAAAAACATCTGTAATCTAAGGAATAGCACAAATTGTAAACCTGCTGCTGTGTGTTGAGATAGTACGTCTGTCTCATATTCAAAAGGTGCCAAGTTCAAATCTTGGTTAGGATCAGTTTCCTGGATAAAGTTTCTTCTAGAGTTTTCACTTATCCTGAGAAAACAAATGTCAGGTAACCATATGCTGTATATATACCTGGCATATTTGAGACTCATTTCATTCATCCATTCATCTATTCATCCATTCATTCATTCATTCATCACCTGGTGAATTAGTCAAAGATGTTAAGGTTAAAGCCAAAATTAAAACCATCATGAATTAATAATAATAATACAATTCTGTTTATTTACCATATATAAGGGGCATTCAAAAAGAAACGCAAGAGCTTGGTGTATGCAAACCGGTGACAGGGTGGTAATATCTTGGCGTGTGTAATGAAGTGTTGTTCTGACCAGAGCGTCAAAGTTCACAACCTGTCGCCAGAGGGCACGTGTTCACGTCACGTGACTATACAAAGCTAGCAGCAGCATGCATCAATCGTCCAATGCTGCCAGTCACATTACAAACAGTGAAATAGAGGCATCAAAAGAAGAGCAAAGAGGTGTTGTTCATTTTCTGACAATGGAAGGAGTAGGGGGAACGGACATTCATCGACAAGTGTCACAAGTGTACAGCGAACACTGCATGAGGCTTGCAAGGATCAAGGCATGGCACAAGATCGGGAGGACGGGTGCCGTTAGCTGATGATGCATGGTCTGGAGCACCACACTGCATTACTGATGACATTGTCCAGCTGGTTGATGCACTCATTACTCAGGACCACCGAGTGACAGTGAAAGCCACAGCCGCCAAGGTTGGATTCAGTGTCGGAAGTGTTCACACCATCATGAAGGAACAACTGCTCTTGTGCAAAGTTTGTGGCCAGTGGATGCCCTACAGTCTTCAACCACACCAGGAAGCATGTCGAATAACCCACTGTCTTGGTCATCTGCAGCACTATGCTAGGGAAGTAATGAGTTCCTGGCACGAGTGGTGGCTGGAGATGCGTCATGGTGTCATCACTTCGAACCAGAATCAAAATGACGAAGTCTCCAGTGGAAGTATCCAGGACCACCACCACCACCACCACCACCAAAAAGCCAAGGCCATCCACACAAGTGCAGGAGAGGTTATGCTGACGTTCTTCTTACACCATTTTTGGTCCACTTAAAAAGGCTCTGAGGGGCAAACGATTCACCTCAGACGACAAAGTCCAGCTGTACATGCGAAACTGGCTCACATTGCAGTCCCAGGACTTATAAGACAGCCATTTACAGCCTTGTGTTACAGTGGGACAGATGTCTCAACAGCCAGGGCCAATACTTATAACATACAGGTACCGGTTTCTGTAATTATGTCTACAGCTCATTTCTTTTTAATGTAGCTTTTATTAGCATCAGATTGAATAAGTAGCTAAAAACATTAAATCATGTACCTGACTTACCTCACCAAGGCGGCCCGGGTTCGATCCCAGGCGACCGCAAAGTGAGATTTGTGGTGGACAACACAGCGCTGGGGCGGGTTTTCTCCGGGACCTCCGGTTTCCCCCGCCATCTCATTCCACCGGTGCTCCATCTTCATCTCATATATCATCAGTGTCACAGCCTGCGGTGCCGTATGTAGTAAAAGCGGGCGTTAAACACTACACATTCATTCATTTTTTTTTACCTGACTTACGATCCTTCATTTTAACAGTACAAGAGCATCATGTCCGAAATTGTTAACTTCGCCTTTGATCTATAGGATAAAATTCTCACACAGTGACAGTGCTGATATGATTCTAGCAGTTGACAGCTTTATTAACAAAATAAATATTTATTTTTGCTTTCATGTTCTAGCTATGTTTATGCTTTCTTTGCATCTTTATAAATTCAATAAATAAGATATAAGTAATTAAGAAAGAATAATTATATGTTCTGTATTTCCGAAAAGCTATTTTTTATTCACTTGTTTGTCTTTCATTTTATAGTGCAGCACAGTGATACCCTGACCGTCTTATAATTGGACATGCTGGACTATGACATCTAGTAGAAGTTTTAATCATAAATTTAATCTGTATATTTTAAAGATATTTTTTATGTAATTGTAACAGATCCACTGGAATGCATCAAGGATCGTCTGAATATAAAAAGAGCAAAACCAAGAATTGTGGAAAAGCTGCTGGAAATGGGTTTAGTGCAAGATAAGAGGTTGTTACGAAAGAAGAGAGCAAGAAAAACAGCTGAAAATGAAGCTAGAGGTGTGTATCTTAGCAATTTAATCTACTTAGTAGACCTTACATAAAACCATCTTATATTAAGATTCTAAAACAAAACCAAAGTTCCATCTCTGTCCAGAAAACCCTTGTCATTTTCTCTGTTGTTTTTGTTCTCCTTTCCACAATTTTTAAGTTCCAGTTTTAATATCTTTTGCACATGGGAAAGCAAACATTTTAATAAATGTACAAAAATGAGTGCTGTTAAATATTTCTTAACAACTGTAGAAAACTGGGCTTAAGATTTCAGCATTTAAAATTCCAAATTAGAAGAAATGATAATTAAGACTGAGTGTGCATGCCTTCAAAAGCATAGAAACAATACACTGTCACCATGGCCACAGCTAAATACCAACAGCAGGGAATCAGCCGCCTACCTACAATAATGACCAGTCCTCTTGACAGAACAATGACCCATGCAATAAAATCACAGTTTGGGTAAATATTGCTCCTTGTGTCAGATTCTAAACTTTTCATTCAAGAACTGTCTTTCTGCCTGTTTTCATTTGGAAAATATCAATTAAGGCAATTGCATGTCAGTGAGTATAAATATTTTAAATCCTTCTCAGAAAGTAAAATTTGGATGCTGAATTTAAAGCTGTAGCATTTTCTTTAGTCGCTCCTTAATTTGTGCCAATCTCAAAGGTACTTGCAAATTATGTCATGCATTGTTGTATGTATGTGATAGACATTTGTTAGTGCTGGATTGTTTCTCGGCTGGTCAGCTGCTGTCATTTGGGCAGAGCATGATACAGGTATGGAGATCTCAAGGCAATGTGAGAGAGACAGTATAACAGGAAAATGATAGACTAATTGCTGTTTATTATAAAATTTGCACAATTAATTTTTTGTTTCCATCAACGAGACGGTTTCCACTACACATACACGCAGATCGTAAGCTTCAAGTATACTACATAATGGTGCAAACTCGACTTTAGGAAA
The DNA here is from genome assembly GCA_030765055.1 of Mantis religiosa. Classification (NCBI taxonomy): domain Eukaryota; kingdom Metazoa; phylum Arthropoda; class Insecta; order Mantodea; family Mantidae; genus Mantis; species Mantis religiosa. Next base: position 30,320,444 of record CM060958.1, on the reverse strand, counting down.
TAATGTTCATACACCTTGAATTTCATTGCTAGGCTGAGGCTCACACCTTGGGTTTCAGTATTAAACTGACGCTCTGTCCCTCTGCATGCACGTGACATATATTTCTTTGTAAAGGTGAGTACCTCCCTAAGCTTTCATACTGTTAGGTCATGTTGGGTCCCTCTTTTGAAGTCACAGTATGGTGCATTCTTTGTAAGCAGAGGAAATCCTTGTCGGTGGAAACTTTCTCAACTTAAATGTCACAATACATTACATTTATATATGTAAATCCTCTTACCTTTACACAGTTATTTATATTAAATTAATAAATTCTCTGATGAAACTTATAAATAATGCCTTAAAGCACAAGAATCAGAATCAGATTTTATATACCATGTAAGTACATTTTACAGTAAAATAAAAGTGAATTGAGAAGATATTGTGACTTTGTGGGTTCGTAGAATTAAAAGTCCAAGTTGCAGAAATTCAAAATGTTCTTTATTTCCATAGAAATACACTTTGGCCAACCCTTACAGTAGCAGAATTACATAACATATGCAAATACAATGCTCAAGTTCGTTGACCAAAAACAAAAGAGTTTACTCAAATTCCAGTTTAATTACCACTCTCATTATGACTCTGTTTACAACAACTCTGCTGGCGTGTCGTGATCTCTTACATATACCTTCATTGATAATTCTAGAATGTTCTCTATGAATCAATTTTCCATTTATCTAACTTTATTTGTTTCAGCAGACCTTTTATCTCTGCACTATCTTTATTTGTTTCGGCATACTCTTTATCTCCATGCTGCACTATCAGTTCCTTATCTCTCCGCGCCACACTGTCTCTTTGTGCACGTTGCCGCCAGTCGCGACAATATTGACACATTGCTTCACTCACACTGTTTTTCACAGAACATATTTCAAGAGCTGTTGCTCCCATCATCAGCTGAGTCTGGACTAGTGCAAATTGTAGTGTTTTCCTCCTCTGTGTTGTTAGTAGATGGCATGATGTATTTGTCAACGATGTCTGGTTGTGGAGTTCCAAAATTTATGATTCTGGGACGATTTTTACTAATGAAGATTTTTTCCCATACAGAAAGATCTGTGGGATGATTAACATGTTCTATTAAAACTGTTTCCAAGTTAATGTCATGTCTGGTATTCAAAAAACGAAAACTTTCTGGTATTCAAATGACGTATTCAAAAAATGAAAACCAGTGTGAGTGAAGCAATGTGTCATTATCTTGATTTAACTGTATTGGAACACCACAGTGAAGCGAAATAATTATTAATTTATAGATGAGCCATATTTATTACACATCGGCTTCACTTACGTACCTATTTTGAGAACATGTCTTCAAAATAGGTACGTAAGTGGAAGCCGATGTGTAATAAATACGACTCATCTATAAATTAATATGTCATTATCTTCTTTGATTCACTTTTATTTTAACTTATGCTTCAATGTCTCTACACTTCTTTCAATATTTATACTTTAGACATTTTCAGTAGTTTGTTAAAAACATTAAAAGATGCATATTTAAATTTAGACTTAATAAACTTGCAGTAACAGAATATAGGTATATGCACTGTAAGTCCAAGAGAGGTAAATGACTACTACCACTATTACAATAAAATATAATAATTGTGACAACCTTTATGTATATATGCAAAACTAGTCCTGAAGAATTTATAAGCTTTCAAATAGATAAGTGAAGTGTGTCAGTTATATTTTGTTGTAATATTTGTATTGCTTTACTGTGAGTAGCTTCAGTTTTTTTACAAAATAGACTGCTGCCACTTCCATACTCTTCTAGCCAGTAGAAGTCAGTTTGAATAAGGAAGGATTTTTTGGCTTTAATTTTGTTTCCTTCATCTTTTATATTTTTTATTTATGAAAGTACATTATTTCTTTAGTGTCTTTGTTTCTTAAGTTTTTTTGGCTTATTTTTGTACTATGAACATGTATATTAATATTTTTAGATCTTTATTATAATTATTGTATACTTAATACACTCATGTATGGAGGAATGTTTATAGTTTTGGTAGCTTTTAGTTTTTTCCAAATTTTGAATTACTTTGATTATTCTAATTTCTTTGGTATTGCCATATTTAAAGATAAAATGTTTATTTTATTGAAAGTAGTATAGAACTAGATGTTTAAGGCATATTTGTTCCTAAAAATATACAATTTCTATTTAAGTGACCATACATTTTTATTACAGTATGGTAGTGTAATATAACGATCACTTACAAAACTTCAAACTGATATGTGTATTTGTTTCAGATATATTAATGTTTTTGTTATGGTTTTAATTAATTTAACTGTTAAATTACGAAAAGCCTTATTACATCCTACTAAGGATGTTATTTAGCCTTTAAAAGTAATAAGAACTCCACAACAAATTGTTTTTAATCAAATGAATCTTTGCTTTAAAATAAAAAGGAATAAGCCTGTTAGATTTGAGTATTTCTCAATTTTTTGAATATTAGATTATGAAATTATTAATTAAAAACTAACATAATTATAAATCATTCCAGATTTTTTTTTACAGGTTTATTCCTGTATTACCTGTGAATTCCCTTCCATAGTTTACATTAGTTTTCCTTTTTAGCTGTTGCTTCAAAAGATGGTGTACTTAGAAGCTAAAGTTGGGTTTTAAGCTAACATTAGTAATAGCCATTTTGTGTGTTTATTATTAATGCTTCCCTTTGTCTCTAAAATGAAATGCTTTGAAACACTCAAGGATGAAGATTGAATAAGGAATGACAATGCTTTCTGTGCCGCTATGCTCATTCATAATGCATCACCACACTTTGAAGAAAGCCATTATCCAGGAAAGACTTCCCCTAGCTGTTGCTTCTTAATGCAGCAGTGCTGGACACGAGTACAACACACTGCATTGCATAGTGAATTAATTATGGTTCCTTGTCTCAATACTTCATCCCCTTCTTTTGCCTCCCCTTTCTTCATCATCCCCATGAGGGTGTGGACTGATCAATCAATTTTTCATCTGGCTCACCCTCCCATGTTCTTGTATTCTCCACAGGCTGGGTCACATTTCACCCTCCTTCCTGCTTCCCAAGAGAACAGTTTTTCCATCATTAGTCACCTGAGCAGTGTAACCTTTGTCATCTTGATCTCTGAAACAGTAGAGGAAAGCAGAAATATTGCAGCAACATGTTTCTCTCCCTTTTGTAGGGAGAAGGGTGCATGGTTGGCATCTTGGGTTTCAGAAATTGAAAAGGGGATCTTATACTTTCAAGATCATCTACTTTTCCATTAATAAAACATATGGAAGAAAAGCATATCTCTCTATTTTTTTTTTATTTTCTAAATATTTTTTATTTTCTTATTATTTCTGATTTCTCACAAAAGTGGAAGTGTTAATGCTGCCCAGAGATAGCCATATTCTTTAGAGTAGCTCAGTTTAGATCTCGGGTAATAGCACCCCAAAATAGGTACATATGACTCAAAAATTAAACTGGTCTTAAAATCATACCTAATTCAAAAATGTTTGTATAGTATAAATGAACTGTAATATATATGTATGTATGTAGTATAAATGAGTTGTATACCTATGTATACAATAAGGTTTGTACGTAATTTAGGCATTTTGATCTTTTTAAATGACTTATACTTTTGTAAACAACTCTATATTTTGTAAATAACTTATGTATTTTGATCATTTTGTATTTTGACTGTATAGAGATAATTGACAGTGTCAGATGCTCTTGTAAGAGTCTATTGGCCGCAATAAATAAATTAAATTATAGAATAATCCAAAGTTGCTCGGCAAAACAGAAAATAAAAGGTTCTGCAGTGTGAGTGCCTGAAGATGTAATAATTTCAACTCTGCTTCAGTAGAAAAAGAAACTTTAATAATAATAATAATAATAATAATAATAATAATAATAATAATAATAATAATAATAATAATAATAATAATAATAATAATAATAATAATTATATATTTATTAGCCTAATTACCATACAAATGAACACAGAATTTAACAGAGTGATAGCTACATGTGAACTGGTATTAGAATAATTATTGTTGATTTTATTCCCTCATTTATTAATCTTTCTTTGTACAAAATTAATTTTAGGGTCCAGATTTCCTTATTTGGGGAGTATTTACATTTCTACATATATTATGAACTAATTGAAGTGGAGATGTAGTGGCTCTGAACAGTTGCCTATATTTCAGAAGATATTAGTGGTTTCCATTTCTCTTGTTTAGGTGAACTATTCAAAAAAAAAAATTGTTCAAGGATAGAAATCTAATTACATATAGATAACGATTGTGCCAAATTTACTTTATTTGTCACTAAAATTGTTAGCACAGCAGTAACTTACACATAGTTTTACGTATGTCAATGCTCAAGGCAAACATGTATGTAAATTCCAATGTGTAAGGACTATGATACAATGAAGCACAAAATTATATTATCATATGTAAATATTTACTTATACATCTGTTGCACACTTCGACTCGCTTGGCTAATCAACTTCTCACTAAAACTGCTGGTCAACTCACTGACACTGACCCTAGCATATCCTTAAGTCCCCAGGTCATGGCAAGATGGTTCTGAAACCTCTGGTAATAAATATTTCAGTGCTGTGGGAAAGAGTGACTTGCATAATTTCTCTGTAGCAGGTATTTACCCCCCCCCCCCCCCCCCATGACAATATTATGGCTGTCAAGTGGAAGACTTGGAGCTTTCACAGCAAGCTTATTAATCAGCCATGTCAAGTTTATGAAAGTCAAGCTTTCAGCCATTCTATACACCATGGCCTTCTTCAAGACATGAATGAAGAGCCTGAAGAAGGCCATAGAGTATAGAATGACCAAAACCTCAACCTTCATAAACTTGATATGGCTGATCGCCTGTGAAGCCTTGATGAACAACCATCATAGATTTAACTATGAGTTAAGCAGAGGTAAGTGGTTTGTAATAATAACAGTGGTCACTGAGGTAATGGAAATTATTTAACAGAACTAAGTTTTTATTAATATAATTTTGAGTTGAACTATTACTCAATGCTCCATTTATTGCTAGTTGACAACAGCTGATGATGTTGGGAAGGTCCTAACGAAACGCGTTCTAGGTAAATACTAGCAATAAATGGAGCATTGAGTAATAGCTCGACTCAAAATTATATTAATTTTGTGCTTCATTGTATCATAGTCCTTACACATTGGAATAAGTTTAACATGAGCTTTTTCGAAACACATATTACTAAAGCCTTCCCTCATATGTTTAAAACATGGTACAGATACGTAGATGACATCTTTGCAATAATGCCCTACAAACTAATAGATGATGCTTTGAAACTACTCAACCTGCAAGAACCCAGCATACAATTCACAGTAGAAACTGAAGAGGACTCTACTCTACCTTTTTTAGACCTTAAAATCAAAAAAGGCAATGAAAAACTAGAATTTGGCATTCATAGAAAAGCAACACACACAGATAATTACATCAAAGCAAATAGTTTCAACCCAATTCCACACAAACATGCAACCATCAACAGTCTGACACACAGATTAGTAAATCTACCTCTCAGCCAGCAAGAATATCAAAACGAATACCATCAAATCTTAAAAACTGCAATTAAAAATGGATATGGAAAAAAACTTGTAGATAAAAAACTAAAATTATTCAAACTTCAAAAGAAATTAAAACAGATCACAGATCTCACACCAATAAAACAACAAAATAGATTTGCTAAATTTACTTACCACCCCTGGGCCACAAAAAAGTTCCAAAAAATATTCAAGAAATACAATATAACATTGGCACCAAAAAACAATTACAACATTAAAAACCTACTTCACAGTAATAATATTGATAAGATAAAACCAGAGGAAAAGTCAGGCATTTACAAAATTAAGTGTAAAGACTGTGAAAAAATTTACATAGGAAGGACAAAAAGGAACATAGGCACTAGAAAGAAAGAACACTTCAGGCACTTAAGATACAAAAATATTGATAAGTCCGCAATAGCAGCTCATTTCTGGTCTGAAAATCATGAAATTGAAGATAGCACAGAATTACTAAAATACGTACAAAAACATAGTGAACTCGTCATATGGGAGAGGATATACATAGAAAAACATAAAAACCAACTAATGAACTTTGAAATCCCGCTAGAAGAGAATCCCACTTTTCAGTTCATCACTAAATCAACAGATGGCAGCAACAACCCCAGAATTACCCACACCGCTGGATCTAGCGTCAGTCGCACAAGAGCCGTAGATGCAAGCGAAGATTTGCGAAACATGTCCTCAAAATAGGTACGAAAGTGAAGCAGATGTGTTAAAAAATGCGACTCATCTAAAATTTAATAAGTTTTTATTGTTTGATAACTAATTTTGAGGAGCTTGTATTGTAAATTAAATGAATAATTAGTGTTCAGAAAAGTGGCGTGTACCAAAATTCTTGGGTACTATTTTTATATTGCTGTCATTTAAATAAATTCCTTACTCCATTCATTGAAGAGTTAATCAAGAGATTAAGTAAGCAATTTTATGCTACAAAAACATTAAAAATTACAACAGACACATACAGTTCAAGTAGCATATTTCGCATACTTTCACACCCTTTTAAATTATGGCATCATCTTCTGGGGAACTCAAAGTTGTCTAATAAAGCTTTCCAAATGCAAAAATGAGCAGCACAAATAATTGTTAACCAACTCACATATGTGAGCTGTAGAGCATATATATATACACACACACACACAACGGTATACAATTCTGTAACTAGTTGTCACTTCATATATAAGAGGTAGCCAAATAAAAGCTTTCAAAATCAATTTACACAAATTCTTAGTTAATTGTTGTTCTTCTGTACAAGAATTTTTAGTCATTCTCTCTTCTGCAATATGGTATATTTTTGTACATTCTTTTACATACTTTTGTTTCTTAAATTATTATGTTATGTGTTTCTTGTAATTACTTTTGTATATCTTGTTCTAGTACTATGTTAATATTATTCTGTAAATATTGTGCTTGACGTGTCCATTATCTTGTACAAGATACAAAGGATGAATAGAGATGAATATGAAAGAATATGAATTAGGATTAAAGTTTTATGATTATAGTTTTCAATGAAAAACTTGACTGTTTTCTCTTTTATAGATCATGGAGGTTGGGACTCACCGGCTAGTGATAATGAATTACTGGATTCAGATGAGGACAGTGGTGATGAGGCTCCAAAAAAGAACACTTCTCAAGCCAAGGCACATTCACCAGCAGAAATTGCCAATGCTCTTACTACAGTAGTAGCAAAAGGTAGTTCAATTATTATTCTACAAAAATAGTGACTTAAAAAAAAAAGTCTATTTTTGGCACATACATATAATATCAAAGCTCTGTATCACTGAAGTAGTTGCAATTGGTACTAAGAAATTCATACTAAAGCTGTAGAGGGTCAAAATATAATAAGAATTCCTTCATTCCTCCTTAATTATAGAAGGTTGAAATTCTGACACTAAAAACATCACCAAAAGGCAAGGATCTTTAAAACGTTTCAATTATACAAGTAAGTGAAGTTTGAGTGTAAACATAGTGACTCATAAATCAAATCATTTCATGGAAGTGTTGAAAACAGTGTTGTATAAATTAAATTAATTGGGAGTCGATTAATGACACTAAACAACACTTACTTTTAAATTTTCCCGGAACTAGTTTCAGAGGCCTTACCTCTATCTTCAGTCGGACATCGACTGGTTCTCATTGGTGTAGCTGGCAACATTTTGTCATCGGTCTCCTCTGGTGGCAGTTCGAGGAACTTGCTGAACAAATCTTTCTGGGGGATGTCGAAATTGAATACTTTGTTCCTATTTTTTGAAATAAAGATTTGTTCCCATGTGGACAGTCTTCTTTTCCTGTTGTATGTTTTAGTAATTTTGGTTCTGGATTTATGTTGTGGTTTTTTTCCCAAAAATGCGTGGCAACTGTTGATTTTTCTAATTGTTTGTATTTTATGTTCCTAAAGTGTTCCTTTGCTCTTGTTTCTAAATTGGAAAAACCAAAAGAAATTTAGAAACAAGAGCAAAGGAACACTTTAGGAACATAAAATACAAACAATTAGAAAAATCAGCAGTTGCCACGCATTTTTGGGAAAAAAACCACAACATAAATCCAGAACCAAAATTACTAAAACATACAACAGGAAAAGAAGAACTGTCCACATGGGAACAAATCTTTATTTCAAAAAATAGGAACAAAGTATTCAATTTTGACATCCCCCAGAAAGATTTGTTCAGCAAGTTCCTCAAACCGCCACCAGAGGAGACCGATGACAAAATATTGCCAGCTACACCAATGAGAACCAGTTGATGTCCGGCTGAAGATAGAGGGAAGGCCTCTGAAACTAGTTCCGGGAAAATTTAAAAGTAAGTGTTGTTTAGTGTCATTAATCGACTCCCAATTAATTTAAATCCTAAATCAAACTCAAAAGTGAAGAATACTTCTCTGTTAATAATGCTTCTGCTTTTAATATTTAAAACAAGTTTTACTTGTTCACTCATTGTCAGCATTTTCCAACTCATGCAATATCTTAACAGGAATATTAAGGGGTTGCCTCACTGCAAAAGGTCACTGTGTGATTAATTTCTAGAGGATAATTTTTGGCCACAAATAAAAATCTTGGTTCTTCCAAATGTGGATGTTCTCCTAAATATTTAATTATATCCCTGGCAGATTCTAGAAGAGATATATTTTGTGCTACTTCATGTTCAGTTGATCAAAAGTGGTAATCAGTGGCAAATTTGTCTTCTTATTTATATTTAATTGCTTTTGGATATACTTTTAATTTTGTTTCTAAATTTGTTTGATTTTTTTTTACATATAATTTATCGCAATGTGCATAGTTTATTCTGTAAATGCCAGATTTCTGCTCTTGAGGGATGGGAACTTTTAATTTGGTATATATCTAGTATTTTTTGTAAGCTGAAGTTATTTTTGGAAACTAATGTCATTTGTATTTTTTGCAAGTTGGATTTGTTTGTCTTTGACTTTTTTTGTGGTACGTAATCTGCTTGTATTTGACTTCTTAGATTACAAACAAATAAACAGAATTTATCGGAAAAACTATTTGTAGTCGATTTATTGACACTTCATCACTTACATTTTTATATTATCGATGGACTAGTTTCGGAAGCCATTGCCTCCATTTTCAACTTCTCCCCAATGGAGGTAATGACTTCCGAAACTAGTCCCTCGATAATACAAAAATGCAAGTGACGAAGTGTCAATAAACGGACTACAAATAGTTTTCCCAATTAATTTTGACGTCACTGTTACAAAATTCCTCCAATCACACAAAACAGATCTTAATTAAAATATATTACAAATGCTAACTTGTGTGTACAAGTTTTTAATAAATATGATTGTGAACATGCTCATTCCAGCCAATTTATCACAGCATTTAAAACCATTGTTAATCCTGAATTTAAGTATGTATCCATTAATATATGGACATTGCACATAAACTAATGTAAAACTGTGCTATCATTTCCTTTGGTTTTAATCTTTCTTAGGTATGTCTGATGCACTAAAATGGCTGTCCGAAAGTATAGAAGAAGTTGCAGATGACAGAGAGGCTGATGAAGATGAGGAGAATATTCCTTTGATACCTATCGTAGAAGCTGCATGGCAAGCAATGGATAATCCAGACTTCCACAATCTTCTGAGAGCTCTGGGTATCAGACCACCTGATAATGAGGTACTAATAGTACAGAATAAATAAAAGTAAATTACTTAAAAAATTACATTGTCATTTGACACAAGAATGTTTTAATAGCATTTATATGTACAACATATTTATAATAACTTAATGTATAAGTATTGGTTTGTCTCATAAATTCGTTCGATTCTTGTTACGTGTTTACGACAAAGAACGCCTGCACTGTATGCCCACACCACAACTACGGCAACAAAGTTGCCTAATTATCTAGGGGTAATCTGCTTACATACGCAAGGTCATCAAAAATAAACAAGGCAATGAACTTTTCAAAACAAACTTTATTTTGTGCAGTATGCACCATTATTATCAATAACATATCTCCATTTCTCAGGAAGCTTATCAATTCTATTTTTCCAAAATCTTGCAGTTTTCTGGTTGACGAACTCTTCTACGGCGAGTCTGCAATCCTCCAAGGAAGTAAAGCGTTTGCCATTAAGGAAGTATTGCAGGGATCAGAATAAATGATAGTCGGATGGGGCAATGTCTGGAGAATAAGGGGGGTGAAGTAACACATCCCAGTCGAAATCCCGTAATTTCTGATGAGTTACCATAGAAGTGTGTGGTTTGGCATTGTCTTGATGAAAGATGACTCCACCATTAGATGCTAATTCTGGCCTTTTCTCTCCTAGGGCAACCTTCAGACGATCCAACTGAGAACAGTATTTCTCTGAATTGATGGTCTCCCCAGGAGGAAGAAATTCGTAATAAATAATTCCTTTCCAGTCCCACCAAATGCACAGCATAATCTTCTCAGGATGAAGCCCTGGTTTAGGAATTGAGAGTGGTGGTTCCCCTTTCTTATGCCATGACTTTCTGTTTCGGATGTTGTACACAATCCACTTTTCGTCTCCTGTAACCAGCTGTTTCAGAAAGGGGCAGTTTCATTGCGTCTTATCAATGCGTCACAGAGGAAAACGCGTTGAACTAAATTTTGTTCACTCAGTTCATTCGGAACCCATACATCCCGAAGATTTACGTAACCAAGTTTCTTTAGGTGCCTGGCTACAGTCGCATGAGATAAGTTTGGCTCCTGACCTACCTCCCGAGTTGTTATTCTGGGGTTGTTCGTAATCATGTCCTTTATCCTTTCCTCATCCGTAACCACAGGTCTTCCAGAATGAGGTTTGTCTTTCACAGAGAAGTTCCCAGCTTGAAATCGAGTAAACCATTTTTGACATGCCCGATTCGTCACGGCATCTTTTCCGTAAACAGCACAAATTTTCCGTTGAGTTTGTGAGACGGTTTTACCTTTACGGTAATAAAACAGCATTAAATGTCGAAAATGTTCCTTCTTGTCTTCCATATTAACATTCACAAGTTACAACTCCACACTGTTGCATCCACAAACTCATACTGAAGTTTGGTTACCAATTCTTACATAAGTTGACCTATTTACCTTTGGCCGTGAGGTCGCTGTGGTTTGTGTTCATACCATTCTTTTCAATTACTGTATTTGTACACAAACCCCATATTGTTAGGCAACTTCTTTGATGTAAAAGTAATGGGGGCATGCAGTGTTCTCAGGAGTTCTTAGTCGTAAACACATAACAAGAATCAAACGAATTTATGAGACAACCCGATACATAGGCATTCCTCAAATTTCATCATAGAGAACTTGCAGAAATTAAAAAGTAAATCCTTTAGTTCACTAACCAAAGAAGATTAACTTACAACAAATATAATGGATAATCATGTGATTCTTAACAAAGAGTTCCTATAAACGTGTACATGCATAATTAAAATATTTTGTGTACATTTGGCATCTCAGTTTTGCAATAGACAATTATGTAATAAAAAGAATAACTAAAAGCTTCTATGAATATTCCAAAACTTACTTTGGAACTGCTGTTTACAAGTAACATGTTCACTGAGTGAGTATGCTGTGTGATAACATGTGAAGCTCAAATTCAGAAGCACCCAGGTTTGATCACCATTAACCACCCACTCTGACCTTGGATTCTTTGTTAGTTTTCCTTGGTCTTAAGGCAAACTCTTTGGTAAGATCTGTCACAATTTCCTTTCCTTTTATCCTGTTTCTTTCTCATCTTTCAAGTTTGTTTGTACAAGGGTGGTTTGATAAGTTCTTGAAAAGGAATAGAAAAAAGATAAAGATGCTTATGACGTTGAAAGTTTTTTTATTTTTCAATATAGTCTCCTTGCAGATTAATGCACTTTGTCCAGTGATGTTCCAATGCCTTTATCACATCTCGAGAACGAGATTCCTCCATGCCTGCAAAATAGCTGTGAATTCCGGCTATCAAATCTTTATTTGAATTGAATCTTCCTCCGTCAAGGAAAATTTTCAGCTTCGGGAAGAGATGGAAGTCTGATTGAGCCATATCAGACAGACAGGTTTGGTAACAGTTCGTACCTTCATTCATGTAATTTTGCCATGGCAGCTGCACATGTGTGCAAATGCACAACCTGGTTTTTTTTTTTTCCCCTCCATATATTTTGTTGTAATTGGTTCAGGAGGCTAGCATATTATTCTTGAGAAATTATATGCATACAGGGAAGATCGTCTACAAACATAATCCCCTTCACATTCCAGAAAACTGATGCCATCACCTTTCCACTGAAAGATTTGTCTTTACTTTCTTTGGTGCTGTAGAATCAACATGCTTCCACTGTCTTGACTATTGTTTTGACTCTGGGGTATAGTAGTGGATCCAAGTTTCATCTGTGGTCACAAACCAGTGCAAAAGATCTTGTTCGATGCTGCTAAAATGGGCCAAGCATTATTTCAATACTTCCATTCTCATGTTTTTATGAGCTTTTTATGTGCTTTTTTTCTGGCATCAAGAGTCATGGCACCCATCTTGCAAGTAATTTTTTTCATTTTTGATTTTGATTAATGAGTCACTATGTATACACTCAACTTCACTTGTTATTGTATAATAGAAACGTTTTCAAGATCATTCTATTTCATCCTCAGCTGTTTGGTGACTAAATGAACATTCTTCTTCTTCCACTACTACGGTGCTCCGATCCCTCTGCCATCTGGTGTTAGGGGCACTAAGTTTTAATACTTCATTTAATGTTGAAGTTTTGTTGAGTCACACTTGTTTACACTCACCTTCACTTATTATTTTTAAAAACGCTGAACGTTTTCCAGGACATTCGCCCTCTTCCTCAGCACTTTAGTGACTCACTAAACTGTAGAGTCACTAAAGTGCTGAGGAAGAGGGCGAATGTCCTGGAAAACGTTCAGCGTTTTTAAAAATAATAAGTGAAGGTGAGTGTAAACAAGTGTGACTCAACAAAACTTCAACATGAAGAAAACTTCACTATTAATAATGCTTCTATTTCTAATATTTACTTCATTTAATGCTGGGATTTCAAAATTTATAACTTTATCCCCGTTTTTGGTTATGAATATTTTTTCCCAAATAACCAATTCTGTGGGTGTACTTAAAGATTTTAACAGTTTTATGTTATGGCCAATGTTGTGGTTTTCTGTCCAAAAATGGTGTGACTGCTGATTTTTCTGTTTGTTTCAACTTTATGTTCCTCTGGTGTTCTTTTTGCCTGGTTAACAAGTTTCTCTTACTCTTACTCTTAAAAGTAAGTGTTGTCTAGTGTCTTTAATCGACTCTCTTTAAAGTTAATTTATCATAACAACACTGTTTTCAACACTTCCAAGAAAGTAATTGTAAGTTTCTCTTAGTTTTTCCTATGTAGCTTTTATCACAGGATTCACAGTTTATCTGATAAATTCCCGATTTCGAAGTGTTAGGGATTGTATTTTTTAGTGGTTTATTTAGCAGGTTCTTCAGACTGAATTTGTTTTGGGGTGCTAGTTTTAAGTTTAGTTTTTTGAAGATTCGTTCAAATTTTCTAAAAGCCCATGGATGGTAGGTGAATTTTCTGTATTGCCAGTTTGTGTTTTTAAGCGGTGTGAGAATGATCTTTTTTTATATTATCTTGAGTTTTTCCTTTCTTTTCATCATGTTCCTTATGATGGCTGGGTTGAATCCATTTAATACTGCTATCTCTCTTATGTGTTGTTCTTTCAAAAACTCCTCCTTACTCAGTGGGACGTTGTATAGCCGGTGAATTAAACTTCTGAAGGCAGCTAGTTGATGTGAAACTGGGTTGTATTCATTTTTCTTTGTGTAATTATCTATGTGTGTGGGCTTAAGTTTTTCTGGGATTATAGCAAACACATCAACATATTTCCGCCAAAATTTGTAAATCTGTGGGAAGGCCTTTACTATGTTTCAAAATAGCTCATGTATAGGTCTGCTAAGATAGGCAAAAGTGGGCTCCCCATAGCTAATCTTTTTTATTTAATTTTTTTCATATTCAATTCTTCAGTCAAAATGCAATATACTGTTTCAAATGACCTCTGGCCAACTTGAACAATTTCATGCACTTTCAATTGGCAATTCTCCATTATCATTATCACTTTTGCAATGATTTCTGGGTAGTGACACATCTTGGCCAGCCACTTGGCAACAGTTAAATATCGCCCACCTTGGTGGCATAGATAATAGCATGTCTGCCTCACGTTCAAGAGGTCCCGAGTTCTAATTTCGGTTAGGGTGAGTTACCTGGATAAGGTTTTTTCCAGAGTTTTCCCTTATCCTGAAAGATGAATGTCAGGTAACTCTAAGCTCCTTGGATCCCGGACTCATTTGAGCATCATTTCACCCATTTCATTCACCATCCGATATGACTTAACGTTGGAGGACGTAAATTACAAAAAATAAAAAAAGTTAAATAGGAGTCACCTACTGTATTAGGAAAATTGGCGTGATTGTCCTTTGCTTTCATACCTTTCTTTATGAAATACTTAAAACTGCTCAAATCTCAATTTTTTTCCATCACAAATCATTGCGTGGGTACATCAATAGAGCTGCCTCACCACTGTAGCTGTATTCTACGAAACTGACGTGATACATGTTTACAGGCTGCCTTCCAATGAATATCACGTGAACAACTGGCACTAGGGTTGAGCTCTCGTGGTGATTCTGCGAACTTATCAAACCATCCTCATAGGTTTTGTGGGGGTGACAGTGCCAGGCAGATGGCACAGATCCTTCCTCCTCCTAGAAAGAATATTTCCTATAGGCACTAGAGGGCTGCTTAGATGAACAGGTTGTTCATTAACCTCTCTGCACAACTTCATTCATGGGGCAAGTCTCTTGGCTGGGAATTTTGAGGAATCTTTCATGCATTACTGTGGCCTGTTGCCTGCAACCTGTAGTCTCCTGTGATTCCTTCACATCATCCCTTCCTCCTGGGTGATGCTAGCTGCAATAGATGTGCAATAAGTCAGTGTGTAAGTTGTCCCTCTTAATTGTATACCTTATGCTGTAAACATGTACTGTATTATGCGTGAAGGAGGAATTTAGTAATAGTAACATCAAAATTAATTGAAAAAAATATTTCTAGTCAGTTTTTAATACTTTGTCACATACTTTTTTTATATTTTTATATTATTGATATATTTAATATTTTATATAATTTATATACAAATATATATTTTTATATATTATATATTGATACTTACATATAAAAATGTAAGTGGCAAAGTGTGAGGCGGTTCAGGCTTAAGTTGGAAGCCCGGTTGAGATCTCCCAATATTCCACACCTCACATTTAAGTAAAGGTGCTGGAGGGGCATCACAGGTTGGGAGATTTGGGAACACATTGTTGTTGGTTGTTTTTTAATATGTTGGACATTACTCAAACTGCTTAAAGACAAAATGTGTATACATTTTTTGTTGTACGGCTATGCATTGATGTGTAGTGCGTTGGCTTCAGTGTTAACCTCTGGAGTAAAGTGATTCATGTTATCAACTCGGTGCTAGTAGTACAGTGATATGTAATGCAACATTAAGTTTTTGCCATGTTAAAATTTCCCCCACTATCGTATTTTGTGAAAATCATGTCTGTACTTTCTAAGCTGTGGTTAGTTAATTTCAATTTCTAGTGTAAGCTATCGTGTGAATTTTGTATGTGCACATGTCCAATTTTGTGTGGATAAGTTCCCACAGCCTCGTCTTAATTTATGCTGGGACACACATACTGCAAAACTTCGAGGAATGTAGTTAAGCTATAGTTCCATTGTACTTTTCATGTCTTGTAAATTTTGAACAGACAGTAACTTCGCCACTTCAGCGCAATTTTTAGCCTGCGAGTGTGTTTTCTCTGTCTGAGCCTTGTCATAGCTAAGGCGGCTACACCTATTCCCACCAGACTTTCCCTCTGTGTGTCTTTATTTCTTAGTAAGATTTTGCAGAACTAAAATCGTACATATAAGTATCTATAAATCTTATATATTCAATATGCTCAAGTTTCCCTTCCTACTATAATTGTGTATTTATTTCCTATATAAAATTACTCTTGATTAATAAATATGCTATTTTGTTAACTGTAAGTTTAATATTAATAGTCAAATGGTAAATCCCACATTCCTGACGAAGAGGAATGGTTTCAAGTGTTAAAAACTGACTGCAAATAGTTTTTCAATGTGCTGTATTGCTATATGTATTCTCAATTTTAAACAAATAAATTATACATATTTTAACTTTTGCTTTTTGGTTGACAGGAAACATTCTGGCGAATCCCTCACTATTTCAACTCACTAGAGCTGCGCAACAGAGTTTATGTCATTAAAGCAGCATTAGAAGGGCGACTGGAGAGTGGTATGTATATGTATTAGTATCTGCTTTAGTTACAAAATTGCTAATAGATGTAATTTTTACTCTCATTATACATGCATCTTTTAGGGAAAATTTTGGGTTCTAAAATAGAGATATGAAAATTGACACCAAGTTTTGTGCAATATTTATTTCCTTTACTTAACACATCCTCATAGCTCCTGACATGTCCAAGGTCTGATGAGTCATTTGTAGGATCACCAGAGTCTACATACTGGTCAACAAATGGGCATCATGTTCCAATCCTTTCAGAGACATTTGATCTTAAAACTCTGACTTCTTAAAACTCTTTTCAGTCATCACTAATGAAATTATCTCCAGAACAAGGAATCCAGGCTTCTTGATTTTTTCCCCCTGGTGTATTTTGATACTCGCTATGAAGCTATATAATTCCTAGGTTGAATTGAACCAAAACAAACATAAGATACATTAACCATCAAGGTTCTTATGCATTAGTCATGTATAAATAGATTGTGTATATATTGTAATTTATTGTAAACACTTTAAATGAAATAACAATTTTAATAATATATTAGGATTGAGGAAAAATTACATTAACAAAAGAATTATGATTAATAATACCCCCTCAAGCTATGTTTTATATCAGTATGTCCAGTTGTAAATAAATTCAAATATCTGGGGATAAAACTACAGACGCAAGGAGCTACATTTAAAGCAGCATCAGCAGTGAAAGCTATGTATGACATTAAACACCTGAACAAAATATCTCTAAAGACGGCAATGAAATTGTTCAAAGCGAAAATAGCACCGATAGTAACATATAGACTATAACTGATATGGGAGCACCTGACAAAAAGAAACTTGGAGATTATAGGGAAAGTGAAGACAACATATATGAAGAAAATATTGTGTTTATCCAAGTACACAGCTTCAAGACTAACATAGGAAATGTGCAGAGAGATAATGTGGATAGAAGATCTCAGACTACAAATGCCACTTCCGGTAACAGAGGCATACAATGAAATTGTTAAGAAACATCAAATAAAGAAAACAGAAATCTGGAAAGATTTCTACAGCACTGACGCAATGACCAAGGAAGATTGGAAGGGCCCGAACTATGAACTAAGACATAAACTTGGAAGAAGCGTAGGGACAGTGAAGCACAAATTAGTACAAAAGTGAATCGAGAATGTGTCAATATCTTCTCGATTCACTTTTGTACGAACTAAGACATTTTGTAACAAGATACGCAGCACATGGTTTCCATTATTTGATTTGAAAGGAGAAAAGACACCATGACCCGGGCAAGGAGTGCATGTGCACGTTGTGTGGGAAGCAGTGCAACAGATATCATGTGGAGGTGAGCGAGAGGTGAACATTGTCATTGAAAAACTTTTGCTGTGGTGAAAATAGAGAGTGATAGTAAACTGAAACATCAAAAGTCGAACATTGAACTAAAGAAGAACAAAAAGACAAGGTTATATGGAAATATGTATTCATGTTAATATGTATTAATGCACATTGTGCAAATTTTAAATATTATTATTTCAGTATGTCCAACATTAGACAGAAATCAGTCTGTTATTCGCAAGTGTTAACATGTGTGACAATGATTAAGTTGTGTCTTTGGCACAAGACTTAGAAAAGGCAAACCAGTAACAGTTAAGAGAACATGAGTAGCTTCAACAATAAGTTGTTCAAACAAACCAGTGGTCAATTTATGTGTAACCCACTGTTACTGTTTTTGGCCGACCTATACAGGAGGTGTTAGAGAAGCAAGTTATATAGAGGACATATTTACAGTAGTACCATGAAAATTATTGATACTTGAAACATTGAATAATAATTGCAGAAGGAAACATTTGAGACTAACTTTAGAGTTCCTATCAGGATTTGCCAGTTATGCGGACTGAGGAAAACCTAGAAGAAACCTAACAAAAGAACTATCACTGTACTCACACTGCTATGCACCTGAAAATTTGATGGTATAATGCCTGCTGTATATAAACCAGTGGACCAAAAATCTGCATGTGCAACATCCAAAACTGAAGCCTGAAAAAAATTCAGATTTTCAAAAAACCAAAAAGTAAAGACAAATGGTTAAAGTGAACAGCAGAGTATGTGAAACACATCACAAGATCTACAGAGTATGCTGCATTGAGTAAATCATGTTACATTTGAGTAGTTTGTTAGTGTGCTCACTAAAGGAATTCCCATTTTCGGACCATTGCTTCAGACTCGAGCTTTAAAAACAGAAAGAAAAGAAGGCAAGGACAATTTCAAAGCTTCCAGTGGATGCCTCGAGAGTTTCAAACATCACCATAATATTGTTTTGAATGCTGTGTGTGCTGAAGCAAATGATGTTGATATGCAGACAGTTGCAGATAAGCAAGGGAAAATTGAAAACAGAAAGAGAAACTAGGTGATAAACTACAATTATTGTATATAATTTAAGTTAATTAGGAGTCGATTAATAACACAAAACAACACTCACTTTTAAATTTTCCCGGAACCGGTTTCTGAGGTCTTCCCTCTATCTTCAGCCGGACATCGACTAGTTCTCATTGGTGTAGCTGGCAATATTTTGTCTTCGGTCTCCTCTGGTGGCGGTTCGAGGAACTTGCTGAACAAATCTTTCTGGGGGATGTCGAAATTGAATACTTTGTTCCTATTTTTTGAAATAAAGATTTGTTCCCATGTGGACAGTTCTTCTTTTCCTGTTGTATGTTTTAGTAATTTTGGTTCTGGATTTATGTTGTGGTTTTTTTCCCAAAAATGCGTGGCAACTGCTGATTTTTCTAATTGTTTGTATTTTATGTTCCTAAAGTGTTCCTTTGCTCTTGTTTCTAAATTTCTTTTCGTTTTTCCAATATAAATTTGACTACAGTCACAGCATTCAATTTGATATATACCACACTACTAAAGGAAACCACAACCCTCTCAGCTACAGAAACTAAAATGATCTTCAAAAAATTCACTTACCATCCATGGGCCTTTGATAAATTCAAACTACTAAAGGAAACCACAACCCTCTCAGCTACAGAAACTAAAATGATCTTCAAAAAATTCACTTACCATCCATGGGCCTTTGATAAATTCAAAACTACTAAAGGAAACCACAACCCTCTCAGCTACAGAAACTAAAATGATCTTCAAAAAATTCACTTACCATCCATGGGCCTTTGATAAATTCAAAAAAGTCTTCAAAAAAAAAAAAAAAAAAAAAAAAAAAAAAAAAACATTCAACTAGCTCCAATGAACCATTACTCCTTAAAAAACCTCATTTGCTCAAACATCAAAGATGCCATTCCATCTAACAAAAATCTGGTATATATCAAATTGAATGCTGTGACTGTAGTCAAATTTATATTGGAAAAACGAAAAGAAATTTAGAAACAAGAGCAAAGGAACACTTTAGGAACATAAAATACAAACAATTAGAAAAATCAGCAGTTGCCACGCATTTTTGGGAAAAAAACCACAACATAAATCCAGAACCAAAATTACTAAAACATACAACAGGAAAAGAAGAACTGTCCACATGGGAACAAATCTTTATTTCAAAAAATAGGAACAAAGTATTCAATTTCGACATCCCCCAGAAAGATTTGTTCAGCAAGTTCCTCGAACCGCCACCAGAGGAGACCGAAGACAAAATATTGCCAGCTACACCAATGAGAACTAGTCGATGTCCGGCTGAAGATAGAGGGAAGACCTCAGAAACCGGTTCCGGGAAAATTTAAAAGTGAGTGTTGTTTTGTGTTATTAATCGACTCCTAATTAACTTAATTTATACAACACTGTTTTCAACACTTCCATAAAAGGATTTATTGTATATAAGTTGAAAATATAGTGCATAATACATATAGACATATTAATATTTGCACTTCATTCTCTGTTATTCCTTCACCGTAAACCTGTGCAACTATTCCGTAAATTCTTTGCATTCAAACACAACTCTTTGTAAGACAGAAACCTGTGTAAACGGAAAATATATGTCAAAGATCATGTTCCGTTTTAGTTAGGTTTTACTGTATATTGCTTCAATGCTTTTATGATAATCTTCCAGATTTGATGGCATTTGGATTATGTCAGATATATATCATAACTCTAGGACCAACCTTTTTATTTTCATATTTGCCAAAAGTAATACAAGATGTTATTTTAGGTAATGTTAATCTATACATTAGCATTCTAAGAACTAGGGCAAATTGTAAGAACTTAATTTGATAGTCTGTGAATGTTTTTCATCAGGCTAAAAACTTAGTTAATTTTATATGTGTTTGGAGGAATTTAGTAACAGTGACGTCAAAATTAATCTCAGAAACTATTTGTAGTTGGTTTATTAATACTTGTCACTTACTTGTTTATATTAATGAGAGACTAGTTTCAAAAGCATTCGCGAATTTGAGCCACCAAGTTATCACTCTATCAAAAGAATAATTATATCAACATATAATCAAAAAATTAAAGAAGATAATATATTGCAAACAAAAGGAAAACTAATATAAAAATTATTTGTGGTTGGTTTATTGACACTCGTCACTTACTTTTTCATATATTTATGAGAGACTAGTTTCAAAGGCCCTGGCCTCCATTTTCAATCTCTTTCCAACTGGCATCTGTTGTTGTCTGCTCTCTCTGGTGGTGGAACTATGAACTTTTTTGTCAAATTATCTACACACATCAAAAAGGAAAACTATTGGAAAATTTATGTAACTCCACAACTAGAATCATTACACTATCAAGAAAATCCTCTGTGGCAACTTTAAGATACTCTAACAGGCCATGACTGCTTCAATAAACTTATTCAGGATTGGCATAGTGAGATCTCCTCTGTGTCCTTCCTGTACACTTAACGAAGATATGGATGGAAACCACCAACTCCGCTGCCCAATCATCAGTCCACGCACCAACATAACATCGAAATATTGGAGTGCAAGAGAATTAATAGCTTCATTGCCAACTGTTTAACATTAGATACGAACCAACCAACCAACCAACCAACCAACCACATTTCTAATGATTGTTGATTTTAAAGCTATAAATAACTGCATCACTCAATTTTGAGAATTCAGTCTTTATCACCATCTACTGAAATGGGTATCCAAGATATTAACTCCCAAACTTGTGAACATAAGATCTGTGGCTCACATCCAATCAGGACAACCTTTCTTGGCTTCCCCCCCCCCTCTCTCTCTCTCTCCAGTTCTGATATCTAACAAATGCTAGGGATGTATGTTAAACTTAGACCTGGAATGTTTTCCTGCCGAATGTCCTTTCCTGAGTGTTCACCACCTTTGCTGCCATATGTTGTAAGAATGGGCTTCAAACACTATTTAAAAAGTAAAATAGAAACTTATTCTAAACATTTTTATGTGAAGAGTACAAGCATATGAATCATAGCCCTAAAAGTTACATAGCTTTTCTCTTATTTTACTATGTATATGTTGAACAGGATCTCAAGAAGGCAGCCAAGTGAACTCCATGACAACTGTTGAACAAGAGGAAAACAATGCAACCGTTTTGTCTGAAATGCAGTACAGCGAGGAAGATAATGTTCCAGGGAGTAGTACAAATACGTCTCAAAGCCTTAAACCCAGTTCACCCGGAAGTATGCTGGTTGATTCAGAATTTGAACCTGAGATGACCCGCTCTAACAAACCAAAGAAATCTGAAGAGTCCATAAAGCGGACCAGGAAAGCTTTTATGAATTCAGATTCTGAATCAGAAGAAACAACAAGCCATAAGAGTAAGAAATCCAAAGGTATCATAAAGGCTGTATCTGATGATTCAGACTATGAAGATGAGCCAGCTAATCAGAATGAAGTAAATGTTTCACAAAATAATGAAATGAAAAGCAGAAATATAAGTAGTTTACTTAAGGA
This sequence comes from Mantis religiosa, assembly GCA_030765055.1. NCBI lineage: Eukaryota > Metazoa > Arthropoda > Insecta > Mantodea > Mantidae > Mantis > Mantis religiosa. Next base: position 30,298,185 of record CM060958.1, on the reverse strand, counting down.
TTCTGATTCTGAGGGTGAGAATAACACTAGCATACTTACTAATAAACGAATGAGAAGAGCTCTTACTGATTCTGAGTCAGATACTGAACGAAGTGAACTGCATGAACAGAACGGAAATAACAGCCCAAAGGATGCTGAAACCATGTCAAAAACCGAAAAGAGAACAAAGAGACTGAGAATTCTCAATAGTGATGATGAAGACTGAAGAAAGGTCATTTACATTGATTTTTCATTTCCAAAATGTAAGACATGAGTTTTAAAATGTATAAATATTTCAGATACTCAAATATTTGTTGATGTGTTGCATTTTCAAATAGCAAATCCCTTTTATATCTTCTTTCTATAGCTAACTGTGATGTTTCATGTGATACCACATAACTATCTCTCCACTGGCAAGTAAGCTATGCCATTCTTTTGGGTGAAGAGATTATTTCATATGAACCTTCCTTTTAATCGGCTCAAGTGGACTTGGGTTTTTATCTAGATTGAGAAAATTAAATATATTTGCACACCTCACAAAGAAAGCTTAGCTTTCAGTGAATGTTTTACTTACCATTGAATCTGCTGTGAATAGTTTGTAAACAACTTTTTTATATGGATAGAATTCTGTATAATTGTTTGAATTGGGAAACTAAAGAAATAGAACTACCAGAATAAAAATATAAAGCTTAATAAAATGGACAATTGAATTATTATTTTAAGTCAGTCGCCATTAAGGTAGTTGTCTCATGTGTTTGAGAACTCCTAAGTGGTTTACTGGGAAAATACGAGTCAGTTGGACAATTTGTCATATCGGCACGTTGGCGATAGTAGCACAATGGTAGTGCGGCTGGGCGGAAACCAGAAGATCCGTGGTTCAAATTCCAGCTATGGCATTGAATTTTTCAGTCTGACTCTACGTTTCCACAATTTAGCCTACACACGGCCAGTGTGAAAGAACAATTAATTTCCATTAATTGACCTAATTGACCTAATAGTGGTTAACTATAAAGGTCGGGGTTTAAAGTACTTACAATATAGTAAGTCAGTCGCCATTAAGGTAGTTGTCTCATGTGTTTGAGAACTCCTAAGTGGTTTACTGGGAAAATACGAGTAAGTTGGACAATTTGTCATATCGGCACGTTGGCAATAGTAGCACAATGGTAGTGCGGCTGGGCGGAAACCAGAAGATCCGTGGTTCAAATCCCAGCTATGGCATTGAATTTTTCAGTCTGACTCTACGTTTCCACAATTTAGCCTACACACGGCCAGTGTGAAAGAACAATTAATTTCCATTAATTGACCTAATAGTGGTTAACTATAAAGGTCGGGGTTTAAAGTACTTACAATATAGTAAGTCAGTCGCCATTAAGGTAGTTGTCTCATGTGTTTATGAGAACTCCTAAGTGGTTTACCGGGAAAATACGAGTCAGTTGGACAATTTAATGTCATATCGGCACGTTGGCCATAGTAGCACAATGGTAGTGCGGCTGGACGAAAACCAGAAGATCCGTGGCTCAAATCCCGTCTATGGCATAGAATTTTTCAGCCTGACTGTATGTTTCCACAATTTAGCCTACACACGGCCAGTGTGAAAGAACAATTAATTTCCATAATTTAAATGCTTCATGTATGAAAGGTAGAATGAGAACTGTAAAATTAATTCCATAACCATGTGTGTTTAAAACAATCAATTATCATGAGTGAACTATAAATGAAAGCCATAAGCTTCATCTATACTTTATTTTCCGTTTAAAAAGTAACTTAATGCCTTTCACCACCCCATTTATTATGTTTTTCAAAATGGAAGATTTGTGGACCGTTGCAAATCAGATGCGTTAGTGCACTCAATGTTGTACCTTGTTGCCCCACTCTTTTCATACTTCCCTCTCTCTCACACACTATCCTACACCATGAGTCTTCTTGGTGCTAGACGTAAGGGAGTCCAAACTGAGTTTTCCAAACTTTTATAATAATGCAGTTGTTGAAATCACAATTGTAACATGGATATTTGCATATTATGCACATGTTTTAAAACTTATAATTTTAGTTTATGTATTACCTATTTTTCTAGTCCAACAGAATTGCCAGTAGCTCATCCATATAGCTGTGAATGTCACGTCAAGAGGCAATTCATCATTGTCACTGTCGTCATCAACCGAGTGTAGCAAATTTATGATGATAGGCTCCAAAATCTTGTCATGTTATATTTATTTTCAAAAGTTGTCTTTTATTTAGTTTTTCTGCATGTCTGATGCAGTTTTCCGGCCCTGTATCACCTTGTCAATTTCTTGGTGAGTGAGTAATTCAGTGTCAGTCAGTTCAAAAGTATTATTTCTGTTTGCAACATAATATGAGGCCACATTATCTCAATTGGATTGCACTGGTAGTGGTAAGAGAAGGTGAATTACCTTGTGTCTGATTCCAGTTGCAAATTGATCCAGCTGATACATCTTCCCAGGTTTTTAAACAGAGGAACTACTGAATAAAACTGATTTGAACTCACTAGAGTAAATAGAGATTATGAACCATTCATAAACATACATATAATGTGACAGCTCGTGTTCTGCAAATGCAGCAATCTACAGCCCAACAGAAAGTATACTGTTTACTCTTTCTCTTTTGAATTTAACAAACACCTTTGCTTATTCAAAGTAATTCTTTTATCACATCGTGCCAAATGTTTACATTTCTGTTCTGAGTAATTACATGTACATGCATACATGCCAACCAATAATGGTGCTCATTACAATGCTTATGTCACAATGCATTGTTATAATATATTGGTATTTTATTTATTTGTATTAGGAAAACTATTTCAGCTAAAAATATGGAGTTTTCACGGTCGTGGATCAGTTTTTGCAAAACTTGAACTTTTGTCGTAGCGCAAATAGTATTTATCAGATATGGATTCACTTGGCCCTCATCACACCCCACTTACAGTGAATGCAATATAACAACATTGCAGGACTCTGATTTGTTACTGGCCTATTGGTGTTCAAGGAGAAACATAATCCCATTTGAATGTGACAGTAGTATGATTACTTTGGTCATATTTATGTCAAAAACTAAGTTCATTGGAAGTACCAGTAAGTATTGGTCTAATACTGTTTAAATTGCATGGACTAAAACAAAAAGATAGTGGGAAAATGTCTTGTAGTATATCGGTTAACACTAAGTTGCTTAATTCAAAATGTTATAAAATTACAGAGCTCTCTTAGGAACATCTTCACAGTATCATGTAACTTCATAAAATTTATAGGAACTAAGTCTTTGTGTGCCTTTTCAAAGCGCATGATACATTTTTCTTTAAGAAAATCGTTTCATTTCCTCTTGAGACAAGATGATGAAATCACTCACTTCAGCGCAAGTAAAGAACTAAAAGAATACAAAACCATACAATAATAGCATAGTAATTAGACCGTGCAATAACAAAACAAAGCTGGAAAATAATAAATTCGGGATTTAATGTTTTCTTTTCTGTTGACATATGCAGTTTTACATACAAGGAGAAGCTTGATTAAATGCTTTGTTTACTGTTTTATACTTCATACTTAAATATTTCATAATTGAATAGCCTTTTTTTTTTTTCTTAAAAATGTAACTTATTGCCATTTTGCTCTGATCAGTGAAAGTTATTTTGTAGTACTTCTAGATTTCTGTGTTGCTTGTTAATGCTATCTCAGATAAGTCATCTGATAAGAATATTTGAAAATTTGAAATTTTCTGCTGTTTATTCTTTCTTTTTATTCATTGAAAAAGCTCAATGTCTTCACTAAATATTTAAATGCTGTTTCCATATTATATGCAACTAAGCCTATATTTGTTTTTAAATAATTTGTCATTAAAATCTTATTGTAAATACATATAATGGATTGTATAAGAGGCATTCAAAAAGAAAATGTAGTGTGCGCAAACCAGTGACAGGATGGTAATATTGTGGCTGTGTAATGAAGTGTTGTTCCGACCAGACCATGGAAGTTCACAGCCCGTCGCTAGAAGTCATGCATGCGCGTCAAGTGACTATACAAAGCTAGCAGCAACATGCATCAATCGTCCAATGCTGCCAGTCGCATTGCAAACAGTGAAATGGAGGCATCAAAAGAAGAGCAAAGACGTGTTGTTCATTTTCTGACAGCAGAAGGAGTAGGGGAAACTGATATCCATCGACGAATGTCACAAGTGTACAGCAAACACTGCATGTCCATGGCACAAGCGCACCAGGGTAAGTTGGGTGTCGTTAGCTGATGATGCACGGTCTGGAGCACCACACTGCAGTAGGGGAAACTGATATCCATCGACGAATGTCACAAGTGTACAGCAAACACTGCATGTCCATGGCACAAGCGCACCAGGGTAAGTTGGGTGTCGTTAGCTGATGATGCACGGTCTGGAGCACCACACTGCATTACCAGTGACATTGTCCAGCTGTTTGATGCACTCGTTACCCAGGACCACTGTGTGACAGTGAAAGCTATAGCCGCCGAGGTTGGATTGAGCGTCAGAAGTGTTCACACCATCATGAAGAAAGGACTGCTCTTGTGCAAAGTGTGTACCCAATGAGTGCCCGACAGTCTTCAGCCATACCAGGAAGCATGTCAAATGGCCCACTGTCTTGGTTATCTGCAGCCTATGCTAGTGGAAGCGAATGAGTTCCTAGTACAAGTGGTGGCTGGAGATGAGTCATGGTGTCATCACTTCAAACCAGAATCAAAAGGACAAAGTCTCCAGTGGAAGCATCCAGGATCATCACCCACCAGAAAAAGCCAAGGCCATCCACACAAGTGCAGGACATTCTTCTTTGACCAAGATGGCCCCCTTCTGATACACTTCCTGCAGCATGGGATAATATATATATATATATCCCCATATCCCCTACATCCTCGAGGCCGTTACAAAACGAGCCTCTTTCATCTGGACGCACATATGGCAACATAGCAATCCAAAAATTAACAACATAAAAATATAAATATATATATATATATATATATATATATATATATATATATATATATATATATATATATATATAATAAAAAAATATAAAAAAAAACAGTGAATGTCCAGAGTTACTCGCAATGCTTGACCAACATTCACCAAGCGATCAAATCAAAACGATCAGGCAATCTTACCCTCAGTCATTCTGCTCCACAACAATGCAAAGCCTTATACAGCCAACACAGTCACAGCATTCCTGCAGGAATTCAAATGAGAGGTTCTCAGCCACCCTCCATTCAGTCCAGACCTCTCTCCCTGTAATTACGCCATTTTTTGGTCCCCTTAAAAAGGCTCTGAGGGGCAAACGATTCACCTCGGATGACAACGTCCAGCTGTACATGTGGAACTGGCTTACATCCCAGCCCCGGAACTTTTATGAGACAGCCATTCACCTCCTTGTGTCACAGTGGAACAAGTGTCTCAACAGCCAGGGCCAATACTTCTAACATACAGGTATTGTTACACAAATATAAATATTGGTAACAAAACACTTCACTTATCTTAAGAAAATGGTGTTAATTCTTTTTTCTAATGTCACAAATATTTATATTTGTGTAATATTCATTACTTCACTGTAGCTAGCTTCATTTTCTACGTAATACAGGTCCTAGTTTCTGCAATTATGTCTCCGGCTCTTCTTTTTGAATACACCTTATATGAGCGCTTTAATTTACACGAATAATAGTTATTAATTTTTATTTCACAACGGAATATGTTCATGAATATTCCTCATAAGATTTAAAGAAAAAAGTGCATTTTGGAAACTTAAAATTGGATTTAACACTGTGAAGTAATGTAATAATTAAAATTATACACTGAGGCACTCTATACTTCACATACCACAAATTTTCTTTCAACACATTTTGCCTCCACTTGGGATTATCAAGAAATTGTCAACTGGCTAAAACCTTGGTGTTCCAGCTGATCATGGTTCTCCAGTGATGAGATATCTGGTAACGATCCAATGAGATTAAGTAAAATATTTTCTTCTGATGGAGTGTCAAAATTCATTAAGTGTGTTTTGAATTTGTTAATATAAATGTATATATTCAGAACATCCAATAAGGATAAGAGAGAACCCCGGAAAATACCTTATCCAGGTAACTCACCCTAACCGAGATTTAAACTCGGCAGCTCTTGAACGTGACACAGACACGCTACCGAGGTGGGCTCCAATTTCTTGAAATTATGTTAACATTTATTTAATGAACATTTACTTGTTGAATAAATGTCTCACAAGAAGCTTGCATTTCAGAAAGCCATTTAAATTTATGACAATGTAAGTCTCAGATTTCAATATATCACAACATATATCACATACCAGTATGTCAGCTTTCACAAAAACAATTTATTTTGTTGCCAGGAACAGCTTCAAAGTCATAAATCAAAATTTGTATTATAAGCAATAGACTATGTACATCTGTTTGTATAATACCATGCTAGCTTCCAAATCCAGAATTGGGCTTGGTTTCTTTCCGTGTTAAGGCCGCCTTAATTAATACAAAAGTGAATCGAGAAGATATTGACACTTTGCTTCACTCACACTGTTTATTCACAGGACATGTTTCAAGAGCTCTCGCTCCTATCATCAGCTGATACTCGACTAGTGCAAGTTGTAGTGGTTTCCTCTTTCTCCGTTTTGTCAATAGATGGCGTGATGTACTTGTCAAAGATGTCCGGTGGTGGAGTTTCAAAATTCATGACTCTATGACGATTTTTGTTGATGAAGATTTTTTCCCATACGGAAAGGTCTATGGGGTGACTAACATATTTTATTAGAGAAGTTTCCAAGTTGATGTCATGTCTAGTATTCAAAAAATGAAAAGCCACTGCTGATTTTTCTGTTTCACCATTTTTAATGTTTCTTAGATGTTCTTTAGTTCTGATGTTAATATTTCTTTTTGTTTTTCCTATATAAATTTTAGGGCAAGTTTCACATTTGATCTCATAGATTCCTGGTTTTTCTTTGGTAGTGATTGAATTTTTGGGAGGGTCTTTTAACAAATTTCTGATATTAAACCTATTTTGAGGTGCAAGAGTTATGTTGTGTTTTGAGAAGATTTTTTGTAATTTGTTATAGGCTGATGGGTGGAAGGTGAATTTTTTAAAAAGTTTTTTCTCTTTTTCTCCTGTAGGTTCTAGGGTGGTGGTTTCTTTTATTTTCTTAGCTTTGTTGAGTCTGTTAACTGTTTTGTCTACTAAATTTGGGTTGAAACCGTTGGATATAGCTACTTTTTTATGTGTAGGTTTTCTTCTTGATAATCTCTGTTTAGGGGAAAGTTGATCATCCGAAAGATTAAACTGTTGAAAATGGCATGTTGGTGTTGTTTTGGGTTGAAACTGTTGTTCTTGATGTAATTATCTGTGTGTGTCGGTTTCCTGTAAATACCAAAGGTGAGTTTGTTGTTCATTTTTTTTTATCTTGATGTCCAAAAAGGGGAGCACACCATCCTCTTCTGTTTCCAATGTAAATTTTATAGCTGGATTTTGTATATTCAGAAGTTTAAGACCATCTTGTATGAGTTTTTTAGGTACTATTGCAAAAATGTCGTCAACATAGCGATACCACACTTTGAAATAATTTGGAAAAGTTTTTGTGATATGTGTTTCAAAAGCACTCATAAATAAATCTGCCAAGAAGGGAGACAATGGGTTGCCCATAGCTAGGCCCGTTTTTTGTTTATAGATCTGTCCATTAAAGCTGAAAAAATTTTGATTGATACAAATTTCTGTAAGTTGTGAAAGTTCTTCTATTTCTTCAGATATTATTTGTAATGATTCCAGCCATTTTTTGAGAAGTGGAATAAGCTCATTGGTAGGTATACTTGGATATAAAGAAATGACGTCAAAGAAAACTAAAGCATCTGTAGAGTTGATCTTTGTGTCCTTCAGGAGATTTAACAATTCAAACGAGTTTTTGATACTTAAATTTTCAAATTTTGTGAAGGATCTGAAGATATGAACCAGCCATTCTCGATTCACTTTTGTATTAATTTGTGCTTCACTGTCCCTACGCTTCTTCCAAGTTTAATTGTTTATCACTATTCAGATCAGGGCATATGGAGCAAAAATTTATATTGGTATATTTTGCATTTAATTGTGCAAAACACTTAGCCATGATAAGTCCATGTGAATTAAGTTCCTGCGTCTTTTGTCAACTATTTAAAAGATATCCTCCCTGGTCAGATTGTAGTTAAAGATATTGTCGCGAACCAATTGTTGCAGCGATAGCGTGGCTTGCGCGCACAAAGAAACAAATAGTGCAACACGGAGATTAAAGGCTCGCCGAAACCGATAAACAGAAAGATAACTGGGAGTTTCGTCTTTCGTCTGGTACCGTCTTGATTGATAGAGAACATTCCACAAACGTCTGAAACCATGAATGAACGTATAAAAAGGAAGCCGCGGTTAGTTGAGGGAACAGTGATATGCATCTTGAAACCAGGGAAAGACCTGGCCCATCCTGCCAGCTACCGCTCCATCAGCCTCCTTTCTGTTCTTGAAAGTTTTCGAGAGACTAGTCTTAGCCCGCTTGTCCCCCCTATTGCAAGACATTCAAGCCACCCCTACTCACCAGTTTGGTTTTCATCCTGGGCATTCTACGTCACAGCAGTTGCTGCATGTGGTGGAGGCTGCAGCCCTGGGTTTCCAGGACAAGACATACACCGCAGCGGTCTCTCTGATTGGGGAAAAGGCCTTCTCTATGACCTGGCACGCAGTTATCCTTTACAATTTCATCCATCTGGAGCTACCTACTCATATTACACACCTACTTCATTCATTTTAAAACACAGGTTCTTCAGTCACTGTGGCGGGAAAAACATCTACACGGACGTTCATCCGAGGCGGAGTTCCCGAAGGTTCTGTGTTATCCCCGAAACGATTTATGTGGCTGACCTTCCCACTGAACAGCATGTCAATATAGCACAGTATGCTGACGACGTGCTGTTATATTGCACAAACAGAAATCCACGCAGGGCGCCCGCCTTGGTAGCGTAGATGGTAGCGTGTCTGCCTCACGTTCAAGAGGTCCCGAGTTCGAATCTCGGTCAGGGTGAGTTACCTGGATAAGGTTTTTCCGGGGTTTTCCCTTATCCTGAAAGACGAATGTCGTGTAACTGTAAGCTCCATGGACCCTGGACTCATTTGAGCATCATTTCACCCATTTCATTCACCGTCCGATATGACTTAACGTTGGAGGACGTAAATTTCAAACAAAAAAAAATCCACGCAGGGCCTTCAACCCTATACAACAACTCCTCAGCCTTCTCCAAGAATGGTGCACGCTTTGGCAATTGTCCATTAACACGGAGGAAAGCCAAGTCATTCTGTTCACCAAGTGCCGCTTTCCCGCCAATTTCCCCACATTCACTTATTTCAGGCAAAGGATGGGAGATTTCAATCAAATACTTGGGAGTCAAGCTGGATAAGGGCCTAACTTTTCGGAAGCACATTCGGGAGCTATCGCATCGGTCGTGTGGTGCCTCGGCATCGCTATACCCTATGTGGCGGTCTGTGATGTCTGTTTCCCTGAAGTTACGCCTATTTCAGGCTCTAGTCCTCCCTATAATGCTCTACACGTGTGAAGTCTGGGGTATGGCCGCAAGCTCCAATCTGATACTGCTCCAGCGTGCACAGAATAAATGTCTTCGGATTACTTATTCTGTATACAGAAGGTTCACCGTGAGGGTACTTCACGAGGCTTCATCCGTCCATTATGTGGAGGATGAAATTAGGCGCCAGGCCTCAAAATGTTACGAGAGATTACCTCAACATCAGAGCGCCCTAGTTAGATCTCTTGGGGACTATTTACCACGTGAACGTCGCTTAAAGCGCTACCGGCTACCCCGCATGGCTTGCGGACACTACCGGTAACCATAAGGCACCCATTCCAACCTAAACAAAATTACAGTCACCCAAGATTTTTGTCTGGATACCTAAATTTGTGCTTTTCCTAGTTTATTAACTTATCCACCAGCGGTGCACGATGGCCGTAGCACGCGTCTTCAGTCGTTGTGGAGCAACATGCTACCCCCTTTCTTCCCCCCTACCTAATTTTCAGCGGAAATCCTGCAACATCAACATCCACATCCCGTCACCACGTGGTTAAGCTCTTTCCAGAGCAGGTACACGACTTGACCACATTCGGGCTGTTCCTCAGCCTGCCAACTGCTGTGTGTGTTTATTGAGGGAACAGTCCTAAATTGGATTCGTGTGCGTACAGCTGTGTTTTGGAAGTGAACTCTTTTGTTTGTGGTCAACGACCTTGTTAGTTGTATTGGTGTATGTTACGTAATTCTGCTGTAAGGGTTGACCAAAGTGTGTTTCTACGGAAATAAAGGGCAATTTCTAATTTCTGCAACCTGGACTTTTAATTCTGCGAATCCACGAAGTTACAATATTAAACAGGGTAGAGTTAAAGCAAATTTAAAGTACAGTTGAAAAAGTGTATATACTCAATGTTGTGCAGTCTTTGTAGTAAACGTCCAAATTTCCAACAACCATTGTACCCAACATCCTCTGGGCCACTCTGTCGTTCCTCGAATCTTCTGAATCCTTGCTCGTGGATTGTTTTGTCCTTGAAGCCTCAGTGTGTTGTAATTAAAAGCAACATCATCCAGTGAATGCACTGAAGCAGGTAATTTAAAGTAATTATTAAAAGCATGACAGTGTTTATATCTGTCTATAGAAAATATGCATCACCACTGTAAGTAACGAGTATTCAAGTACATTGAATTGTAAACTAAGTTAACGTAAAAAGTAAATAAATACACCGTTGTTATTATTATATACCTAATTGCTGTCATATCTGATCCTAAAAAGAGACATTTTTTAATACAGAATATTTCGCACCGGCCCTCTGCTTCTTTAATGTCTGTCACGTAGCTGAAATAATTAAAGCTTACGTTAAAAGTCACAAAAATATGCTAGCAGAAAATGTTTCGCGACGGAAGTAGCCACAGCAAAACAAAAGCTAGTAGATCCGGGCTCTGAAGAAGACCCGCGAATCTTGCTGCGTCATCTCTTTTTACCTTGAAGGTCTCGGCTGCATTTATTTTAGTTACTCGGTTGTACATTTCCAGCAATAATGATGAGAGTTTTAACCTCTTTGTATGCAGTATTATGTCAGCAGTTACCTTTTTGGCAGGTATGTATTATCGGAGAAATACTAAAAATATAAATGTAGCATAAGCTTGCTTCACGAATATTGGGCGTATTTACTTGAGCCAAAGAGGCTGCTTCATGCAGGCGTGCACACTTTACGAAACGCAAGTTTAATGTGAAAAATATACACAATTTCAGTTCTTGCAATGCGGAATGAAACTGTGGGTCACATCAAACAAAATATGTGACATTTAGGCACTGATTTTGATAGGCTATGGAGTTAGCCACTATTCTAAGCCTATTGAAATGTTTTTCTTGTGCGTTCCGGTAAAGTATTTCTGTTTTCTCTCATTGTTATCTTCCTAAGAATGTTTACAATAGAATATCTGCTAGTCCAATTTCGTACGTTGTAGCGAACCTCATCGCTCGTCTACACTGTACTTCTAGGTCAGTATCACACGCTCGTTTGTGCGTTGGTTCTGTAAGTGATAATTATTTGTAATTAGTGTGTCTGGCTGGAATGAGATGCGGCTACTGTTTTACGCAGTACGCCGCAGAATTGTTTTCATGGCAGTATTGCGGTGTATCCAGCACATTAACAAGGGGAAGGAGTTGAAAATACATTAATTTCTTTCAGGAGTTCAAAAAATGGAATAATCAATTACTTGGGGTATTCACCGAGCGGGAGAGACTGAAGTGGTTTCGTCTGTGGGCCGGGTTCGATTCCCGTGGCTGACCCATGGAATTTTTCGGAGATTTTCCAGGTCGCCAGGACAATGATGGGTAGGTTAATTAAATTTCATCTCCATTATCATTTCACATTATCACTCATCTGGTGGCCTCTTTCAGGGTAGAAGTGTCGGCGGTGTCTCGGCGCCTTGGGTCGCCCTCCTGTGTCTCCTCTCGCCTCATCCTTCCTCCCGGGGATGCCCCACTTGGGGCTTAGGTACAAAAAACCAGAGGTTTCGGAGCCTAATCCCATCCGTGGTAATCCAAATACTAGAGTATTCAAATTCTGGGACAAAATATCGAGAAGACGTTGCGTAATTCAGTTAACTAATTATTAATAAATAACAAATTAAGTCCTAAGCCTACTATACACCGAAATGTTCTCCACGTACACGTGTACCTGATTAACAAAGCGCCATTAAGTGCGACACACGTACGATCAATGGACTAACAACTGCATAAGTACGAGGGTGGTTCAAATATAAACGGCCTTTGCGTATCACGGAGTAGGCAGTTCTACAGGTCATTGCAATGGGGAAAATGTGCGAATTAAAGTTCGAATTGCTTGAACGTCCATCCTATTCGCCAGATCTAGCACCTAGTGACTTCCACTTGTTACCGAACCTCAAAAGATTTCTTGCAGGACGAAGATTTCACAGCAACGAGGAGGTCATTGATGCGTATTTTGAGAGCCATATAAATCGCACTACAGACATGGTTTAATTAAACACCGATATGATTTTTATTGTGAGGCCCGGAACTTATCAGCCGACTCTCGTAGAGTTAAGAGTTATACGGTGGCGAAGTGTGCAATGAAGGGCTGGAGCAGTCGCTTCCCCCAAGAATTTCAGAAGAAAAACAAGAAAGTTTATGCCAAACAATATTTTATTAGCTGTGGATACATCTCACAATCTTCATTTGGCAATGTTTTGACTTGACTCTCGAAATAAAGCTTCAAATTCTCTGTTTGCTACGCTTGTGCGTCAGCATAACAGCTCGTTCATCAACATTGTCTGATTTTTTTTTAATTTTCATCCTCCAACGGTAAGTCATATCGGACGGTGAATGAATTGGGTGAAATGATGCTCAAATGAGTCCAGGATCCATGGAGCTTACAGTTACCCGACATTCGTCTTTAAGGATAAGGGAAAACCCCGGAAAAACCTTATCCAGGTAACTCACCCTGACCGAGATTGGAACTCGGGACCTCTTGAACGTGAGGCAGACATGCTGCCATCTACGCTACCGAGGCGGGTGACATTGAATCTTTCATTTTCAGTAACACTGCATGATGCAATAATGCCTCCCTCTGTAATCGGTTTATAACCTCTGTCATTGTTGATTTACAATCAACTGTCAATCTCTTCATCAACATCAGAACAGCCATCCATACTTTTACAAATCTATAAAATGTGTTGTTTTCTGTTAAGTCACATACACCAACCAGGTCACTTTTTCCATGATTTAAAGTTTCTCTTCCAACCTGGTCCCAAGCAGGTGGAGTTAGCGCTTTTTTTTTTTTTTTTTTTTAATTTACGTCCTCCAACGTTAAGTCATATCGGGAGTTAGCGCAATGAATTCGCCCACTGTCAAGAGAAATCCAGTAATATACCTAGTGAGAATAGCAATTTATCATCTGTAAAACAAGTCTTTATTTACTACGCTAAACATATATTTTTTTATTCAAAACTGATCCGGCTTAACGAGGTTTTACTGTATACGTAAGCGGCACCTAACCAATTCTCTTCGTACAAGAGCACGTGCGTAACGTATTGTTTTATGTCAAGCCTATGATCCTCGCATTACTACCGCGAAAGCCTTAACTACGCGTTTCATTGCATTATATAATTTCAAGTATCACTTCCTTCCGTCTCGTATTTACCTATGGAAAATCCCAAATTACGTGAAATAGGACAATTTTGCATGCGGTTTGGATGTAAACGCCTTCTTATAAAACTGTTGTGTAACATTCCCTATCCACAACGAGCTAGGAGAAGTACTACCAGTTACACAGAATCTTAAAAAAATCTATTTAGAACTAGTTACTTCATCTGAATTACGAAATCCTCTGTGATCCGGCGAGTAGCTAGTTCAGCCATCTTTTGGATTCGAAACTAGTTTTCCCATTTATTTCTGGAGACCTTTCCAGATGCTTGATATATCTTAAAAATGTACAATACAACGATTTTGGCTCATTGTGGTTGTGGTTCTTAGACGTGTAATGTCTCGTTCTAATAGCTTTTACTTTCGAACTGGTTAACGAATTACAAACACGACTGTTCAACTTTAGGACTGTACGTTCCTTTCTTCTGTAGGGTACTGCTCATAGTTGAAGTTATTCTCACCCGAACGTCGGAATTCCCGATAGAAGCGGCCGGCAGTAGGGCCATATGGGAAGCATTTAGTCCACGCCTACCCATTTATCTCGTGTCACTAACTGAAGGGATGATTAGAAGAGCGGCACGAGCCCTGTACCGTCTCTTTCCCCCTCCCACCAGGCGTCTGGAAACCTCGGGATAATTGTGCGCGCCGCGAACCTTCCAGAAACGGCGATCTTCCTATATAAGGCTGCAGAGGACGAGTCAGTTCAGTTCTTGACGAGCAGCCGGAGGAGCGCCGTGCTAGTGAACGGACTGGAAGACTGTGTACGTGCATCGGAGGAGTTGTACGTAATTGCGAGTGCAGAGTGGACCTGTGACAGACGAACTGGTGAATTGTAATTGTGTGCGCTACGTAATTCTATGTAATCGGCAAGTGTTCCCACTGTAATTCGGTGGAAATAAAGAACATTTTGAGTTTGTGCAATTGGACATTTAATTTCACAGTCACATTATTGTATACCAGAGGAAAGAAAGTTTCCGGGGGATGAGACGCAGGGGGGTTGGAGAAGGTTCCTACAACCTTCATCGGTAGTTTATGACACCCCATGTCAGTTCAGTTACAGACCATTCAAATGCATTCTGACGTCTTCTACTTTTGTGAATGAATCTTCTCGGTTTTAGTGTACAGAGTGAATAGGGCGCATCTTTCTTTAACGATTCTCCTTGTGTAGCATGCATTGTCTGTCACACACATTCGCTGTCCTTGTTCCTCTGTGTAAGGGTGGCACATTCCTGTCAGGGACTACTTTCCGTTGGTGGAGAGTAGATAAAATTTATAATAAATGTAAAATTAGTTTAAGTTACAAAAATAATTCGAACGTTTAGCTTCAATTATATATTCTAGATTTTTCTCTCAGAGCTCCTTAAACTTTCATCACGTGTCTATTTAGATGCCCGTAAACCGACCGACAGTAAAAATAAAATAAATTGTTTTGTTAAAAATGCTTTATATCTTGGTAGAATAGAAGAATGAAATGAAATATGTAAAGGTTAGATAAATATTGTAAGATTTATAAATTTCACCTGTGGATGCCCTTAAACATCCCAAAGATCCATGCATTAAAATTCCAAGATTAGAAAAGTTGTTGTTTTCAAATGCTAGGCTTTGGCAATGAAGCCATTAGCTCTCTTGCTCTCCAATATTTCTGTGTAGTGGGTCAGGCAGGTAGGGCTTCACAGGTTAAAATATGTTATTCAGTCATTTCCTCTTCTTTGTTGTCAAATGCTAGGCTTTGGCAATGAAGCCATTAGCTCTCTTGCTCTCCAATATTTCTGTGTAGTGGGTCCGGCAGGTAGGGCTTCACAGGTTAAAAGATGTTCTTCAGTCATTTCCTCTTCTTTGTTGTCAAATGCTAGGCTTTGGCAATGAAGCCATTAGCTCTCTTGCTCTCCAATATTTCTGTGTAGTGGGTCCGGCAGGTAGGGCTTCACAAGTTAGATGTTCTTCAGTCATTTCCTCTTCTTTGTTGTCAAATGCTAGGCTTTGGCAATGAAGCCATTAGCTCTCTTGCTCTCCAATATTTCTGTGTAGTGGGTCCGGCAGGTAGGACTTCACAGGTTAAAAGATGTTCTTCAGTCATTTCCTCTTCTTTGTTGTCAAATGCTAGGCTTTGGCAATGAAGCCATTAGCTCTCTTGCTCTCCAATATTTCTGTGTAGTGGGTCCGGCAGGTAGGGCTTCACAGGTTAGATGTTCTTCAGTCATTTCCTCTTCTTTGTTGTCAAATGCTAGGCTTTGGCAATGAAGCCATTAGCTCTCTTGCTCTCCAATATTCCTGTGTAGTTGGTCCGGCAGGTAGGGTTTCACAGGTTAGAAGATGTTCTTCAGCCATTTCCTCTTCTTTGTTGTCAAATGCTAGGCTTTGGCAATGAAGCCATTAGCTCTCTTGCTCTCCAATATTTCTGTGTAGTGGGTCCGGCAGGTAGGGCTTCACAGGTTAGAAGATGTTCTTCAGTCATTTCCTCTTCTTTGTTGCCAAATGCTAGGCTTTGGCAATGAAGCCATTAGCTCTCTTGCTCTCCAATATTTCTGTGTAGTGGGTCCGGCAGGTAGGGCTTCACAGGTTAAAAGATGTTCTTCAGTCATTTCCTCTTCTTTGTTGTCAAATACTAGGCTTTGGCAATGAAGCCATTAGCTCTCTTGCTCTCCAGTATTTCTGTGTAGTGGGTCCGGCAGGTAGGGCTGCACAGGTTAGATGTTCTTCAGATAAGAAAACAAGAAAAATTAGATGATTAGAAAAATTGTCGAAAACTTAATTACTTAAATAGTTTAATTTAGAATATGTAAATGGTTAGAGGCGAAAATCAGTAAGGATGTGATTGTCATTTCATGAAGGTCGATGTACAACTGCGATAAGAACACGACACCAATGGATCATATCAGGCCGCGCCATGGCTGAGTACTTAGACCAATCGACTCTCACCAAAGCAGGCTACTGAATGTGAGATTAGTGGTGGACAAAGCGGCATAGGAGCGGTTTCCTCCGGGTGCTCCGGTATCCCCCGTCATCTCATTCCACCGGTGTTCTGTCTTTATTTCATATATCATCAGTGTTACCGCCAGCGGTCCGCATGTCGTAAAAGTGGGCGTTAAACACTACAAAAAAAAATAACAATAATGGGTCATACTGCCGTATGTGAATGGTACCCCAAAGTTGCACTTATATCACTCTTATTTAATTGAAAATTCACTCTTTAAAGTCGCCTGAACAAAAACAAAAGAGGTTTTCAGCAAAATTTCTATTCATTCTTTTATTTTTTGTTTCCTCACAGTTGGTTCTCACGTTTTTGTTTAAAATAATGAGTGAGTGTGTGGTGTTTTAGGGCCCGTCGACATCAAGGTCATTTGGGCCCTTAAAATAATGTTTATGTTTTAAAATATGAATATAACTTTATATATAAAGGTGTACAATAAACGTTTTTGTCAGTCATTTCCAAGATATTGTTATTATTTTGAATGTTAAATCTTTACAGTTTAATGAAATGTTAAATCATTTTTTTTTCGTAGCTGTTTTAAAAGTTTTGACTATCGATTTAGCTTACTATGGTCCTGCTCCCCTTGAATGTACACTGAAGTCTACAGGCAGGCAATTTCTGCCAAAGTTTATCTGGGTTAAAATAAAATAATCCTTCATAAGAGTACTTTGTAGGAAAGTAACATGAACGTAATATCAAATGTTTAATAAATATTCTTTGCATCTGAGAACGATGACTGGTGACTGAGAAATGAGGCCGCACGTGTTTTGCTCTATTTCCGGTTGTTATTTTGAGTTGCACACATTCTTGCGAGGTCGTTTGCTCGTGGATGCTCCTTACTTCAAAAAACCGGTTAGGTAAACCAGTTTTTTTTTTTTTTTTTTTTTTTTTTTTTTTTTTTTTTTTTAGCCATTAACAATCAATGCTAGGATAAGAACTTGACTAAATAGTTTGTGCCTTAACTTTGATCTGAAATGATTTAATTCAATAAATGTATTCTCATGGTCTTTTCCAGGTAACAACCACAGACCTTGACGTGAGTATACTGAGAAAACGAAATGCAGCAGTTGTTTACGTAATGAAGTATTTGGAAGTATCGCTTAAGGTCGTTATACCAAGAACAAAAGAATGTCATTCGAGTGAATCGCTTGGTATTCTCGTAACCAACCTTAAGAATTTTAAATTTTAGAATGAGAAAAGCCTTCATAGCAAAAATTCACACGTATAAATTTAACTGACCAAAACAGCCAATGCTTCTTAAGTAAGAGTACAGAAAACCAGACGAATACACATAAGTTTTAAAAATGATTAAGGCCTGCTAAGTATTTAAAAATTTGTTTTCTTACTTTCACTGTTTTATATTTCAGGCATGCTACTTCAAAAGCTAATTGGGTAAAGTTAGAAATTTTAAAATATTAATTAAAATAGGGTTAAATGAATTTTAAAGTCAGATGTTTCACTGTTCGAATTCTTATAGAGTGTCTTTATTGTGTCAAATGTTTAGGAGATGACCTCTCATCACTAAACAGTATAAAAAAAAAGGTTAATATGAATATGGCTTTGGAAATCGAGAGTAACTCCTTCGTTGATAATGTAATTAATTGAACTAATTTGGTCCGTTGATGTTTGATTCTTTGTTGTAGAACAAAAATTAGTAGTAATTCCAGAATGAATGGCGGCGTACCTAAGGAGTCATGACAGTGCAGGGGCAGGGCCCTAATATTGTCTACGACAAGTCAGTACAGCCGGCATCCCACTCTCCGTGGTCCGGAAACGACCCACTAGGTCGGCTCGGAAAGTCTCTTACCGGAGGAGGAAGTGTTTACCAGGAGAATATCATCCTGTCATGCAGCGCTGAGACTCCCTCCGACACTTCTACCCTTAAAGACACCACCAAATGTGAATGTTTTCCCAGCATTCGATTGGTGACCCAGGAAAACCCCCAAAAACATGGGTCAGGTAGGCCAGCCACGGGAATAGAAGCCGGAACTCCCGGATGAGGCCACACACGAAATCTCTCGGTTTGGGGTAGGAAAGGTTTTCTTGAAAATCTTTGTTACAGCCATTTGTGTTGTCCACAGAGTCAGGCGCGCTTGCATATTTTACTAAAAAGTTATTTTTATTCAAGGGACTTCTAAATGTGCATTTCAGTGAAATTTCTCTATCGAATTTTTGGTTGAAATGCAAAAGCTTCTCTGTCTACAATGTACATAGTAGAGAAAATAAACATTTTCGTAATTTAATAAAATGTGATCTGTTTACTGAATTTTACTAAATTACAGTTCTAATATGTATTGTCACCGAGGCATTGCTATGCGGCGGGCCGGGGCCGGCGCGAGGGCGCGGAGCTGTGGATGTGTAATTTACGTCCTCCAACGTCAAGTCATATCGGACGATGAATGGAATGGGTGAAATGATGCTCAAATGAGCCCGGGGTCCATAGAGCTTAGAGTTACCCGACATTCGTCTTGAAGGATAAGGGAAATCCCCGGAAAAACCCTTATCCAGATAACTCACCCTGACCGAGTTTCGAACTCGGGACCTCTTGAACGTGAGGCAGACATGCTACCCCCACGCTGCCGAGGCGGGCAGGCGCGGAGCTGGACGCTTGCCGAGAGAGAGAGGGAAACAGATATAATCTGGAATTTCCCGTTGCCATCGTGATTGTTATCGAACGATCCACTGACTTCTAGAACAATGAGGGGAGTTATAAAAGCGCCGCGGCTGTCAGAGTGGAGTCAGTTGCGAGTTGCAGTTGTTAATTGTGTGTGTGCAGCTCTGTTGTAATTTGAAGTGTACCGCAGTGAGTTCTTTTGTTTGTTACGTGTGGCAGGAGTAATTAGACGACCTTGAAGACTGCATTTGTGTATGTTACGTCATTTCGCTGCTGTATAAATTGTGTTTTTACTGAAATAAAAAGCACTTTAAATTTCTGCAAATAAGAGTTTTAATTCTACGAACCCCAAAAGTCACAGTGTTAAGAGCTTCTTCCCCTTATATTAGATGCATAATACTCTAGCACCAGTACTGTTCTATGTTTCTAAATAAACAATTTTCTCTGAACTAAGAAGTCGGATGGGCTTTAGTTCCTCTACAACTCAGCTGCATTTCTCTTCTAAACGTATTTTCATGTCCTAACACATTTTATAACTTAAAAAAGCATATAGTGAAAGTTCTGTTAATCAGATAGCGTATCCATCCATAAAGGCTACTAACCCAAGTGTGACCATCCTTCAGACCAACTTTACCTCTATGTGAAACAATGTTACCGAAACATCAGAAAGAAAAATGTCTACAAGGTTATGAAAAGTGAATGCTGTATCCAAAAACAACACCAGAAAGTGTTTGAAAATGTATTGTATCATAATTCTTAAATATTTAAGGGACCAGCTGTATTTGATCATTTTATAACATTATTGCCCGATTTCACCAACAGACTTAACACGGGTTTAACAATAGTTATTACAAAAATTGCATTTCACCAGCAAGTGTTAGCTTAACACTCGTGTTAAATCCTTTGTTAAACTAACAAGTCAAATTTCTGATGTTAAGTCCTTAACAATTGTAAATAGTGAAGACGGCGGGCGTGAACGCACCTGTTGTCGATTTGCTATATTTAAGATCGTCTAAATGGCATTAGTAATAGAGTATGGCCTATGAGGAGAAATGATTTTGAGGAGCTATCAGAAGAAAATTTTCTACAGAGGTATAGACTGTCGAAACAAGTTGCTATGAAGGTTACTGCGGAAGTACAAGAGAGGTTAGAATATGCATCGAAAGGAATATGCCGATCTCACCTTTGCATCAAGTATTAATAACTTTGCGATTTTATAATTCACTGAATTTTGTGGATAATACTGTCCACCTCCCGTCTTGAAACGTTCAAGTCACTTGTCCTTCGTACCTCGTTTTAAATTTACGTAATACTGAAGAAGTTGTTTCGTGTTTCTAGTAATGACACATGCATTTGAATTAAGTTCGTTTCCAATTCTTTCTCCACGTGATATCTTTCTCTTTTACATTCACCGCATCCATCCTCTTATTTTCCACGATATCCTTATACTTCGTCGCGAATTCAATTAACAATTCTTTCTCCATCGATGAGAAATTTGTTTCACTGCTTTTGTTTACGATTTTGTTTATCCACCATTTTTTAGCTGTGTGCAGACGAAAATGAAAACAAAAGCGCATCGCAGTACGTTCAGAAAATAATACGACTCATCTGGTAATATAGCTGTAATATTTACAAGTTTCTTGACATTAACACGTGTTTGTTAACATTTTCAGAAAACAGGTTGGTGAAATGCAAGGAATTTTAACAGCTTTGTTAGCGCTGTGACAATTGTTACGTTACATTTGTTAACGTCGATTTTAACATCTGTTGGTGAAATCGGGCATAAATTTGAGGAAAAGGTCAGTTGTATAATACATAATTAATAAATGGGAAAGCTAAATGATAGGGAGATGAAAAACAATTACAATAAATAATTACAATATGTTGAAGTATAATATATGATGTACGAGTAGCGTTGAAATTGAATTTAAGTTCTCAGTGCCCATTCTATATTTGGCGCGAACTATCGTTTAATTTTGCCCAGGGGCCTCTGCACCGTTGTGGCTCCTTAGGACGGCCGCCTCTGTCTCCTCTCGCCTCATCCTTTCCTCCCAGGGGTGCCCCACTTGGGGGTATAGATACAATGCATCATTACTGGTCTCCGTGCCTTAGTAAATCCTAATCCTAATCACTTTTATTCTATCTTGGCCCCGACTCTATTTAATATATACATTTCTGATATTCCTGACTTAGCTCCGACTTCTTTAGCTCTTTACGCTGATGACACAGTACTATATTATTCTCATGTTAATCTCCAGCACGCACAAGTAGTACAGCTCTCCTTAGATCGGCTAACTCATTGGTTCAGCACTTGGCGGATCTCATTGAACCCGCAGAAAACCAAAGCTAAAATCTTCACTCTTCGCCGATATACTCCGCTTCCTCCGTTGTGTCTCTACAGGAACAATGTCCCTTGGCTCCCCGCTACAACTCCCGTTAAATACCTTGGAGTGATTTTGGACACTCGACTGACCTGGCGTGCTCATATCGGTCGTCTTATATCACTGGCCTCCGGGCGACTGTCAAAACTCTCACCTCTGTTGCATCGCCGTTCCAGCCTCGGCCTACAGTCTTCATTGTTACTCTACTGTCCAGCAACGCAAAGAAGGTCCCTGAAAGGTATGTGCTGCCTTACACAGTGGGGCAAAGACAGCGAATGTGTGTGACAGAGAACGCCTGCTACACAAGGAGCAGAACCGTTAAAGAAACATGCGCCCTATTCACTCTGTACACTAAAACCAAGAAGATACATTCATAAAAGTAGAAGCCGTCAGAATGTTTTTGAATGGTCTGTAACTGTACTGACATGGGGTGTCAAACACCTGTCCAGGGAGGGTGTGGGAATCTTCACCAAAAACCCCCTGCGTCTCAGACCTCGGAGACTTACTCTCCTGTGGAGGACAGTACAAATCACTCGTTCGTCCGCTTATTACTTACGCCTGCCAAGTGTGGGGGGCCGCACACACGTGTCATCTGCGTCGTCTTCAAGTTATATAGAATCGCTTCATGCTCATCGCTACCAACGCTCCATGGTTCATCCGTAATCAGCAGCTCCATCACGAACTAGGACTGTTACCTCTTCACGACTACATTCGCAGGATCGCTCGTCGTTTATTTTCCACGCTGCAAGAATTTCCAGGAGTTGTGCATTATAACATCGGCGTCCGCACGCGCCAACCCTCACGCTTGAAGAGGAGACTACCACAGGACCTGCTTCTAAGTGATACATCTGATTCGAGTAATTCTAGTGCTTGACGTGTGTCTTACATCTCCAATATTGACTTAATTCCTCAGAGAGTATTATTGGAGTTCTAACTTAATGTAGTTAGGGGGCATACTGTTAGCCTACCCCTGAGTGTTATTGTTCTTTAATGTATTGTTCTGTTACCTTCTTTTCACTCTGATCTGTAAAGCATTGTACTGCTGATCGATCAATATTAAAAATAAAAATAAAAAAATCACTTTTATGAAACCTTCGCTCCTACCGTTAGGTAGTATACCCAGATTTTCTTGACCTGCCCAACACTGAGGAAAACTGCTTTCTATGCTCAGATTGTTCTGTGGGAAACCTAACTTCGGGGACAGGCAAGTGCAAGCATCGCTGAAAATGTACAACGCTATTTACGATGCACCTGTTTGGGGTAGTACGGTGTTTACTAGACAAGGACGGGTTTGGTCCATGACCATGACACAGTTGTTTATTTTGACTTACCTACTGCCACGCTTACGCATTCCATAGCAATTCACTTATTTTTAGAAATATGCTTGGAAATAAACCAGAGGTCGTTACGCGTCTCTGCTAATTTCGCGGAGTTCTCTTAGTAGCTTGAAGTCGTATATCTCCTAGCTAGTAAACAAAAACAGTAGCGCGGGGTTTAATATCACTCTGAACCAGGCCTCTAACAAGTTTGAAAACTACAAGCAAATAGGTTCCATTTAAATGAACTTTGCTGCAAGCTGGTCTAGTGTTATGAGCTTGTATTTTTTAAAACTATGAGTAAACTTTATTCTGCTTGAACTGCTATGTTGACTCTGGTACAGATAATTCGACTCTCTGCAGAGATTATTCATGTCTAACAGTAAAAGGCCTACTTTTCAGGAACAAAGGCATCGCGTAATGATGTGTTTTTTTCTTATTGTGACGGATAAAAGAGATATATCAAACAATGAGCTTTCATCTATAAAATACCAATGAATTTGCTTTAATTGTAAAGAATGTTTAATTGGAGTTAACGTCAGCCACTTATACTACACATTAAAGATTATAATACTGAAGTAACAATTTTAAAAATATTTCATTGTTATTATTCTTGTTTCTGTGCAAGGAATTAACACTACAAATTTTAACAGTTGCACAATCAGCATCACGATTACTCGAAGAAATAATAACCACATAACCACATAGGTTTAATAATAATGATAATTTTATTAATAAATGGGTATATATACACATTTATTAATAAAATTATCATTATTATTAAACCTATTTGATTGGTTTATTTTTGTCACGTTTTCTGTATACTATAAAATAGATGACTACGGTCTAAGTGATTATATCGTTAACACTAGTATGCCGCGCCGTGGCTCAGTGGTTCGATCCCAGGCGACCGCAAAGTGAAATTTGTGGTGGACAACACGGCGCTGGAGCGGGTTTTCTCCGGGATCTCCGGTTTCCCCCGCCATCTCATTCCACCGGTGCTCCATCTTCATCTCGTGTATCATCAGTGTCATCGCCTGCGGAGCCATATGTAGTAAGAGCGGACGTTAAACACTGCACATTTCGTTAACACTAGTGCTTTGAAAGTCAACGAAG
The DNA here is from genome assembly GCA_030765055.1 of Mantis religiosa. Lineage (NCBI taxonomy): Eukaryota > Metazoa > Arthropoda > Insecta > Mantodea > Mantidae > Mantis > Mantis religiosa. Next base: position 30,274,092 of record CM060958.1, on the reverse strand, counting down.
GTGAAACAAAAGACTATTATATATTTCAAATGGGAAGAGTTCTCGTCTGTAGCGAATCAGATGCGTTAGATCCTTCACCGTTGCCACCTCGTTACCCCCACTCTTTTTATATTTCCGTCTCTCTCTCGCACACTTGCGAGTGTTATGGTGCTAGACGTAAGGGAACGAAAACTGAATTTTCCAAAGTTTTATAATAATGCAGTTGTTGAAATCACAATTGCAACATGAATATTCGTATATTACGCAAATGGTTTAAATATTTAGTTTAAAGTTAATTATAGTTTATGAATTACTTATTTTTCTAATCCAACGCAAATACCAGTGGTGCATCCGTATAGCTGTGAATGTTACATTAAGAGATAATTCGTCATTGGCATTGTCTTCATCGTCTAAGTACTGCAAATTTATGATGACAGGTTCCAAAATCTCGTTACGTACTATTTCTTTCCAAAAGTCGTCTTCTTGTAGTTTATCTGATGTCTCACGCAGTTTTTCCAGTCTTGTTGTGTTCCTTGTCAATTTCTTTGTGAATAAGTCGCTCAACGTCAGTTAGTTTAAAAATATTATTTCTGTTTGCAACATAATTTGAGCCCAAATTAACTCTATTGGATTGTTCTAGCAGTAGTAAGGGGGGAGGTGGATCATGTCTCATTGATCCAGCTGATACACTTTTTCACGGAAGAGTAACTGAATAATGCTGCTTTGAACTCTAGAGTAAATAGAGATTACGAACCATTCATAAACAAAGATATAATGTGACCAGACACGATTGCCAGACTAGCAAGAACTGTATCGTTTCCTCTCATCGAATTTAACAAACACCTTGGCTTATTCAAAGTACATATTTCTTTCACCACGTCATGTCAAATGTTTACATTTCAGTTCTGAGTAATTTCAAATATACATTCACGTATACATGCCAACCAATAATGTTATTCATTACAGTGCTTACGTCGCAATGCATTGTTATAATATGACATTTACTTTATTTGTATTAGGAAAACTATTTGCGCTAAAAATATGGGGTTTTAAGGTTATGTTAAATACATTACTCTCTGCTTCCCCATGGATCAGTTTTTGCGAAATCTGAATTTTTGTCTTAGCGCGAATAGTATTTATTAGAGATTGATTAGTTTGCCGCTCCTCACACACATACAACACCGCACTACTCCGATTGGTTGCTCACCTAGTAGCGCCCAAGGACGAACACCTTCCCATTTGAAACACATAATAGAAGCCCGCTTCTGTAGCGTAAGGGTAGCGTGTCTGTCTTACTTCAACAGTCCCGCGTTTGAATATTGGTCAGGGTTAGTTATTTGAATAAGGTATTTTTCGGATTTCCTTTATCCTGATGGTAACTTTAAGCTCTATGGAGTCTGGGCTCATTTGAGCATCATTTCACTCTCGTCCGATATTATGTTGGAGAACGTTAATTAGAGAGGGAGAGAGAAACTAGAGCCTATCGTTGCAAATGTCCGAATGTATACTACTATTTTCAATTTCAGCTGGTTACTTTATACTTTAATATTCAGGGATGTCTGGAAATGATATATAACAACGCAGGTTAAAGGTAAATTTATTTTATCAATACTCGGCTTTCAGGCTCGTTCCAAACATTCCTACTCGTAAAACAACACTATTAGTTTTAACACTATATCATAATAATTATTTATAATACAAGACTTAAAACCGAACAGAATTACATTATGGACTAGATTCGTTTTACGTATGTATTGAAGATGCTTAGCGAGGCTGTGATAGTCACTTGTTTCTTTTTAACATCGGTACTGACAACATAAGTTAGAAATAAAAAGAATAGTTAGTATACATAAGGCGGTGAGAATAATTAAACAATGGTAAAACAGTAAGAACAATCTAATTAATAGCAATTAACTTTTATTAATATAAAACTCCTTTATAAACGCATCATTGGTCTTTTGAGCAAGTAGAAATGCTGAATGTGCAATTTATTACAATTTTAAATGGTAATAACTTGGAGAGAGGAATTATGAATAGAATTGATGACATCATTTGTCATGTTGTGGCTTTGTTTTCAAAATATGCTAATATTATATTGGTTTTATGTTATTTTGTACCACTAAAAAAACTGATAAACGTCATTTTGTAAGTTTCCTGAAATTTTTGCCAGCAGTTCTAACGCCAACACTTCGCTTGTAACACTTCGAGTGATCCGTCAGATTCCATAATTACTGCTTTCGGATTTCTGCCATTACACCAACAATATAAGTTTCTTGAATAGCGATCTTCACATCTCCCAGACATCAAAGTTGGTAATCCTGCAATGTTATGGTTTTATACCACTTACACCACTTTGTCATTCTAAATAATGCCACTACCAGTTAAAATGCTTCTGTATCTTCGACCTATAAAATTTATTTATGTATTTATTTATTTGTTTATTTATTTATTTATTTACTTACCTACTTATTTATTTATTTATTTATTTATTTATTTATTTATTGTTATCTGAGAAGGTTCCTAGAGCCATAGCTCATGCTAGGGAACAGTACAAAAATATATAAAATGATGGCAAACAGCCCTTAACAATACTTATATTACATTTTCATAGTAGGAATGAATTACCGTACAAGAATAACATATATGAAACATACAAAGATACAAACATTCACTATAACTCAAGAAATAATAGTAACAAAGAACTTAACAGAAAAATAGAAGCTACATATTCTATGGGACATTAATCCATATTAATTTTTAAACAGTTCAGCTTTCAAACCAGCTATAAATGTGTAACACTTTATCAGCTATCTATATATGCCTTCAGTAAATTTTCAGCAACTTTCCTTTTAAAATCTTTTATGTTCCTGCAGCCTTTCGGTTCTAGTGGCAGTGCATTATATAAGTTGATAACGTGTGAGGTTAAGCTGTTCAGGCCATAAGTAGAAGTGTTCACTGTTGGTTTTGTTAAGTTTCCTTTATTTCTTGTATTATATATATATATATGTGTGTGTGTGTGTGTGTGTGTGTGTGTGTGTGTGTGTGTGTGTGTGTGTGTGTGTGTGTGTGTGTGTGTGTGTGTGTGTGTGTGTGTGTGTGTGTGTGTGTGTGTGTGTGTGTGTGTGTGTGTGTGTGTGTGTGTGTGTGTGTGTGTGTGTGTGTGTGTGTGTGTGTGTGTGTGTGTGTGTGTGTGTGTGTGTGTGTGTGTGTGTGTGTGTGTGTGTGTGTGTGTGTGTGTGTGTGTGTGTGTGTGTGTGTGTGTGTGTGTGTGTGTGTGTGTGTGTGTGTGTGTGTGTGTGTGTGTGTGTGTGTGTGTGTGTGTGTGTGTGTGTGTGTGTGTGTGTGTGTGTGTGTGTGTGTGTGTGTGTGTGTGTGTGTGTGTGTGTGTGTGTGTGTGTGTGTGTGTGTGTGTGTGTGTGTGTGTGTGTGTGTGTGTGTGTGTGTGTGTGTGTGTGTGTGTGTGTGTGTGTGTGTGTGTGTGTGTGTGTGTGTGTGTGTGTGTGTGTGTGTGTGTGTGTGTGTGTGTGTGTGTGTGTGTGTGTGTGTGTGTGTGTGTGTGTGTGTGTGTGTGTGTGTGTGTGTGTGTGTGTGTGTGTGTGTGTGTGTGTGTGTGTGTGTGTGTGTGTGTGTGTGTGTGTGTGTGTGTGTGTGTGTGTGTGTGTGTGTGTGTGTGTGTGTGTGTGTGTGTGTGTGTGTGTGTGTGTGTGTGTGTGTGTGTGTGTGTGTGTGTGTGTGTGTGTGTGTGTGTGTGTGTGTGTGTGTGTGTGTGTGTGTGTGTGTGTGTGTGTGTGTGTGTGTGTGTGTGTGTGTGTGTGTGTGTGTGTGTGTGTGTGTGTGTGTGTGTGTGTGTGTGTGTGTGTGTGTGTGTGTGTGTGTGTGTGTGTGTGTGTGTGTGTGTGTGTGTGTGTGTGTGTGTGTGTGTGTGTGTGTGTGTGTGTGTGTGTGTGTGTGTGTGTGTGTGTGTGTGTGTGTGTGTGTGTGTGTGTGTGTGTGTGTGTGTGTGTGTGTGTGTGTGTGTGTGTGTGTGTGTGTGTGTGTGTGTGTGTGTGTGTGTGTGTGTGTGTGTGTGTGTGTGTGTGTGTGTGTGTGTGTGTGTGTGTGTGTGTGTGTGTGTGTGTGTGTGTGTGTGTGTGTGTGTGTGTGTGTGTGTGTGTGTGTGTGTGTGTGTGTGTGTGTGTGTGTGTGTGTGTGTGTGTGTGTGTGTGTGTGTGTGTGTGTGTGTGTGTGTGTGTGTGTGTGTGTGTGTGTGTGTGTGTGTGTGTGTGTGTGTGTGTGTGTGTGTGTGTGTGTGTGTGTGTGTGTGTGTGTGTGTGTGTGTGTGTGTGTGTGTGTGTGTGTGTGTGTGTGTGTGTGTGTGTGTGTGTGTGTGTGTGTGTGTGTGTGTGTGTGTGTGTGTGTGTGTGTGTGTGTGTGTGTGTGTGTGTGTGTGTGTGTGTGTGTGTGTGTGTGTGTGTGTGTGTGTGTGTGTGTGTGTGTGTGTGTGTGTGTGTGTGTGTGTGTGTGTGTGTGTGTGTGTGTGTGTGTGTGTGTGTGTGTGTGTGTGTGTGTGTGTGTGTGTGTGTGTGTGTGTGTGTGTGTGTGTGTGTGTGTGTGTGTGTGTGTGTGTGTGTGTGTGTGTGTGTGTGTGTGTGTGTGTGTGTGTGTGTGTGTGTGTGTGTGTGTGTGTGTGTGTGTGTGTGTGTGTGTGTGTGTGTGTGTGTGTGTGTGTGTGTGTGTGTGTGTGTGTGTGTGTGTGTGTGTGTGTGTGTGTGTGTGTGTGTGTGTGTGTGTGTGTGTGTGTGTGTGTGTGTGTGTGTGTGTGTGTGTGTGTGTGTGTGTGTGTGTGTGTGTGTGTGTGTGTGTGTGTGTGTGTGTGTGTGTGTGTGTGTGTGTGTGTGTGTGTGTGTGTGTGTGTGTGTGTGTGTGTGTGTGTGTGTGTGTGTGTGTGTGTGTGTGTGTGTGTGTGTGTGTGTGTGTGTGTGTGTGTGTGTGTGTGTGTGTGTGTGTGTGTGTGTGTGTGTGTGTGTGTGTGTGTGTGTGTGTGTGTGTGTGTGTGTGTGTGTGTGTGTGTGTGTGTGTGTGTGTGTGTGTGTGTGTGTGTGTGTGTGTGTGTGTGTGTGTGTGTGTGTGTGTGTGTGTGTGTGTGTGTGTGTGTGTGTGTGTGTGTGTGTGTGTGTGTGTGTGTGTGTGTGTGTGTGTGTGTGTGTGTGTGTGTGTGTGTGTGTGTGTGTGTGTGTGTGTGTGTGTGTGTGTGTGTGTGTGTGTGTGTGTGTGTGTGTGTGTGTGTGTGTGTGTGTGTGTGTGTGTGTGTGTGTGTGTGTGTGTGTGTGTGTGTGTGTGTGTGTGTGTGTGTGTGTGTGTGTGTGTGTGTGTGTGTGTGTGTGTGTGTGTGTGTGTGTGTGTGTGTGTGTGTGTGTGTGTGTGTGTGTGTGTGTGTGTGTGTGTGTGTGTGTGTGTGTGTGTGTGTGTGTGTGTGTGTGTGTGTGTGTGTGTGTGTGTGTGTGTGTGTGTGTGTGTGTGTGTGTGTGTGTGTGTGTGTGTGTGTGTGTGTGTGTGTGAGGAGCTTTCAAATGTTAGTTTGGACTTTAGAAGATTATTTTTTATTTTGTGGAGATATATTATCAAGGACAACTCTATGTTTACTTGTAATGGTAAAATATTAGTTACATGGTAGAGTGTTTTTGTGTTTGTTCTAAAGGGTAGATTGTAGATTATTTTCAAAGCACGATTTTGAAGTACTTCGAGGTCATGAATTAAATATTTAACAGAGTTACCCCATAAGATGTTTAAGTAATCCAAATGAGATTGAATTAAAGCATGGTAGATACTTCGTAAATGATTTACACTGAATCCTTTTAATTTCAGCCTGTGAATTACAGCTAACACAGGAAGAATCTTATTTTTTACATGCATGATATGGTCCTTCCATGTAAGGGTACTGTCTAGAATCAAACCTAGATATGTGATTTTTGTTACTCTTTCAATCACTGCGTTATCATTATAAATTTGCTACTAACGTTTACTATTACTAGCGAGACCTAAACTAAGGAAAATGAAATGAGCCCGGGGCTCCACATAACCTTCCTACTTTTTTTTTTTTTTTTTTTTTTTTTTTTTTTTTTTTTTTTTTTTTTTTTTTGGTGAAACAGTCCTTATGAATCTGCTTCCAAGAAAGTGCCTACTCATTATGCAACGTCATGTTCATGCGACTACAAATTGCCAAAACGAAAAGGATGTCTGCTAATACATATAACGCGAAAACGCTACCACTCCAAAGAAAGCAAAAAAGAATAAGTGGGAGAACACCAACATGTTATTAACAATGAAAAATAAAGAACCGCATGAGGTGTTTGGGTTTATTCCTCTTGACGTCAGTTAATCATTATCTTATAATTGACGTTTTACAGACCTCTAGGTATGACTTAACATGTGCACTCGCAAGGTTTTCGCTACTCATTCTTGTACAACCATTACTAAAAACAGTTATCCTTCCGATGGAAATAATCATTTCTTCCACACTAGTCGTGTGTAGGCTAAGGTTTGTATGAGTAGAGCCAGACTGAAAAATTATGTCATAGCCGGGATTTGAACCACGGATCTCCCGTCTCCGTGCAGTTGCTCTTCTCATTTGGAGAATTTAATGTCAGGTCAGTATGTTGGCCATAGTAGCTCAGTGGTTTAGAGCAACAGGACGGAGAGCGGGAGATCCGTGTTTCAAATCCGGCTATGACATTGAAATCTTCAGTCTGGCTGTACTCATCCAAACTTATCCTTCTATCTCCTTCGTGTTAATCGAAACAGTTTTATTAAACTGTTTTTAACAGTCTTTTTATTTTCCAAAAGTTATCCATCTAAATGGCAGCCTTGAGTGAGGAGATTTTCTCTGAAATTTTAGAAGATGAACTTAGAAACCAAGTTTGGTTTCTGACTTTTCGTCAGTTAAAAACCGATCATGCAGATCATGACATTTTTCTAAAAATACATTTTGAGGCGAAGTTAGAAGACCTCAAAGCAAGTATTTCCAATTAAGTCTCAACATCGAATTTCTAGGTGAAGTAGAACACTTTCCCTTCTTAAACAGAGCGAAATGTATCCGCGGTGACGTGTGAGGCTTGTGTTCTGAAGTGCCGGGTTTTTGTCTCTGTGGCAATGGTTTTTCTCTGGTCAGCAAGCCGAATGCTGGTGTGGTGTTTTCTACCGTAGCTCTCTCTTCCTCCCTCTCCCTCTTGTCACGGGACGACTTGTGAGTCAGCGGTGGGCAGATGGCGCTGAGGCTTACGATTTGGAACTTATCTGCTCCACTTGAGGAATCTTCATCGTCGGCTCGACCTTTTCCCTGTTTCTGCTGAAGGGGATCTCTGAGCCACCCTCCAGCAGTTTGGGGGATTGCCACCAGTCGGCTGGTCAAGCCAGTGACTGTTAGGCAACTCGGCGCATACCTGCTACTTACCATACATCTCCACGGTTGCTACATCTCATCCGTTCCTCCCGGGGGTATATGCACAGAAGATCCAATAGCGGTCAAGCTGGTAGGTGTCTCCTAATCCAACTATATTCCTACCTCTCCTATTTTACTACACCCAGTAGAGAAAATAAATGTCTAATTCATCACAGACAAAATGACTTCCTGTAACCATTACAACTTCAGATTTCTCCATGGACCCTGGGCTCATTTGAGCATCATTTCACCCATTCCATTCATCGTCCAATATGACTTAAAAAGTTAAAGGATGTAAATTACAACAACAACAACAACTTCAGATTATCGCTTGTGTATTTCAGCACTCATTTATTAAGTATTCTTCTGTTTAGTACATTCCTTTCAACAACAACAACAACAACAACAAAAAACGAAAAACGTGGCATCGACTCGGTTGCTTGAATGTTACGCAAAACAAAACACAGCTATCCGTCAGTCAAAACATATGAAATTTCTGTATTCTAATACAAGTATGAGAAATACTATACAGTTATGTATTTATCTTGAGCATTTTCCGCTATGATAGGCTCAAACTTTACATTAGGGGAATCCGTCTGATATTTTCTAAAACACAAAAGTACTGGCTTTTAAAACTACATTTGCATGGTTGCAACGTTTTAAGCTCGTTTGAAGTAGTACGTTTATTAGTCGCTGTTAAATTTATCTGCCAACTTCTCTATTATCACATCCACCTACGCACTTTTCTGGAGGAAAACATCTCACTTCACAACCGTAGCAGCCACAGTAGAGTTAATGGAGACGCAATCAGATTATTAATGCCAGAATAACATACAAAATGAGAAAATCAAATCTTTTCAGATTTTATTACATGGGACATTAATGATACTCGACTTGCTTGAAAAGTTAGGTACAAAAATCGTGAAAGTTTAGATTGTGCTACAGTTATGTTGACGTGTTCTGTAATAAAAGTTTGTTTAAATTAATAGAAATTAACGGAATAATACGAGAGAAGCTGTAGGTTACGTTACTTATGTATCTAGAGCATGTATTAGGGCTGTGACTAGGACTATCAGAATGACCTCGAGGTACGCCTGGTAAAAGAACACAGGGGGAAAAGAAGATATAGTTTGTGTAATTGGGAACAAATTGCTGAACAGAATTTTGTGTATTATTACGGTGACAATTTTTATTCAGATAATAAAAATTTACTACTCTTACTGGTAATATTAATGTCGCCATTGCCATTAATCCAACCTAGCTAGTCTAGTACACCATAACAAATAAAAATAATAGTGGTAAAATATTATAAGAATCTCGTTGTAGAAATCTTCACATGGCATTTTCAAATTCATCTGGAAACAAATCTCGGCTTTCACAAGTGCCGTTGACATTCTGTTTCTAGCATCTGAACATAGGGCACTCATTACACTTAACACTCGTTCAACGTGCGCGACACTCACAGGAATTGCGAGGAGACGTGCTGCATTATTTTGAGAAAATTTGGTGCATCTGATTTCTCGAAAAACTCACGATGCAGTTCGTTTCCATTGAAACTAATTTTCAATCTCTTTTCCACTTCGGCCAAGTCATTAAATGAAAGTATTTTGGTTTACATAAATCTAGTACAGATACATTTCATACACATTGTTATTCCCACTAAAGTTGCACCATTTATTAAGATAGTGTATTAGTCTGTCGTAAACAAGTGTATATTCTCTTATTACAATATTGTTTTCTTCTTCTGTAAGGTATCCTAAAAACATAGGATAAATTCATACAACTCATCTTCCTTACGACCTTTTTTTTTTCTTTTACTTCCAACATAACCTCGTGAGCATCTGCAGATAGTAGTACGAGGGTGGTCTGATAAGTTTCCGACCTCAACATGAAGATGACAGCACTCGTAAATAAAAGCTAGTGAATTTCGTTGTTCATCTGTTTCCAGTTACTCACCAAAGTTTCAGCCATCTTGAACGCTCAATTGTTATGTAACAGTCGTTTGAGTGAGTAGATGTGTGTGTTTTTATGAAAATGGACAAAATTGAGTATGCAGCTGTAATTAAATATTTGTTTCTGAAAGGCAATACGCCTACACAAATCAAAGATGAGTCGGATTCTGTGTATGGGCACTCTGCACCATCGTTTACCACAGTGAAATTTTTGGCAGCTGAATTTAAACCTGGCCGTAAGAGCTTGGGAGACGATGAACGTTCGGTAGTACATAAACTACAACTACCGACGAAAACATCGCCAAAATTCACTAAATGGTGCTAGGCAACTGCCGAATTAAACTGAAAGATATAGCAGAGGCTATGAACATGTCAAAAGAACGTGTTTGTCACATACTAAATCAACATTTAAACATGAGAAAGCTGTCCACGCGTTGGGTGCCGGTTTGCTCACATTAGACCAAAAACGTGTTCGAATGAACATTTCCAACGCTCTGTTAGTGCTGTTTAGGCGCAATAAATTCGAGTTTTGGCGCCGATTAATTACTGTAGATGAAAGTTAGATACACCATTATACGCTCGAAACAAAAATACTGTCCAAACAGTAGACTGCAAAGGGGGAACCGGTTCCAAAAAAGCAAGAACTGTTTTTTTTCGGCTGGAAAAGTGATGGCGATTGTTTTTGGGGATAGTCATGGAGTTATTTTAATCGATTATCTTCAAAAAGGAAAAACCATTACATGAACATACTACGCATCATTACTTGACAAGCTGAAGGCAGAACTTGCGGAAAAACGGCCACATTTGCAGAAAAAGAAAATATTGTTTCACCAAGACAACGCACCGTCTCACACCTCAGGGGTTACAATGGCGAAAATCCACGAATTACGGTTTGAACTGCTTGACCATCCGCCTTACTCACCAGATCTAGCCCCAAGTGACTTCTGTTTGTTTCCTCATCTGAAAATTGCGCTCGGAGGACAGAGATTTTCGTTAAATGAGGAGTCAATTACTTTCGTGAACAATTATTTTGCAGAGAAGAACGCCGAGGACTATTTGGAGAGGTTACAGAGATGGGAACATCGCTGGAGAAGTGTGTAGAGTTACAAGGAGACTATGTTGAAAAAAAGATAAATAAAATGCCTTGTATCTTTATTAGGTCGGAAACTTTTCAGACAAACCTCGCATATCCTCTTTTTCCAAAAGTCTAGGTGCTTTAGAAAATACAGGTTTATTTCGTCCTGTTGTGAAGTAATAAATTTCTAAATTAGGGGATGTGTTTTTTCCTCGCCCTTTGTTACGTAATACATTTTTAAAACTCGCCACGTCTTAACCAGACGTTCCTGAACTGAATCCAAAGAGAACCATTGCACAGCAAGCACGTAGATTGAAGTCATTGGTCCATATACCCGGAGATTTCATTCCAAACCCGGTCACTCTGGGCAGTCCCCAGAGATCTGACAACCCTAGTTGTGACACGAATCGCTTTGGGTCACGCCTAATAAACCACAAGTGTCTGCAATGAAGATTAAATACGTGTTACATACAACGTTTTATGCAATCCTAGCAATAAAATAAGTGTGTAAAAATAGGTAATAAATTTGAAAAATGTGACATTATATATGAAAGATGACGTAAAGTATAACGCAATATGCTTGCTAAGGAAATGCTATTTTTGAGCAGAGCTATTTTAAAAGAAAATGGATAATGATTATAAAACAAAATGTATAGAAATTATTGATTTTATTACAGTTGAGATTTTAATAGAAGGCAAGAGTTTATTATTTCAATAAAAGTCAAAAGATGTTTACGAAAGAAAAATAAATTTATGAAAAGTTTTGTAGATGGAGGAAAAAAGAAATGTTAGCTCGATGAATGAAACAATATTGCAGGGCGTAATGACGTCATTGCTTGCTTGTTGCTAGGCATCTGTGTTTTCTGGCACCAGTGCTAGTTAGACCAATTTCACATATTTTACGACGTCATTATATACGTGTTTTAATGCTAGGATTGCATAAATAGACATCCAAATACATAGGTAACAAAACATTTAACAATACGGCGGTGTTTTTTTTTATTATCAAGACGAGTTTACAAAATGAATGTTTTATGCCGTACAACAATTATTGCTCTGGTACCTTCAGATATTATTAAGGAACCGTATGATTACGTGAAAATGCGTTGAAGATAAAACAGAAATGACAACTGAATGTCAAAAGACGTAACAGTGCCAAATTGCACTGCCAGATATATTACGTCATTTGAAGGTTGAGGAGGAGAGGAGTGGGTTAACAAAAACTAGCTAAGCATAGTGGACGAATTCCCCTATCTCGCTAACTTCATGATTTTCTGGTAATAGATGCTGTGGATGGAGGTTTGAGGTCAGTGGCGGCACGTAGACGGCATCAGGTTCTCTGTGGCCCGCTTCCCGTAACCAAAATTCCTGAACGAATTTGTTTTTTCTGGGGTTTCTCCTGGTCTAGGGAGAATGCTCAAAAGGTTTAGTATATTCTCGAGTTTTCTCTCTCTCAATTTCACTTCACCCTTCATCCACTTGGTTTTGTCAGGATTGATCCGCGTCGACAAGTGTCTCGGATACTGTATGACAGGGAAAAAGGATACTCTGTGTAAACTTCCTTCTGCCTGTGTTCTTCCGATGCCCACCTTCAGCGGAGGAGGGTGCCTGGTTGTACTCGCCAGCAGAGCTTCAATCTGAAACCTGCCCTCGACTCTGTCGATCCACAGCCCTCTGTCTCCTCTCACCTCAGCTATTCCTCTCGGGGCGTCCGCTTGTGGGGCACGGGTATAAAAGGCACATAATGAAGTACCCGTCCGTGGTACCTACCTTAGTATAAAATATTATTTAAGTACTGAAACAAATAGTTATATGTTGTACTAATTCTGGTCCTTTTGTTAACTGGGCAACCCTTCTATACATTTACCTGCTTGGTACATATTAATGATTATTGATTTCCTTTTACTTGTCTATCCTGCAATATATTTTCGCTATTTGTCTGATGTTTGTCTTTTCCTGTATGTTGTTTACCTCGTATTTCAACTTAATCTTATTATCACTTCACTGGGTCTGAGTTTTCTTAACCTCACTTTTCGATGTTTCTCACACACATTTCCTTTCCCTATAACACATTATTAAACTTCACTTGCTCCTTTTAAGTCATTTTTACGATTACTTGTTACTTTGTCAACTTACTTCTTTATCTTCTTTACTTCCCGTGACTCTACTCTATTCTCTCTTTCTTTTCTGCATATTCTAGCTGTGTTTAGTTGTTTATTGTGCAAATGTTTGCACATCACCTCAACTCCGTTTGTGAGTTCCATGATACGGATGGATTAGACAGACAAAGAATTTTAAGTCGCTTGTACTTGGCGGATCATAAAGTCTCTCAGGAGAAACAAACCCCAATACCAGCGATAAAGCAGAAGAATAAAGTTAAAACTTGTGAGGTACACCTGTTTTGCAATGTGTTCATTCTTAGTTTCGTTGTTATAAATGATAAAGTACGAGTGGAAGAAAACTCCGAACTTTGGTGATTTTTAAAATAGAACTGGTTTGTGTGTATACAAATTATGTAAAATGAGTTGTAAACATAAGGAATTATCACTGGAGGATTTTAATACCTCGTCGGATGTTTTTCGGCTTGGTCCGATGTTCAATTTTTCTTTAGTTAACTTACCAAGAAACAAACATATGACATTTATGATGTACAGAAATAATGTGTGACGAGCTACGTCACGTGCTGACCGCACTGATGAGCAGCGGGACGCAAATAGTCATGTTCGTATGTCAAAATTGCGTTCTAGAGCGTCTGTTTCTTCCGGTGAAGTTGTTATCGTACAAATCAGTTGACACTGTTATAAACCAGGATGACGTAATCAACTATCCCACAGAGTTTTTAAATTCATTAGAATTGCCTGGACTACCACCTCACAATTTAAAATTAAAAGTAGGATCAGTTATGACATTAACCAACCACGATCCTGCAGTGGAACGAGACTGTGAAAAAGCTATGAATAATATCATCGAGGCAATAATCATCAAGGGAAAAACAAAGGAGAGTATATCTTGATCCGGCCTACTCCGATGATACTAACGGATTTTCCTTTTGGCGTCTACAATTTCCTGTGCGTTTGGCCTTTGCGATGACCATAAGTAAATCGCAAGGGCAGTCGTTGGAATTTCGCGGAATCATCTTGGGAGTTTTCCTGTTTCCCCGTTCGCGCGTCGGAAAACCATCTTCCTTATATATTGATAAATTAGACATATCAGATTAGTCATGATAGTCTATGAAGCAAACTGGTGGCTCAGAAAAATGAAGGACATGAAATAAAAGTAACTTCCCTTCATCCATCTGGCCATTTTTATATCCAAGAAATGAATTTCCTCGAGTGTTAGTGAATCCTGTAGGAAGAAATTGTGTTCTATTTGATAGTGATTTATGCCCAACTAATGAAGCCATTTCAAATTTAAAATTATAAAAATATAATACTACTTAATAATCACCTTTATTTTGGACGTAAACTGCATTCGTTCAAATTTATTTTCAAAAAAGTATAAATATTAGTAATTCTGTACTATTCAGCTGAGTATAGAGTGAAGACATGCTAAAGCACACTAGAAGTTCCACTAATAATAACTCAGTTTTTCTTTGAATACAAGCTGGTATGTAAGCAAAATGGTATTACAACTAGAAACCATAGCATTGAGTGCTAAAATGATTTGGACTACAGTTTTAAATATTCAGAGGGACATCTTTATGCAGTCTTCAGTCGTAGAGGCGACATAAACAGCTCTTTTGCAATCACATCAGTCACACTTGATAATGACAGTGATTGGGAATGATTATGACTCTCAAGATCACTCTGCAGATATGGTGTATATATGTTATTATATCCTTATTAGATTTAAATTGATGACCTTAATTGTAACTGTGTTATATTTAAACTTCACCCTCAATTGCAAAATAAATAACTAATTCGAATTTGTTTTATATATATAAGTTCAGACAACTTTTATTGGCAGTACAAAGTGCGCCGGGTCAGCTAGTAAAATATAATTTGGACTGACTTCTACGACCTAAGTTAGGTCTGCTCCCCTTGGCATAGTAAAAACGTTTCCGCGAACTTCACAAAGTCACAAATGAATTCAATTAATTTTGTGTCAATTCACATTCACAAACCCAAATTATAAAGAAGGTATCAAAGGTTTCACCAATATTTGAGAACAATTGTCTGTGGTCAAATAATTATAGTGTTATAGTGCTTTCAGAAATTAATTTTGTGTCTAATCTTCGAAAGGTATGTCATTATGTTACTTAAAATAACAGTGTTGATAACAAACGATGAATGTTATTTAATAAAATATGGTAAGTAAAATAGCTTTTAAGACTTTGGCAAGGAGTGGAATATCTTTATACTTTGTAATACTTTTTTTTTGTTCCATTTATATTTCGCCTTTAACTGCAATGGTCATATCGGCGGTCGTTCTCCTTTGGAACATATCGAAGGTGTAAACTCGTATTCGTTGGGTTTTAATGATTAGATCATGCACACATTCACACTCTCATTCATACTTCCAGACTCTGGGGAAGATGAGGAATTATCTTGGTCGGAGAAAAATCCCCATCCCCACCGCCGTTAAGTCACATCGGACGGTGGATGAATTGGGTGAAATGATGCTCAAATGAGCCCAGGGTCCATGGAGCTTAGAGTTACCCGATATTCGTCTTGAAGGATAAGGGAAACCCCCGGAAGAAAACGTTATCTAGATAACTCGCCCTAACCGAGATTCGAACTCGGGACCTCTTGAACGTGAGGCAGACATGCTACCATCTACGCTATCGAGGCGGGCTTTGAGTGTGTTCTTTTATATTTAGTTAATAACCCAATCCATTATCACTTGAGTTTTTTTCTGACTTTTTAAACCTTCCTTGGACTTATACGAATATTTCAAAACCAAAATTAGACAAATCGGTTCAGCCGTTCTCGAGTTTATGCGAGACTAGCAAACCTCAATTCATTTATACATATAGATTATTCTGGTTTCATTGCATAATTAATATTCTCAATGTTTTCTTATATAACGGATACAATTACGTTTGGAATTAGCGAGGTTTGATGTTTATATGCTCTTGAAATTTAAGTCGGCACCAAAGCCTCTGGCGTTAATTTTTTTCACTCGCTAATAAACATCAACTTACCTCCCAAGTTCCATAAATAATTATTCTTCAAACATTTATCTCGATTAACCTAAATTAGATAGAAACACGAGTTTTTGTGAGAATATTTGTTAAATAATGGGTAAAATAAATCATACGATTGTAACATATGCCTTTTTTATACGCTACACTTAGATTAACAACCTTAAACATGAAGACTGAATTAACAATTCCAGCGCTCAAAATGTTTAATATATGTGTTTATATTACGTTAATATACTTAAATATTTGCTTCATTTCCCCAATTTTTAATTCCTCCGCGGGAGGAATACCCCTCCGTATCACCTACAGGTTGATTGTCTCCTGTTTCTATTATAAAACATTTTATTGCAGTAGATGTAAGCGGTGTTCCGCTCTCACCGTGTTTGTTTTGTTTATGGTTCCGTGTATGTTCATCACAGCTCACGGACGGTACCAGTCTCGCAGACTGCGATGTAAACAAAATGTACATGTCCGGCATTGGAAGATCACGCAGATGTGCTGTTTCTCTCATCATTTCCATATCTACACCGGTCATAAATGTGTTCACGGCCGTGACACAAACATCACACAGCATTGTGTGTGGTTATACAAGCTGTCACGGGCATCAGGTTTATTATTTTATGACAGGTAAGTGAAATGTCGGCTCAGTGGCGGCCCGTGGTCGCAAAATAAGGTTGGACAGCGAACACAAGACAAAATGTTTCCGCTGATGGGAAAGGAACTGTTGAAAAGCAGATTAGTGTACTGCCATCGTGAAAGCATCTCCCACACGAGGATTAAACAGAACTGAAGCTTCCTTCCTGTAACTAAGAAAAGGCGCCAACTGTTAGTAGTCATGCAGACTACCTGATCTACCTGACCTATGGGTTTTTCGGGGGTTTCCCGGGTTGCCAGGCGAGTGCTGGTAGGTTAATTACATCCCCCGAATTTTCTGTCCTTCCATTTATCTCCATTATCATTTCACATCATCTCTCATCTGGTGGTCTCTTTCAGGGTCGGAGGATGTCTCGGTGGTGCATGGCAGGATGATATGCTCCTGATAAGCACTTCCTCCTCCGGTAGGACGGTCTCCGATCTCCGAACCCGGTCTGCTAGGGCCGTTTCCGGACCACAGTAGGGTAGGATGCCGGTTGTACTGGCCTGCCGGGGAGTTTTCAACTAGTAAAGTGTAGGATCCCTGCCCTCTGTCTGTCGTGGCTCTTTGGAACGACCGCTCTCTCTATCTCGCCTCATCGTTCCTCCTGGAGGTGTTGCACTTGGGGGTATAGGTACAATTGACCACGTTTGGACCTCCGTAGCGTAGTCCAGTCCAATCCTGCTTTCACCGACACGCCATTTACTTGCGTCAAGGCCAAAGGGAAACTCATAGGTTTGATTGGTGTGCCATCTACTAAAACTGTATGTTTGCACCAGAAGACATTAAAGTGACTTTTAACCTTTTCCCAAACTACAGTCTCCCACTGTCGAGTCCAACCCAATCCGAACAACTACAGGAGGAGCACAGATTTTCGGCCCAACAGTACTAGGAGCTCCTTCCTTCCTTCATTATCACACAAATTCTGTTATAAAAGGTAAATTTAGTCTGCCAATCTGCTGTTCCTACTTTGTTTTCTTATTTCGCCAAATTACTTCGACATATTTAGCAAGTGCAATTTTTAACGCCCGGAAATCTTAATGAAATGTGTTTTATAAGTAAAGTATAAAGCCATTAGAAGCAATAAGAAGAGTATAAAACCGTCACTAGTTAGACAGTGATCTTTTTGCTTCTGCCATGACATCTTTGAAGAACGGATGAGGGGAGAGAGCCGTAGAGCGACCAGATCCGGATGACAATGGACGCAAGCATTGACAGTCCCCAACGTTTCCAATTTTAACGAATCTGACGCCGCTTGAGCCTACCCAGGGCGCCATCACTCCCGACGGTGTAAGAGGGGTGGGTCCTTCCAGAGGCGAGCCTGAACGACGCCTGAACGACCTCTACAAAGATTTTTTTGTTGTTGTTGTAATTTACGTCCTCCGACGTTAAGTCATATCGGACGGTGAATGAATTGGGTGAAATGATGCTCAAATGAGTCCAGGGTCCATGGAGCTTAGTTACCCGACATTCGTCTTGAAGGATAAGGGAAAACCCCGGAAAAAGCCTTATGCAGGTAACTCACCCTGACCTAGATTCGAACTCGGGACCCCTTGAACGTAAGGCAGACATGTTACCATCTACGCTACCGAGGCGGGCAGAGCACATCCAACATGCAACATGATTTTTTGGGGGAGTTAGTGAAGCCACTTGAAGCCGTTTGAAGTTTTCGTCGAAAGGATTAAAAACATGTTTAAACATTTCTTATCGCCCCGGCAGCTAGCAGAGTTTCTTTTCAGGCTTTCGGTCTCGGAAGAATGTCTTAACTCTAAAGATTCTTCGGGATTGGATATTGGACAATAAATTAAATAATATAAATTAAAATCTTCTGATAACTGTATTGATTATAAAAATTACCAACTTGATATAGCTGTTTTAAAATAAACAAAATATGATATTTACACTTTTACAATGACTTTGCCGAATGATTTAACGGCCTTTCACTTCTCTATCCAGACATCTAACTTCCGAGTCCAGGCGTTGCTCTTAACCAACTCACTGTTTAAATGTTCTTATTGATTTATCACGCAAATGTTTTAACACTTTTACAATTTCATCATAATGTTCAATAAACAAATAAAAATCTTACAGAATTAATAATTACTTTTCCTGGTGCTTAAATTTATAACAAATAATCAGTTTTAAAATACCGTTTCAAACGCTCAGCCGAAACCCTCCAAACCAAATACCACGTCATCTAGTACTACAACCATGACATAAATGATCAATGAAGCAAAAAGTCACCCTAGCATTTCTCCAACCAGGAGAAACCACGAAAAAACCAAAGGTTAGAGTGGGCGGTCGCTAAGAATCGAATCAGGGACTCCAAAACGCAAGCTGCACAAGTTACCGCGACGCTACCTCGCTCGGTATTGCTGTTGTGAGGTTATGAAGCATTCCAGGGGGGGGGGGGGGAGCACGGCGTTTACATTTTATGTTTGACAAAGCTATTCGGCATTTGTTTCTTAGAATTGACAAAGGAATTACAATTGTGCTCATAATCCTTAAAGAACGAAAATGGATGAAGCAATGTTGGTTTTTCTGTGTATTATAAATACATACCGTTATTAAGTATATGATGTCGGTCTGAAGGCTGAACAGAACACTAAAATAATCCCAAAAGCAACTCCGTTATTAGAGAAACATAGTGAATGAAGTTTTAACATGCCTTCGCTTTAAGTTAGGTGCTGCGTTTATCATGCCCGCGCAAGACAGATCTAAGAAACTACAGTTTACTTATAACCTATGTTAATTCGGTTTAACATTTATGCAATTGTAAATAGAATGTTAATGTTGAAACAATGTAGTGCAATTTCCTGATCTTCTGGGCCTTGTAGACGGGCCGCCTCTGTTGGCTTCAGCACTATGAACACTTACAAGGGCCAATACTCTTTTTCTACTGAAGTACAGAATGGTACGGTAACAGAACGTGCACATGCCACTGCCAGTTAGTTCTTCTGCAGCGTGCGCAGGCTTCACACGGAACGAAAGATTTGTGAGTACTAGCGATACACCTCCCTAGTGGACGTACATCTCGCAATTTCGGCGGGAAATATTTTAGTTTGAAAATAACATCTTTAAACGAACAATCCTTGGTGAAGTAATATAACTGTTTTTTTTTTCTATTTACTCATCTTACTCATTTGATGTGATGTTCATGCTTCTTTTTCAACAAAACTGGCAATTCTACGGCGATGAAAATTCTTATACGAATAGATTGATAACTTCTTTACATTATCACATTTTCTTCAGAGAGCAGTAATAATATCAATAATAAACAAAATAATAAACACCTTTTCCAAATTTTCAATAGATTCCATACCTGAAGATTGAAACTATTTCAATATTAAACAACTACATTATAGTAACTGTGAAAATGTCATCTTCCTAACATAAATAGCTTCAGAAAAAGGAACATGAGTATCGAAAATTATAACTTGCAGAAAAATTGAGTCAAAGACCATAGTGCATTCCTAGTTCATATACAGAATGATACATATGTTCCTGAATATAGACCAGGCATGTACTTAAGTACTGTTTATAATGTTGTATGTAGCTGGTTAATATCACTGTGCTTTTCTAAGTGTCTAACTCACATATGTTCAAAGTTCAAGTACACAGAACTCATTAAAATTTTGAAAAAATTATTTATTTTTGTTATGTATGAAACTATAATATTCTCTGAATAAAGTGAGACAGTCAGAAACTATTCATCTATACTAGTCTTATAGAAGAAGAAAAACAAATATCATGAATATATTGTAATTTGACACCTTTGCTTAAGGGATATTGACCAAAGTCTCCAGTTATTGTGGGGGAAAAAAACTTTTTCAGTTTATTTTCAAAAAATGTGTTCAACTTATTTTATCTACCCCTATCAATACTAGGATACCTGGAACCTTAAGAAATTAAGTAATTTTAAAAGAATACTCTATTCTTATTAGGAAACTGCAATGAGGACTTTAAATTATGTTTTTCAAAGTTCTATTTTTTAAGTAGTTTGCTATATTCAAAGTCCATCTTCTTCTGCATATTACATAGGTATGATGAACTTGTAATTTTTACTGGATGTTCCACAAAAGTTCATTACCGAAACCAAGAATCACATTTTTTAAATCATAAGTGGTTTTCCTAAGATAAATAAAGAATATATTTTTGACAGGTTCTCAAAACGTTCGCAGTTAAAATGTTCAGCACATTCATTATTTTATATTTATCTCATGAGCCAAATATTAAACATTGAATACTTTAAAGTTGTATGCACAAATGAATCATATTGCAGGATTTTTTAAAAATATTTTGATATAAAATTATAGAAGATAAATTTTGTAAAAATATTTTCAACAACAAAAATTAATATTTAAAAAACTGTATAAAATATAATTATTTGTCACAAACTTCACTTATCTTTTAAAACATAGAATGAAATTTCCACAGAATTCAAGAGACTAGTTTTGCAAATCTGTTTTGCATCTTCAGTCAAAGTTTTTTTCATTGTCACCATTACTGCTGCTAGGTGTCATATAATTTTTGTATTACCAAACTCTGAAAATATCTGCAAGTCTGTAGTTTGATAAGGCAACATTGCCATATTGTATGTTTTACTTTCAATAACTTATTAATGTTGATTCCACCCCGGATTTTAAGTCTGTGTATAGAACCGGTGCCCACTTGGCATCATGAAGAATTTGAGGAGTTACGCTAGGTAGCGAACTCTGGTCTAGAAAGCCAATTTTCTGGCTGGGGATGCCAAGATACTGACCACATCCTCTCCCTGTATCAGTTGGGTGATAGCCCACCTCTGCCTTGCACATGTGGACGTGAGGCCGGCAGTTGGCAGGCTCAGGTCCACTTTGGGCCGTTATGCCTTGGGTTACATTATGTTAACTTATTTATTCAATAAAGGCCATTTTAATGTCAGGTACCTTACCTAGTAAATGCAAGTAAAAGTAAAAGTTGTCATTCACCTTCTTCTATTGCTGGACTCTACAATAAACCATAAGAACATCACCTACCTAAAGTTAGGGCTAGAAAAACAAAACATTTGACAATTTCCCCAGAAATTTACAATAAAGATTTCATTGAAATCAATGTATATTAATGTACTTGCAAAGAGAACAATTACTAAGTGTGTAATTATGTACAAGTAAAAGTACAACAATTAAAATAGTGTTATAGTTGAACTAAAATACTCATCTTCAGTGTCTATGAGGCCTTAAGTCTAGAACGAGAAGAGTCTTAAAAAACAAATGATACCTCTGTAAGTCTAAGAGAACACAAGGTCAGTTGTCAGTTCACAATAATGTAAATATTGCAACAATGCATTATTTTATTATGAGAAAAAGTTGACAAGTGCGAACTGTTTGAAAATAGTAATTTATAAATTAGTATTAGTCACCATGAAGATTCTCTCATTACACAAAGTCAATAATGATGTTATGCAATTAGTAAACACTAGCATAAATTGCACAATCCTTTAAAAGCATCAAGAAGTGCTACAGACAATAGTACACTTATGAAACGTTTTATATAAAATATGAATAACTTCTTTCAACTGGTCAAAGATATACATGTTGTAGGATTTTATTTCAAAGAGGACGACAGCTGAGTAAAGTTCCTCATTCTGTAGGATAATTTGTTTTACTGATCTGGCCTTCATGCTGCAGTTATTGTGAGCTCTATAATTTATTGCCTTCCTGGCTATTTGTAGACAGTTTTATCTTTGTTCTTCAATATTTATCTGATGTGCTTTGTTCACATGACTTTCTTTACTCTTTATTTTTTATTAATGGGTGTATAGACTGTTCCTATAAGATCTTATTTTTCTATTTACTTCATCTTAATAGAGGTAAAATTTTGCACCTTTCCTTAAAAGTACAAAGGGAACATGATAATCCAATCTTTGGATGCTATATGCTGATCTTAAAATTCCATACTCTTTTCATCCAGTTGGGAGGGACAACTGAAAATCAACAGGGCTTTGAAACAATGGCAAATTATTCAACAATTCAAACAATTAATAATGGATATCTTGGAAGTAGCTAATGTCATAAAAAAGTTATTTAAAGTAAATTCTGTGTTTTATATGATGTATGTTGTATATATACAGCATAAGAATGTAATAGACATTTCATTTATTTTAAGATGTACCTACATTTTATTGGGATCTAAGTCTTCATCTATTGCTTAAAGTTTTTACTATTATGTGTAAAGATTACTATACAAAATTCCTTCCAAATGAAGAGTACTTTTAGGTTATTCCCAGAAAAGTAAAAATATACCGTTTGCCATATTAATATCATTAACATACAGTATTTTAACTGAAGTCATTAAATCCATTTTAGAGGAATAGGAACTTTTAAAACTATGTGCAAAGTGAATGATAGTTTGGGATGAGAATTTTCTTGAACATCTTTGTGTCACATCTTTTGAAAATCTGAACTACATGCTTTAAGATTCCCTGAATCCAAAAGAAAGCAGTTTTACAAAAAGGTTTGTATGTATATGTGGTATGCGACAGCATAACTCAAAAATAAAAAAGTCAGATGAACTTTAAACTTGGTTATAGATATATATTTGGAGGAATTTAGTAACAGTGACGTCCAAATGAATTGCTAAAACTATATGTAGGCGGTTTTTCACACTACATCATTTACATTTTGATTTTTTGATGGACCAGTTTTGGGAGATGTTCTCATTTTCAATCACGAAAGCCCAAGTGTCATCTGTTGTTACCTGCAGTTCTCTCTCTGGTGGAGGAACTATGAACTTCTCATCAACAAATCATCATCATCATCATCATCATCATCATCATCATCATCATCATCATCATCATCATCATCATCATCATCATCATCATCATCATCATCATCATCATCACCACCACCATCATCATCATCATTAATTATTATTAATTATTTATTATTATTATTATTATTATTATTATTATTATTATTATTATTATTATTATTATTATTATTATTATTATTATTATTATTATTATTATTATTATCATCATCATTATTATCATCATCATCATTGTCATCATCGCCATCGTTGTCGTCATCATCATTGTCGTCACCATCACCATCCTCACCATCACCATCATCACCATCATCACCATCACCATCCTCACCATCACCATCCTCACCATCACCATAATCAATCATCATAATTATTATTATTATTAAAATATTTTTTTTCTGCTCCATTTTAGGAATTCAGCAATGCTATGGCCACTAGCCACTTTACTTTCAATGGCATACCTTTTCTTGATAACAGACATATTTCTGGCTCATGAAATAAATGATGTTCATATAGAGGCCATCATAGACACCAATGCCATACAAAATGAAATTATGGAGAAAGAACTTAAAAGTGAAGATGAGTACACTGCAACTACAATTACTGCTCTTGCTACCACCGTAATGGAGATGGAACAAGAACAAGATGAGGTGCAAGATGATGAGCCGTTGAACTATAGACTGCCAAACTCTGTGCTACCTTTTTATTACACTTTAAAGATAGTGACCTTCCTTGAGGAGAACTTCACATTTAGTGGCGAAGTAAGAATTCTAATAAATGCAACTGAAGAAACAAACAATATCACCTTACACTACTCTGATTTAGAAATCATGGAAACTCCCAAGGTAATGTATTTTTCTGCTCTCTTATTCTAATTATCTCATTTTATAACAAATAAAATAGTTTTGGATAGATAGAATCTACCTGAAAAATTCAATGCCATGGCTGGGATTTAAACCACAGATCTCCTGGTTTCCATCCAGTCGCTCTTACCCATTGAGCTACCATGGTCAACATGACATCCTGACATTAAATTTTCCAATTGACTTATGTCAGGACGGCACATTGGCCATGGTAGCTCAATGGGTAAGAGCGACTGGATGGAAACCAAGAGATCTGTGGTTCAAATCCCGGCCATGGCATTGCATTTTTCAGTTGATTCTATCTATCCAAAACCTTAGCCTATATACGGCTAGTGTGAAGAAATGATTAATTTCCATCAATTAACTTAAAAAATAAAATAGTGCCTAATGCTACATAAATATTATTTCAACAAAAATTTCACTTATCTTTAAAGAAATTTATGAAAATTTCAAGAAATTGTAAGATCGAAATTTCATAAACACTTGCTAATCAATTTCTTTAAAGATAAGTGAAGTTTTGTTACAAATATTTATATTTGTATTTTATTTGTTGCTTCAGTGTTACTAGCTTCATTTTTATGTAATTATTGGTGCCTAATGATTTTTGTCTAAACCATAAGAGAGTATTTTATTGTTAATTCATTAATTACCATTGACATTAATTGTAAAAATAGACTAACTCATTTTAGTATTCCTTTTTTATCTTTTTTAGTAAGTACGAGTATTGTATTCCACCTAAAAATCTGATATAGAGATTCTCTATAAATATATGATATGAAGCCTCCAAATCAAAAAAACAAAATTTTCAAAAAAAGGTCTCAATATATCCGTGAACAACTTAACTTCAAAATGGAAAGTCAGTTAAATATAAAACTTGATATTTAACCCTGCAGTAGGCACGCTCTTTTCACTTACTTTTTGGGCACACGGAGGATATGTGTCATCCAGCTATTGTAATTCATTTTTAGAGGTTTTTGTAATAGTAACTAATAAATTTTATTTTAAAAAGAATGAAGTGTTGATATTTTTTTACAACACATTGTATAATTTTAATTACATATTAATTCACCAATTCCTGCTTCCTTTTGTCACTTATATCTTCATCTATTGCTCTGCCATGATACATAGTTGAGAAAATTATAATGCTTTTGTTCTTTTTGGTCAATATGAAGCAGTAGTCATGACTTTTTGAAACTCAAATAGAGATGAGTTTTATTCTCTTTGTTTATTTGGCAAGTAGTTTGCTGGAATTTCTCTCTTGTTCTTCCTCATGGTTCCGAAATAAGTGAATTTCTTTTCATTGAGCAAACTATTGGCAAGAGGTACAATTGGAAATCAATTATCACAAGTGATGTTTATATTTGTCCCACTGATAAGTTCAAAACAATTTCTTGAGAACTATTGCTTTGCCGCTAGGTACCTTTAGATTGTAATGTTTCGAGACATGGTGTATGTGTTTTTGTATCCACAAGGATTAAACACTTTCACATCATACTTCACTGTCTTTTGAATAGTTATAAATAAAAGCATTGTTAACAGTGAAGCTAATTACATGTATAAAGATTAAAATTGAGTCATACTCAGTTGATTAGCACCTCCAATTTAGAGCATTGATTTGATTAATGATTGGTCTCATGCTATTGTTATTTTTGCGTACTTTTGGTAAAATTGGATTATGTGTTTTTATTGCATATAATTCATCCTGGAATACTGAATGACAGTTTTTTAAAACTTTTTCCATTGTGTTTTGGCATTTAGTTAGGGGATGCTTTGGAATTTCTGCGTAGTCATCATTTTCAAGTAATTGGATCATTCTTTTACTGTAGTCATCTGTATCTAATAAAATCAGGGAATTGCCTTTGTCTGCTTTTACTATGGTTATTTATTTTTTATTCAGTTCCTTAATTTCTTTTTGAAATTTCAAATTTTGAGATTTCTTCATTAATGGACACACAATTATTCCACGGCATTTTTCTCTATTTTTTTGTCACTTCCTGAAAGGTGATTTGTTGCTATTTCGATATCTGCTATGTATTCTTCTATCTGTGATGAAAAACTGATGCACATATTGAGACCTTTTTGTAGTAGATTGAGCTAGTCCACTGAGGATGAAACTGAAACAGTTTTGAAAAGTTCCTGATTTTGTAACAGGATGTGAGTGAAGCTACAAGTTTTAAAAGGTATGACTCAATTTTAATCTTTATACTTCACTGTCTTATTTGGAATATACTGTTGAAAGGAACAGTTTTATCTAAATGCCAGTAACTGCTCATCAATGGCAATGTATTCACTGTGAACAAAATAATTCTGACTGTTTATCATAAGTTCAAATAATTCTCTTACTGAAGCCAGCTTGTCTGTGTTTCCGCGCATAGTTCTACCTCTTATATCGTCAAATGTAATGCATCTCAACAGAAATTGAAATCGTTTCTCTCTCTCTCTCTCATGTCAAATAACAATATTCAAGGCCATTTCACGTTCTTCCAGGTAACACTAACTTAGCGACAATCACTAATAAAGGAATCATTCTAAGTCTAGATTGATTGCATGATGATAGTTCCACTGAGGATCATAAAAATACAGTTCTTATTTTAACTTTTTTTTTAATCTACTTAAAGCATTTATTTCCTCAATTGCTTATTATCTCATTTAATTAATTACTTAATTAATAGTATCTTTGAAATTTGTGTGTTTCTGAACATACAAATGTTGAACATTTGCCAATTTTGTTGCTCACTATGATTACTTTTGCACATTCTTAGGTGACTGCTTTGGGTGATCCAGAAAACCAACTAGAAGTAGAGGATACAAGTTATGACAATGTAACTGAAATATACACACTTTATTTAAATAGTAGTCTTCGGAAGAAGGAACATTATGAACTTCAGATTTTCTTTCAAGGTTCAATTTCTGATCAGGACAAAATTGGGTTTTACAGAGCCAACTATACTACAACTGAAAATCAAATAAGGTAATAATAATTGTAATACCTTCTCATACAAAGTAAAATTACTTTTATGAAGTAATTGTAACACTAACTACATTTTCTAGCTAAATATGAAGATTAACACAGAAATTGCTTAATGCAAGCATGCTCATGCACAGACACTCACTCAACACACACACATGGACTACTACTACATATGTGGAGAATATTTCTGTACAAGAGTACAGTGAGCGTGAAGTAGGAAATTGCTATTTTAAAACAAAATATTGCTTCATGGTTTTCTAAAATTGTTACAGATGGATTGCAGTCACACAGTTTGAGGCCACATATGCTCGTAAAGCTTTCCCGTGTTTTGATGAACCAGGACTGAAAGCAAGATTTCAAATAAACATCGCTCATTCTATAAATTATACCAGTATGAGCAATATGCCCCTCATTAACACCTCAGAACCTGAGTAAGTTGTTTTTTTATATTTCTTTTGAAATATTTACATACTACACATCCAAATAACGTTACAAGTGAAGAAGATGCTGTTTTCTATGTCACTAAGTCATTATGTATAATATAACTAGAGACAGGCAAAATATGAAACTTCATATTCTAAACCATATTTCCTGTCATTATGGGAAAATTACTTTTATATTTTCCAGTGTTTAGAATCCAATTCACCTCACAAAAAGCTTCATACTTCATATTTTGCTAAAGTCTCCATATTTTGTAAGATTGCAATTTTCCATGTTTAAAATAATTTGTTAGTAATGTACTGGGCTTTGCAGATAATCCTCCTGTGCAGATCTTTTTACAAGATTGAAGATATTAACGTTTCCTTGCATGTATACATTCTCGATCCTAAAATTCTTTGTATGCAATCGTGCCTTATTTGCAACAAATAATGTAATTCACAAAATAAACACTAGACAAAAGTATAATATCCATTATCCCAGTGCTAAACTTTCTTGCTTCCAGAAAGGTGTGCATTATGAAACTATCAAAATATTTGGCGCACTTCCTAATGTTCTTAAAGAAAAAGTTGATAATTTCGGTCCTTTTAAAAAAGCTGTTAGAGAGTACCTTTGCTCAAAATCTTTTTATTCTGTACAAGATTATCTGAATGACAAATTATCCTGATAATGCTTCTGTAGCTCTATAAGTAGTATCTAACTATTCCAATGACAAATCATTACTTATAAATATTTGATGCAAGTTGAAAGTTTATTTTTAATGTATATGTATTTAATAAATAACAAGAATGGTATCCATTGCAAAAAGGTTGAGACGTACTGGCATAAGCCAAGTGAAAGCTGGTTTAAAAAGTGTTTCATTTTGTATCATATATAATTATCCTTGCTTTTCCATATTGTTGTTCATATTGCCATATGTGTCTTATGTTAACTTTTGTACATATATATGCTATTAAACTTTATACCTCTGGACATGTTCAATGTTCACAGCCTTTTCTGGCTAAAAGTGAACCTACTGAACGCAAATCAATCTAATCTAATCTAGTTTGACAGTTTTCTGTGGAAGACATTTAAAAACTCCAAACTGGCAAATTAATCTTCATTACCCTTTCCAACAGATTAGGCATATTTGAGAAAAAGTACTAATATTACTTCTATGTGATGTCATGTAAAAATAAATAGCTCGTTTTTAAAAAGCTTTTATTTTAGCAAACCAATGCTTTCACTAAAATGCTATAATTGTTAGCAAGCACAAAGCCATCAATAATGTTTTGCTAAGTTTAAGAGGTTTACAATGATTAAAATGAATATACTGTATTTAAGTCGTATTTTATTGGATATTTTATTATCAAATATGCTCATAAATTCACAAAGTTTATTCTTTTTAACTATTGGAGTGAATCTGCTCCACATTCCAAAATTATAAGACTTTTTGACTAAACAAAATATATTTCAAAATATTTTGAGATTTTTTTCTTTTTATGTATTTTCAGTTTTAAAACATTTGTCTTCGTATTTTACCTCTCTCTACTTATAACTGAAACTCTCTGGAGAAATTTGACATACCTGTGATCCATGTAATGAAACATATTCTGTAATATTTTATTTCTTTTATGTATTTTTTGTCTTAATGAGAACGTTATGTAAGTTTCTCTCTTATTTTATTCTTTTAGTTTGGAGCTTGAAGGAAAGGTGTGGGATCATTTTGAGGAAACTCCGCCTATGTCCACATATTTGGTTGCATTTGCTGTATCAGATTTAAAGAATATAACAGCAAATAATGGGAAATATACCATTTGGGTACAGGAAGGAAAAGAAGAACTTCTGAAAAATTATACGGAAGTCTTCCCAAAAGTCATAGAGCAGATGGAGAACTTTACAGGAATTCAGTACGGACTTCCCAAGTTTGACAGTTTTACAGTTCCAAAGCTGTTTTTCTCTGCAATGGAGAACTGGGGTCTAGTTGTATATGAGTATGTATATCTAATCAGACTTTGTATTATATTAGATCCTTTTGTATAAAAATAATCCCAGGAAACGTTTTAATAAAACAGGATTATATGTTCCTTCAACAATTACCTTTTACTTTTTTTTATATGCCTGTACTTTCTTTCTTCATTTGCTTATTTACCATCAAATTTGTCAGAAAATAAATAAATTTGAAAATTCTTCTATTTCTATAAAAGTTTCTAAGCTAATTAGTTTTATTATTTTCCCAAGCAGATATATAAATGTTCAATTCCTTTTTCATTTTGATTGTTTTTCTTAATTTATTATCTATAAATATATGTTTATACCCAGATAAATGGGGAGCAGGACCGATCTGAGTTAATAAAAATCCAGGTTATCTAGAGAATGACAGAAAAACGATAAACATTATGTACAACATTACCAAAATATTTGTAATGTAGTTAAGAAATTTCTATCAGCGCACTTTCACCTAAAAACACATACCTGTATGTATTACAATAGCTTATGTATTTGCGCTGTACAAAGTATAGCTATAAACTAGTCAGTAGTAAAATAGGCAGTGAGCTTCTGCTGTTTCAGTTTAGGTGTCGCTTATGAGCAGCATGACCTCGCATACGCTTTATCATTAGAAGTTCATTTGGCTTGACTCTTAAAATAAGATCAATTTCTCTATGTTTGTTACTGCTTGTGCGTGGGTTATAACCATAGCTTCATTTTTGTTTACAGTAATACTTCATGATGTAATAATTCCCTCCTCTGTAATCGGTTTATAACCTCCGTTATTGTTAATGTCCTTTTCATCATCAGAATGGCCATGGATATTTTTAAAAATGTCTGTAAAATCTTCTCCACACTTATTTTTTCTTCTTCATTCACACCAATCCACAACTTTTTCCATGATTTTATCAAAGTTTCTCTTTCAGCCTGGTCCTAAGCAGATGGGGTGAGTGCAATGAATTCAGTAAGATGTAGAGGTTTCTAGGCTTACTGGACGTGGTCTAGTAGGAAAAACTGAAGTTGCTGAAGTTTCGCTCCTACGTGCATCGAGCATCCTCAGAGGACTCATGGCAAACTAGAATGGCTCCAGCATAATGCATCTGTTATGTATACCTGTTTCCATAACAGGTGCGCTATGCTGGAGCCATTGTAGTTTGCCATGAATCCTCTGAGGATGCTTGACACATGTACGAGCAAAACGTCAGGAACTTCAGTTTTTCCTACTAGACCACGGCCAGTAAGCCTAGAAACCTCTACATCTTACTGGATTAATGCCAGCCCTGAAAGCCTAAGTTGTTACAATGAATTTGGCAAGAGAATTTGGGAATAGCAATTTATTGTCTGTAAAACAACTTTTCATATACTGTGCTAAACAATATATATTATATATATATGTGTGTGTGTGTGTGTGTGTGTGTGTGTGTGCGTGCGTGCGTGCGTGCGTGCGTGCGCGTGCGCGTGCGTGTGCGTGTGCGTGTGTGTGTGCGTTTTTTTTTTTTTTTTTTTTTTTTTTCAAAACTGGTTCGGTTATCCAAATGTCCAGGTTAACAAGGTTTCACTGTATGAATAAGGATTAAAGTATAATACTATGATTATCTATAAGATTCTAGTTTCTCCTATTAAATTAAGGATTTGTCTTCAACTCAGATATTGACTTGAATGAGAATGTGAGATCATAAAATTATTTACTTTCCTTTCTTTCAGTAATAGTTTCTCTTCTTTTTAACCTCTTTCCCATGCATCTCTTGTACCTCACACACTGCCTATTAGTTAAGAGCACATGCAACCAGGATTTAATATGCAGTGGTCTGTATATAAGAGTTTCAAAACACCTTTTCTAGGCTCAGCTTGAAAGGATTCATTCAGAAACAAAATAATTATATTCTATATGCTCGCATTTCCTTAATGAGCAAACTCTATGCTTATTTTTGAGTAATTAACATTGTAAATCATTGACGGACAGTTCTATTGAAAGTAACAGAATATTCATACTATGAAAGAAAATTAATTTAGATCTTTGGGGCTAAAGACACCAGTAAATTTGTACTGAAAGTTTATCTTGATTAACAAGATGTAGCTAAAAGAATAAGCATTTTTAAAAGTGGTTAGTGAAAAAGTGAATAGAGGAACATGTGTGAATGCAACACATCCAACTTTTTCCTTTTCTTTTATTTTTCATTTCTTTCTTTTTTTCGGTTTATATACAGGATGAGTGATGAATCCCAGTGAATGATATTAATTAATGATCTATTAAAACACTGAATTATGATAAGGAGATTAACAGAAGCTTCATTTTATCTTAAGTAATTTATAATAATTATATTGTATCAAATTGCAGTGAATCACGACTTATTATTAAAAAAGATGACTCTACAGAAGACCTACAAGATGCTTTAACATTGGTCGCTCATGAAACTGCTCACCAGTGGTTTGGAAATTTAGTTACCCCAAGCTGGTGGGATTACCTATTTTTAAGTGAAGGCTTTGCAACCTATTTTGAATACATGATAGCTGCCAAGGTATGATTTTATGCTTTATTATAGTGAAATTCTCCACCTTCTGCATTTAATTCATACTCAATATTTTAAAGGGATATTAGGAAGTGTTAATAGTTTATGACTGAGCTTATTTATGCTTTCATTTTATTTCTGTTCTGTATAATACTTGAGCAATAAAATACTCTAGCTAATAATTTAAAAACACCAATGGAGAATAATTCTAGGTCATCCCTCTCTCTCTAATATATTTTAATACTAGAGCGAGCATTTAAATTAATGTTAATTGTATGTTGTAGCAAATGATTAGTTTAATTTATATTTTTGATTTGTTTATACCAATTGCTTGGTTAGATTTTTGAAATTTAAATAATGTTTTTCTATTTTATTTATAAATCATTCTGTACATATTGAATTCTGTTTGGAGTGATCTAAAACATTCCTTTTCTTAACAGAAACCTTACTTCATAGACCATAATTTTATAAAGCCTCTTGATGAAATCCCCTCATATCGTTTCTTTCAAACAGATGGCAGAAAGATAACAGATATTGGACTTTTGAACACTTTAACCCGCTCTCCTGACACACTCTTAAATTTTAGTTTATAAATATATTGTAGTGTGAAAGAATTATCCAAATAAGAATAGTAAGACAAAAATTACAACACAAAGTTGCATTAATCACTTCATTTCTCACTAGAATCAATAGCCCAATCCTAACATACAATCACTTCCAGTTTTACAAATACACAGTGTAAGCACCTCAGTTTAATGTTTTTTGCTCTGTGTTGCATACACCAATTTCTCTGCTCAAACTTCTCAATGTTCATACTGATACAGTATTGCTTATGGGTGGACACAGGTTCCCCGTTGGAACGCCAATTTGATACAAATATAATATAATGGCGAACACAGAAGTCGGCGAGCAATGAGGTTTCTCTCAGGGTATGCGTGGATGTGTGTGAGAAGGAAAGTTACAACACTGGAATGCCCGTTTCCAAATTATTTATTCACTGCTTCTTATTTCATACCTCGAAATGGAAGCTGCCGACCGAGAGTTATCAATCACGGTTTATAGTGACTGAATGTTAATTATATTTCTCGATAAATTTTGATGACAAGGCCGAACAATTTGACCGCTCTCCTGATATCGGCTACACGCCGAAGACTTTATTATGATTTTCTAGCCGTGACACGTCTCCCATCGGCGAACGCCGAAGAGTGCTTCCCCCCACAACTGCGTGTGTATCTTTATATATCACTTTCACCCTCCAAATTCCTTTTTAAACAAAGTCCTTTTGTGGCTGTTTTGGTCGCTATTGTAAACGATTCGAAGAATACCCCATTCATGTATGTCAAGTGACAATTCCTTTAGAAACCTTCTAAGGTCACTGTTCCTTTCATTCATGGCATTGTTATAAACAGTTTCCCCAACTAACCTTGGCTTTGGTCGTCACAAAGACCAACATTCCTTCGACGTCTATCATTATTATTTTCTTCTGCAAACAATAATTTCGGTTTCAAATGCCCCCATAGATATTATTTTATTATCCCATAATGAAATAATATATATGTCTTGCCCGAATATAACGCAAAATATTAAACCTTTGTCAGCAACTTCCAATTCGTTTTACAATTTCTTTTCACAACATTACTTTTTACATGACATTTCCTGAAAATTATTCACATGGTTATATAACAACATTTCATTTAAAATTTACCAACATTCTGTTCGGCAATTTTCAACTTTTTAAATATTACTCAGAAAATATTTCAATCTACGTCATCTTTTTTTTTTTTTTTTTTTTTTTTTTTATCTGATCTACTTAAAATTAATTCATATTGTTGTTACACTTGAAACAATTCCTAAATATACACTCTTATGTTTAAACCAATTGTACATTAATAATATTATATATATATACTTTTTTTTACAACATTTCCGAATTGTTCTTCTGGATTCTATATAAATACTTTCCAAAAGTCTTTCATTGTTCGGTTTTTTTTTTATTACTTGTTTAGTTTTAAGTTTCACTGCACTGTCGCCACTGTTTATCCTTAACCTAAACAATTTTACACTACACTGTTCATACTTAACCTATACAATTTACAAATTTGTTTCTCTTCTAATTTTACAATTTTGTTATGGTACTTTAGTTCTTTAAAATATAGACATATCTGTTTTTATAAGCAAATTATACTCATAACTTATCTAGGAATCAGGAGCATCTAACGGCTTCTTGTAAGGACGAAGGAGTTGTTTATGCCACCTACCTAGGAGTTTATTATTTTTGACGTCTGCTAATTCGAATGTATGTTCCCCAAATTTCGCGACAATTTCCGCAGGACCCTTATATAACAATTCCATCCTTTTATTTCTACCTTTTACTGCACTTGATAATTTATGGTCTTTTACCAGTACTAAATCACCAATCTTTGGCTCCCATTTATGTTTTCTTTCTTTTCTCTTTAATTTCCTTTTTTCTGCTTTTTGCTTAATTCTCTCAAAGGCAATTTTAGCCCTCTCTTCATTGCTTAACTGGGTGTTGTTGGTGTCTACATTTTCTTTTATTTCTTTGAATATTGGTTCCGGCTCAATGCCTAACATGAGTCTAACGGGTTCGAATCCTGTGGTTACGTTTATTGTATTATTAATAATTTTCTCAATCACGGGACAGTATTTTACCCAATCCTTGTGGTTCTTATGTGTTAATATTCGAAAATATATTCCAATGTCTCTAAGTATACGTTCTGTAGGATTTCCCGACGGAAAATAAGACGAGCAGTGGTACAATTTAATGTTATTCTCTTTCAACGTCTCTTGAAAACATTTACTGCGATGCACAGTTGCATTATCAGTTAGGATCGCTTCAACTTTGCCATATTTTGGAACATAATCATTAACTATTTTTCCCACGCAAGTTTTGCTACTTATGTTTCTGACAGGATATATTTTAACAAATTTACTAAAAACGTCCTGTAAAACAAAGATATACCTGCATCCGAATTTTCCCATGGGAAGCTCACCATGTGCATCTGCTGTAACTAAAGCATTTCGCTCTCGTCTAATAATTGCCTGCGGTTCTGTATTGAATTTAATGTTAAAAGGTTTGGCCTTCTGACACAACTCGCACGTAGAACACACCTTTCTAACTTTCCTCGCCAAATGCTTTATGTAAAAATTTTCGCCAATCACTAACGTTAATTTCTCGCTACCTGTATGCGCCAATGACTTGTGATATGCCATTATTAGTTGTTCTTCTAATGTTTTCGGAATTATAACCTTCCACTTTTGTTCAATTCTCCCGTGAAACTTATATATCTTTCCTTCATGAAGGCCTATGGTATCTTTCAAATTCTCCGTTATGGGCTGAGCGTTTTCTCTTAATTTTCTGATACTGTCATCCTCTCTCTGTAATTGCTCCAAATTTAAAAATTTCTTAACTAATTGTTTTCCCTCTTTTGTCTCAAGATAGAAAATGGTCACCTCATGCTTATTTTCTCTGATAGTGTCAGGTATGGGATAATTTGTCTCCATGCGAGATAACAAGTCACTGAAAATATTTTGATTTCCGGGAATGTGTCTTATTTCCAAATTGTGGGAAGTAATCTCGTGGATGTATCGGGAAATACGTGTATTGGTTAGCTTACATGAGTTCATAAATCTTAGGCTTACGTGATCAGTGTACACTATCACTGGGTTATTATAAACATACTCTTTAAATTTGACCAGCGCGAAATAAACGGCCGCTATTTCTTTTTCAGTAGTGCATGCCTGTGATTCTGTTCTCGAAATTCCCCTTGAGGCCACTGCAATAAGATGATCTTTCCCTTCTTCATCTCGTTGAATTATGACAGCACCGTAACCGCGCCCTGAAGCATCAGTAAAAATAATATATGGGAGGTTTTCTCTGGGTTTCTCTAACAAGATAGAAGCTGCAAATAATCTTTTCACTCTTGAGAACGCTTCTTCCTCCACTGGTGACCACCTCCAATCTACCCCTTTCCTCAAAAGTTCTCTTAATGGGGCGACGACGTTTGCAAACTCAATAATAAATCTAGATTGATAATTTAGAATTCCCAAGAATCTTCTCAGTTGTTTTATATTTTTCGGTGCCGGTATTTTGTTAATACTTTCTATTCTGTTTGGATTTGGCCTGATTCCTTCATTCGATATTATGTATCCTAAAAATTCCGTCTGTCTCACGAAGAATGCTGTTTTACTCGGTTTAATTGTCATATTGGCTTCTCTTAATTTACTCAGCACGTAATCGAGATGTCGCAAATGGTCATCCACATTCATTGAAAATAATATAAAATCATCAATATATTGAGCTACAAATTTCTTAATAGATTCTCCAAATATTCCGTATAGAGCTCTGAGCAATGCACTACCACTAGTATTCATTCCAAATGCGCATACTTTGAATTGGTATAAAATCCCTGAGTGTAAAAATGCAGTGTATTTTCTTAAGTCTTCCCGAAGCGGTATCTGCCAAAAGGATGCCGTCAAATCCAATGTGGAGAAAAATTTTCCTTTCTTTAGTTTGTTTAGTGTTACTTCTACACTCTCTGGTCTAAATCTATCAGGTTTACAATGTTGATTCAGTTTTCTTGCATCCAAAGTAACTCTAATTTTTCCATCTGATTTATTTACTATGCACAGTGGATTTACAAACTCTGAATTGGAGATTTCAATAACTCCATCTTCTAACATTGATTTAATTACTTTATCAACTTCCTCTCTGATCGCACATGGAATTGGTCTCGCTTTATGGGTGAAAGGTTTGATAGGCGTCATTTCAAATGAATGGGTGTAGCTGATACATTTCCCAGGTTTTTCAGAGAAAACTTCTTTATTTCTTACCAAAATGTCAAACAATTCCTTCTTCTGTTCCTCATTTAAGTCGGCTGCTTTACTGGTCTTTTCTCTTAATAAGTCCTCTATATCTATATAGTTTACCACACTACCGTACCTATCTCTTTGAGAGTGACTCAAATTTACAGAGGAATTCTCTTGGGGTTTTCCTAAAACACTATTAACGCATTTAAAATCGTCGTCAGGCATCATATTCACGTCATTTTCAGTGTTGTATTCTTCCACGTTAATATCTGCCAGCTCCATAGCTCCAACTTGTATATATTCAACAAAAAAGGTATCTGCCCTAATTTCTTCTTCTTCTTTATCCCTGACAATGTTCTCCGAACTACTATCTTCCATAAATTGTATTATAACCGACCCTTGCTGTGTATCCAACTTCAAAAATCTACTTTCGAAATTTATTACCGCTTCCCATGCATAAAGACAATCACAACCTATGATTATATCTGTTACTAGTCTGGGCACAATCAGAAATAGAACCTCTATTGTTGTCCCATTTATTTCAACATTCAACATCGCCTGAAATTTCACCCTTTCCTTCCTCTTACCAACAGCTAGCGAACAATAAATGCCACTGACCGGTAAAGACATCACCTTAAAACCTCTAGTTCTTAGGTCATCGTAGAACTTCTGCGAGCACACTGTGCTATTCGCTCCCGTGTCTAAAATCGCATCGTATTTTTGTCCATTAATCCCTATCTTGATCCTCGGAGGTTCTATTACTTTCTCATTGTCTTCTAATCTTTTCCTAACGTCTGAATTTCTTTGTATCATCATCATTTGCCCTCGAGAAGCCCTAGTTTCCGTGTACATATTACAATTTGTATTTATCCCAGTTCTCACTGAAGGCGCGTTTGACTGGGATTGGCGTTTCCCTGCGTCCGACTTACAGCTCCGGTTCCAGTTCCACTGTTTATATTCCTGGTTTCCGGCACTTGATTTTGATTGCTTACTACCATTTGTCTTGTGGCATTAATGGCCTCAGACCTTTCTGAGTTCTCAGGTGATTTACGACCATCTCTATTCCTGTCTCCCTGCCTCGGCGACCTCGGCCTAAACTCATAACTATCGTCATTCCTCCAATATTCATTACCAGAATGTCTTCTAAATCTAAATACTTGTCCCCTGCTGTTTCTATCACATCGGCCGGCATTCATATAGTTTACTTGGATGTTCCTTTCACGGTTCTCCCCATTCCGATTTCTATTGTCCCGGTCAAAATGGTTGCTACTCCTACCTTCCCAGGAGTTCGCTTCAACCCTCGGCACTGGACCTCGATATCTATTTCTTATGTCATTCCGATTATGATGTGACTGTGCCCCTTGCCCGAAATTACTCCATCTTTCGCTTCCGCTTGTCTCTTGATTTTTATTGTCTGAATTGTTTCTCAGCTTGTTGCTTTCTAAGGCTAATAACAAATCAATCATAGCAGCGACGTTATTGGGTTTGGCTATGATTAAATAATGTTGTATAGTTTCAGGAAAATGCGTTGTCATGAGAGTTATCAATTCTTTCTCATTGATAGGGGGATCTAACATTTTCGATTTTCTAGCTACCTTCATGAAATAGCTCACCATCGACTGTTCAGTTCTAGGGTTAAATTTCCCGTTGCTGATCTCGAGCCTTATACTTGCCTGTCTGTTTGCCCCCCAATATCTGTTCAGGAATAAATTAATAAAGGTCCCGAAGTCATTGTTATTTCCCATGGCCAAGTCTAGCCAATTCGCAGCGTTACCTTTAAAACATTTTCTTACTATTGTCATTTTGTACTCCTCCGGTATACATTTTATCGCAAAATACTCCTGTAATCCTGCAATAAACACTTTAGGATCATCAGAATCCTCTTTCTCAAAAGTTGGGGGTACAATTTCGTTAAGAATATGGTTCGGCCATGTCATATTCGGACCGCCATTTCTGTCTCCATTATTGTATTTGTTGTCATTACTAGAGGTGCTAGCACCCATATTTAGCAACGAAATGTCAGCTGACGCATTATTGGGCATCGCCTCGTTTCGTGCATTTACTTCACTTACGTTGCTAGAACTACAGCTAGGAACATTTCCACTTATTCTTAGATTTTCTAAGTTTTCCTTTACTCCTTTGATTTCTACTGCTACCTCTTTCATGTGATCGGTAATTTCCTCCAAATTCCTCATCTGTCTTCTACTTTCCCTTTCTGACACTTCTAATCTACTCCTAGTTTCTTCTAATTCTTTTCTAGCTATTTCTCTCTCTTCGTCTAATTTCTGTGCTATTTCCTCCCTCAGTTTTCTGTTTTCACTGTCTGATTTTTCCTTAACTAAGTTAACAATTTTATTTTCAGAATTTTCTATCTCCTGACTAACTTCCTTTCTCACATTATCTGCTATCTGACCAGCTTCTTTCCTTACATTCTCTATTTCCAGACTAACTTGTTGTCTGACATTTTCTAACGCCTGTTGTTGACTCTCGAACTTCTTTCCTAATTCTATTTGTCCTACCTCTAACTTCTGAACACTATTTTCTAACTTTTCTTCTATCTTTTTTAAACTTTGACTGTTATCATCTATCTTTTTACTTAAACTTTCATTGCCTTTTCTTAAACCTTGAATCTCATTCTCTATATTTTTACTGAAACTTGCAAACATTTCTCTGAGTGCCCCTAACATACTTCTTTCCATTTCTACATTATTTGGGACAGTTACACTACACTCTGGTACTTCAACTTCCTGCCTACTGCTACTAGCATCAACCTCCTGTACTTCCATGCCTTCTACAGAATTTTGACTCAGCATTTTTCCACTCCTTAAATACATTCACAGTAGTCTAGTATATAATTTAACACTCTGTACCTTTGATTGTTTTTACTGGCTCCTGATGATGTCACTGATGACGATGCCGGCCTCCTTTCTTCTTTACCGTCAAGCTGTTGACGAATTTCTTGATGGGTCGACCGTCCTCCTGTCGAACCACCTTCACCTGTTGAACCTCGCTGTCGGGTTGAAACTCCTTCTAGGTTGAACCTCCTTCTAGATTGAATCTGCTTCTCTTGTTGAACCTCGTCGTCGGGTTGAAACTCCTTCTAGGGTTGAACCTCCTTCTCGGGTTGAACCTCCTCCTGTTGTCGAACGTCCTTCTCCTATCGGGCTCCACGTTGGCGCGCCAGTTTGATACAGTATTGCTTATGGGTGGACACAGGTTCCCCGTTGGAACGCCAATTTGATACAAATATAATATAATGGCGAACACAGAAGTCGGCGAGCAATGAGGTTTCTCTCAGGGTATGCGTGGATGTGTGTGAGAAGGAAAGTTACAACACTGGAATGCCCGTTTCCAAATTATTTATTCACTGCTTCTTATTTCATACCTCGAAATGGAAGCTGCCGACCGAGAGTTATCAATCACGGTTTATAGTGACTGAATGTTAATTATATTTCTCGATAAATTTTGATGACAAGGCCGAACAATTTGACCGCTCTCCTGATATCGGCTACACGCCGAAGACTTTATTATGATTTTCTAGCCGTGACACGTCTCCCATCGGCGAACGCCGAAGAGTGCTTCCCCCCACAACTGCGTGTGTATCTTTATATATCACTTTCACCCTCCAAATTCCTTTTTAAACAAAGTCCTTTTGTGGCTGTTTTGGTCGCTATTGTAAACGATTCGAAGAATACCCCATTCATGTATGTCAAGTGACAATTCCTTTAGAAACCTTCTAAGGTCACTGTTCCTTTCATTCATGGCATTGTTATAAACAGTTTCCCCAACTAACCTTGGCTTTGGTCGTCACAAAGACCAACATTCCTTCGACGTCTATCATTATTATTTTCTTCTGCAAACAATAATTTCGGTTTCAATACTCGCAGGCCAGTACTCTCTTTTAACTGCACAATTGCTCCAGTCAATTGATTCAAGGCAACTCTGATACTCACTGGTAAACTCATAACTAGCAACTGAACTGAAGTGAACTCAAGCTGGCTTTTGCGCTCTCCGTTTATAGTCTAACATTTGGGAAACCATAATAATGTTTGGAATCGAAGGAACACTGTTGAAGTTGAATCTTCCAGATTTGCCAAAATCGAACAGATTGGAAAGCTAGTGCTTGCAGCTAGTGGCTGTCCTTGAATGTTCCATTTTTTTTGCAGTTTCTCACAGCAAATGAAAAAAAAAGTGGAATGGGGTGACACACACTTAATCCTTTAGTAGTAGGCATTCGCTGCTGTTGTGACAATAGTTTTAAGTAAATGCAATAGACGGATATGTAAAAAATAGAAGCTAGCAACATATACTATATAAAATATAATTATTTGTCACAAATTTCACTTATCTTTTAAGAAAATTTCCACAGATTTAAAGAGACTAGTTTCGCAAACATTCAAAGTATAAACTTGAAAGAAGCGTAGGGACAGTGAAGCACAAATTAGCACAAAAATGAATCAAGAAGATATTGACATTATGTGTCAATATCTTCTCAATTCACTTTTGTGCTTCGCAAACATTGTTTACATCATCAGTTGTTTCCTTCATTGTCATCATTACATCACTAGATATCATAATATTTTTGTGTGTATTAATAAACTCTGAAAATGAAACAAACTTAAAGACAGAATTGATTGGTGGTATTTCAAAATTCATTACATGATATCCGTTTTCTAAAATAAATTTTTTTGTTTTCCAAACCATTAAATATATTGAACCATTTAATTGCTTTAATAATTTAACTTCTGGATTTATTTCATGGTTGAATGACCAAAAATTATTCTTGGGTTACATTTTCAACAAATTTTTAAAGAATTTTGTATAACTTTGATTCCTCAAAATAAATATAGTTATTAAAAATTTGCTACATTTCTCTAAAAAAGATAAAATTCCTAGTAATAAAATATCTGCATTTATCAATTTAATTGTTTAGATTGTGACCAGGTTTACATTGGAAGGACCAAATGTAATTTAAAAACCAGGGATAAGCTGAGAAAGAGGGAAAGTGAATAAAGAGGGGATATAAAATAAAGTAGAAAATAAGGGGAAAGTGGGAGTAAGATAGATTAGTGAACAGGTAGGAACATTTTCGAATATTAGGTATAAACAGAGTGATAAATCGGCCATGGCAGATCATTTTTGGTCATTTAACCATGAAATAAATACAGAAGTTAAATTAATAAAGTAATTAAATAATCTGATAGATTCAATGGTTTGGAAAAGATATTTATTTAAAAAAATAGAAATTGCATAGTGAATACGTAAAATATGAAGCTATTGACATAGCAATCTCCAGTAAGCGTGACCTTGACAACAAGGCTGTTTGAGGCTTGAGCTGAAGATGTGAAAAATTTTTTCACAAAATTGTGATCCTCATCAATTAATAAGAAAACTTTCATCATTTCTCATAAAATAAGTGAAGTTTTATGTTACAAATTATTATATTTGTATACATCGCATAGTGAATTTTGAAATACTGCCAATCAATTCTGTCTTTAAGTTTGTTGCATTTTCAAGTTTGGTAATACATACAAAAACATTATGAACCTAGTGTCCATAAATATGACAATAAAGGAAATGACTATTGATGTAAAGAACATTTACGAAACTGGTCTCTTTAATTCTGTGAAAATGTTCAATTTTCTTAAAGACAAGTGAATTTTATATTTTATGTACCAATAGATGGAATTTATAATTAACTTACATTTCATTTAGCACCATAGTTTCTTAATAGCATAGAAGCTCCAAAATGCTTGGGCTGGGGGAGAAAAGAACCCTGACATTGGATGCGAAAATGAATAATTTTTATGTCCACTAATTTTAAAATTTTATGTATGGTGAATTGCCTATGAATAATGAAAAGAACTATAAATATGTATTGGGCCATTTCTGACCAGGGGAATAAAAAGAAGGGGAAGGTAAATACCCATCCCATTTAAAAAATCAGATTGAGGATTTTC
The DNA here is from genome assembly GCA_030765055.1 of Mantis religiosa. Classification (NCBI taxonomy): domain Eukaryota; kingdom Metazoa; phylum Arthropoda; class Insecta; order Mantodea; family Mantidae; genus Mantis; species Mantis religiosa. The sequence goes on along the minus strand of CM060958.1, from coordinate 30,231,551 downwards.
CCATAGACTTTAACCATCAAGGACACAATGAAGTGAATCAGAAATTTAATTTTGACATCAATACCACCATGTAAATTTGAATGAATGAGTATGTTTGACATTTAGCTATATTGCATATTACAGATATTACAATTTTTCTTACATTTGAAGTACTTAAATCTATCTTAGGATCCCATAAAACCCAACATTATAGTCATATTGTATATGGTAACACTTTTCAAATTCTAATTTCCATTTGAGCCCATTTATTTCCAAACTTTTCACTGATCTTTCTTGTTCCTACTTTCCCTTTAATTTCTACTTTATTTTATATCCCCTCTTTATTCATTTTCTCTCTTTCTCAGCTTATCTCCTTCACTTCACTCTTATTCAATTTTCATTATAACTTCCTAAATCTTCTCTACCTGATTCATTATTTCATTATAACCTCACGTCCATGTCTATCTGCTCACTTTATGTTTTGTCAGTTTTTCTCTAATTACCAAAACTTTTATCCTTCCCTGTATGTATTACCTGATATTATACTCTTATTTATAACTCACTCTTTTACTAATTCTATTTAATCCCCATTTTCTTCACTAGATTATTTGTATTCTTTTCTGTTAAACTTACTTCTGCCACCTTATTGCCTTTCTTTCCCACTTTCATTTTCAACCAGAGTATACTGTGACTTTGTGGGTTCATAGAATTAAAAGTCTTATTTACAGAAATTTAAAATGCTCTTTATTACAGCAAAAAGATACTTTGTACAACCCTGACAGCGGCAAAATGACGTAACATACACAAACACGGTCTTCAACATCTCTCGTTGCTTCACCACACGTAAACAAATGAAAGAAATCACTTGCGTTACAAATCAAATAGCTGCACACACACACAACAGCTCACTAGCAACTGACTGGCAACTCAACTCTTGCGGGCTTTTATACCTCCAGTCATTGTTTCTAGAAAGCTGCCGACATTTCAAGGCCTTTTACTATGGCAAGATAACGAAAGAACTATCCAGACATCACTCTGTCTCTTTCTCTCCCCGCTGTTGTCTCTCTCTCAGTAAGCGCTCGCCCATGCACTGACCGGCAGCAGTACAACAATGCTTCGGCAACCATTATTCCATTTTCCCTACATTTTCATTAACAGTGACATATGGGTAAGATTCAGTCTGGGTGGCTCAGGTGGTTGGGTGTTGGCCCACTGATCCAAAAGTCACAGGTTCAAGTCTCTCAGTAGATTTACTGACATGTAAAAGAACTGATAAACCAAATTCCAGCACACTGGCAGCACTAATATGATCATGGCAATTAAAAGTGTCACTAAGAAACAAAATATTTAAAATATCTATATGGGTAAGGACGCATAAATGGTGATGTGTGCAAAGAAGACTGGAAGCACCACTTCGCCAAGAATTTCAGGAGAAGAAGAATAAAAACAAAAGATTCATGCCAAACAATTTTTATTTGCTCTGGATACACTTTCAAAATGTATTCGCAAAAATCTGCAGTGCTGTGGTTAATTTGACAGGAGCTTAAGGTTGAGTGACAGGTTCTACGAGCTCATGCAATACTGAATATTTGTGTACATATGCATTCAAAACCTTGAATAGCATGCTTCGTAGGTTTCTGGAAGCAGTCACCCTTCTTTGGTAGTTAGGAAGCACTTGACAGATTTTGTCACATGAAGCCATGTAAAGAAAAGCATGTGTAAAGAAAAGCTTATTTGTTCTGTTTTATGTGGCACTTTTAAATACAACTCTAAGTATATTTCAATTGCATTATAGGAAATTCTTCAAGGAAATTTTTGAAGTTTTAAATTATTAGTAGAAGTGTGTGAATTGCGTACTTCATCAATATTAGGCTAATGGTTCATGTGATGTCAATCAGCTGTAGGAAAAATTTCAATGTCAGAGTGGAGAGGGGAAGCAGGAATTTCTGCTTGTAGTATGAGCAGTCTTACAATGCAAGAAGAGCCTACATTTAGCTATACAATATAAGAGTAGCCTTAGTTCTTTGAATCACTGTTCTTTCTTATTTTAAAGAAAATTGTTATTTGGAGCTTCCCTCGCTTTGAAATCACGCTTCACTACTGGAAGCATAACATAAAGTTATATGTCATGGTAAAATGATGTGCACTATTTTAATATACTATTGTCTAGCCCTTTCTAGATCTGTTAAACCATATATCTACACCCAATAGATGCCCTCCTCCAATAACTAACCAAGACATTTTACCATGAAGTAGCTTATTACTTAGTATTGAACTACTCTCATACCTCTCTTGCAGCTAAAACCAGATTGGAGACTAGAAGATCAGTTTTTAGTGAAATGTTGCTTCCTTGCACTGCAAGAAGACATTTATAATACTACTCATCCACTGATATTCAAAATGTCTTCTCCAACTGAGATTGATGAGAGCTTTGATGTAATAAATTATGACAAAGGTAAGTAGCACTTTACACTTTTAATATAAGTATATTATTTTGGCGTAATTGTATGCAAAAATTCTGGCTTAGTTAAACTGAAATGGGTAGTATAAAAATTCTAACTTAGTTATAACTGAAATAGGCAATATGTTTTAGTTAATTAATGGAAATTAATCATTTCTTCACACTAGCCGTATATAGGCTTAAGGTTTTTGATAGAGTCAACATGAAAAATTCAATGCCATGGCTGGGATTTGAACCATGGATCTCCTGGTTTCCGTCCAGTCGCTTTAACCCCTTGAGCTACCATGGCCAACGTGCCATCCTGGCATTAAGAGTCAAATTGAGAATTTAATGTCAGGACGGCACGTTGGCCATGGTAGCTCAATGGGTTAGGGCGCCTGGACGGAAACCAGATCTATGGCTCAAATCCCGGCCATGGCATTGAATTTTTCATATTAACTTTATCTAGGCAATATGTTGTTTGTTTGATATCTAATGTTTAGCAGTTGGCAATGAAGCCCTTCGCTCTCTTGCACTCCAGTATTTTGATGCTAATGTTGGTACATTGACTAAAGGTTGGGCAGCGGAGTAGGTCGTTTCCATCCATATCTTCCTTAAGTGTACAGAAAGGACATACTATATAAATCTATGTTTATTGAGACAGTCATGGCCTGCTAGAAGTGTAAAAGTTGCCACAGAGGATTTTCTTGGTAGTGTATTGATTCTAGTCGTGCTGTTACACAAATTTTCCCATTGTTTTCCTTTTGTTTGTAATATATTATCTACTTCAATTTTTTGATCATATGTTGATATAATTATTCTTTTGATAGAGTGATAGCTCAAATGAACTAATTTTACAGCCTTTTTTGGCTAGAAAGTTAGCAGAAAGACTTGCTACTAACAGGAAGGAGACCCAAATTCCTTTAATGATTAATTGAAGACTTAAAGAAACCGACCTGGATAAAAGTCTAATGTCGAATCCCTCACCTTCACGCAGTGCAACTGTTAGTAATCACATATCAGTTTTGTTATAGTAGAAAGGTGATCCTTTAATTGCTTCAATAGTCTGAAAACTTAAAGGAACCGATCGAAACAAAATTATTGGATGAACTAAAGGGAAGGGCTGCTCACCAATAAGCACTGGTCAGCTTGGTGAGTTATTGACATGGACTAATATTTCTTTCTCTCCATATATCAGATCCCCTCTTACCTTTCCTATCCTGTCAATCTTGACTTCAACTCTTGTTTTCTTTAACCCTGATGGTATTAGAGTATTTGAGCCCTAGGATCATTTCATTTTCTTTTCTGTTCATACCTTTTTCTACTTAGGGTGAAGTAACCACCATTTATGGTGGCCAGTTTTAAACAGTTATAAAAGAGTTAAAAGTTAAATAAAAACACTCCAGATAATATGATGTTTCCTTGGTAAAAGAAATATTCCGGAAATGGGTAATATAAGTTTCCCTTTTAAAACTATAATGCTATTTTTTATGACAAAATTGTAGGAATGCTAGATAACTCAAGACAAGTTTGTCACCCAGATTGTGATACTTTAGAATTGAGGAGCACTTTTTTCAAAACTCAAATACAAAATTTTCAAAATTTAGTTAGGCATTGTAATGGCATAATGTTGGTCTTTTACATCAACCATTAAACTACATTTTAGCAAAAGTCGAATAATGGTGCGTATATAAGCGCGCAAAATCACTAGGTTTTAGTAAAACCCGATATATGCATTCTAAGAGTTAAAGCAAAAGTTGACAAATGTAATAAAATTACTTAAAAGTGTCATAATTATCTTTCCCTAGCACAGAGTTGGACTAGATTGGTGCATCAGATTGCTGTATATCATGTTACTCATTATTGTAACAATATTTACCAGCGGGAAACAGTGATGCAGACTTCATTGTAGTCAGTATTCACCTGATTCTGCTGTCTTAGTGTGCATAGAAGCACTGCAAGCTAAATCAAAATGAATGATGATTCATGTGATTCTGACAAAAGCATACAAGTCAAAAAACGTTCTAAAGGGATAAAATCGTGATTCAATAAGAGATTACCTTAACCTCAAATGCAAATTAAAAAGTGTAAAACTGAACCTGTTTTTAAATGCACTCATATGAAAATATGAAAATTTATTGCGGCCAATAGACTCTTACAAGAGCATCTGACACTGTCAATTATCTCTATACAGTCAAAATACAAAATGATCAAAATACATAAGTTATTTACAAAATATAGAGTTGTTTACAAAAGTATAAGTTATTTAAAAAGATCAAAATGCCTAAATTACGTACAAACCTTATTGTATACATAGGTATACAACTCATTTATACTACATACATACATATATATTACAGTTCATTTATACTATACAAACATTTTTGAATTAGGTATGATTTTAAGACCAGTTTAAATTTTGAGTCAGAAGTATTCTTAATTACAGATGGCAATTTATTATACAATATGGCTCCTATTTTAAATGGATCTTTATTAGTTTGAGTTTTATTCGTGCTCACCCTATGGTAATCAGTTGCTCTCCTCGTATCATATGTATGGCAATCTTTATTGAGGATGTTATGTTGCTTTCGGTCTTTTACAAGTATAATGGTTTTGAATACATAGAGTGATACTACTGTTAGGATGTTTTGTGATTTAAATGTATCCCGACATGTTTGTTGAAAACGAAGGATGTACATGGTTCGTATGCATTTCTTTTGTACTTTTAATAGCCTGTCCATATTGGTTTTACTTGTTGCCCCCCAAATTTCAATACCATATGTATTGCATATGTCGTGGACTAAGGTTTCTCTTTCAAAAGCTAAAGGAAAGAAGGAATGCAAAGATGCTGAACTCCATTGATTAATGACACCATACAACACTTTCTTTTAAATTTCCCTGCATTGTCAACCAGACATTCAACTCAATGGAGGAAAATAGCCTCTGAAACATGTTCCGGGAAATTTAAAAGTAACTGTTGTTTAGTGTCATTAATTGACTCCATTTAAATTTAATTTATTACAACAACACTGTTTTCAACACTTCCATGAAAGGGAAGACCAGGATAAGTTTCTGTTAAAATTGTTTGAATATTTCTTCACCTCAGTGCAGAGTAGTGAACACCAAGAATGCAAAATAGAAGAAAACAGTGACAGTGAAGTATAACATTAGAAAAAGGAATGGTGAAATAGTGCCTGTTTGTGCTGTTACTTTGCAGGAAGTTTCTGGCATGTCAAAGGATAGATTATCCTTTCTAGCAAGTAGGTTTCATGAAGGAGGAAAGTTGGCAAGGAAAGAAGAGGAGGGGACAGAACAGTAAAGGAGCATAAGGCCCTAACTATTGCCATTAAGGATGATATAATGAAATACAAATGCAGAGAGAGCCACCTTAGCATGAGTAAGTCCTCAAGAGGTTATTTGCCTTCAGATTTCACTGTGAAAAAAATGTTCAAAAGATTCTGTGAAGAAAGAAAAGGTTTAAGGCTCCTAAGGACAATGCTCCTTATCAATAAAGGCTGGAGAGATGTGTGCTCATATGTGATACAAGTTATCTAACACAGGGTATGAATGACGTCAGATGTACAGCGTGGCCATCAAATGTGCCAAGGTCAAAAACCACAAAATGTAGAACTCTGCAAACTAGTGAAGCACTGCCTTGCAAGTGTATGCAGTCATGAGATCAAGGTGTAGTATAATTCAACTGTTTTGTTTCATCTAGCAGTGTGGCGGTTGTCATGGTGTGGCTATACCTGCCTGCAGCTGTTTACCTGCATGGCAAATAACAGCACAGTCCATGTGCAGTATACCTATGGAAAAACGAACATGCCTCCGGCCTTTGCTTATCAAAATACAATAATGTATTTTACAAACATTTCAAGCAATTAATTAATTCATTCATTCATTAACTATATATAATATATAATTATTTATATTAATTATATTTATTTTTATTTATTGGAAACACACACATGCCATACAAATGATCACATTACATTCATGTTTATTAATTAATGTGAATTAATTATATTTATTAATTATATTAAAATGTAAAATTGTTATTATTGTATTATGCTACTGTATTTATGATACTGTTTTTGTTTTCCTAATAAAATTAAAAGCTATCAATTAAAACAATGCAATATAACAATACTTGTAAAATATGCATTGTACAACAATGCACATATCTAATAAAGAGCAAAGCAATTAAAATATTTATTTCCAGAACAAAATTAGAACACATCATGGAAATAAAATAGACAAAATAGCTGACAGAAGCAATGATTATATTTGCATATATCAAGTTTTGAATAAAACTGGAAAAATCAAACTCTTATATACCGTCAAAAATTTAAATTTTAATATATTTCATTACAACATATTATTTATTTATATAGGATCTAGAAATTATAAAAATCAACCATTTCAAACATATGCCTCTAGATGAAAATAGAAAAACTCATTTTCTGAAAAAAATGCATGTACTGCATTTATAAATTTTTGAAAAAAAAAATGCTCCTCAATTATGAGTTGACTTATTGAGTTTTCACTCTTGTTCTGAAGTTAACATATTTATTTTGTCAACAGGTGCCTGTATAATCCATATGATGGAGCAGTTCTTAACACAGCAAACTTTTCAGAGGGGACTTAACAGATACCTTAAGACTCAGTAAGCTTACCATTATGTGTTATATGAATTAATTTAGCAGTAGAATGTAATTTCATTCAGATACTGATATATGAAAGCAAAGATAGTTTTCAAGAAACATCATCTTATACTATAATCATTCCACTCTTACAACCAGTTTGATGTAAACACATTTGAAAGTAGCCCACCTTATGTGGAAAACTAAAGCACACTTACATATATCATATAAAGATACATCCAAAGCATAAAAATTGAAAGAAGCATAGAGACAGTGAAGCACAAGTTAAAATAAAAGTGAATTGAGAAGATATTGACACATTGCTTCAGTCCACTGTTTTTCACAGAACATGTTTCAAGAGCTGTTGTTCCCATCATCAGAGCATCATCAAGACTCAGTTGATGATGGGAGCAACAGTTTTTGAAACATGTCCTGTGAGAAACAATGTGAGTGAAGCAATGTGTCAATATCTTCTTGATTCATTTTTATTTTATAAAGATACATGTTAGAAACATTTGAGTAATCTGGAATAGTAACTGACTGGGAAGGCTCAGATGGTTTCATCTGTGGTCTGCATTTGGAAGGCCTGGGTTTGATTCCCATGGCCAACCTACCAGACCCATGGGTATTTTTGGGGGCTTTCCCGGGTTGCCAGGCGAATGCTGGGTAGGTTAATTACATCCCCCGAATTTCTTGTCCCTCCATTTCATCTCCATTATCATTTCACATCATCTCTCATCTGGTGATCTCTTTCAAGGTAGAAGTGTCGGCAGGTGTCTTGACAGTGCATGGCAGGATGATACGCTCTGAGTGAACTACCTCCAGTACGTCGGTTGCCAGTCTCCAAACTGGCTCCTGGGATCACTTCCAAACCACATTAGGGGGAATGTCTGTTGTCCTGGCTTACCAGGGGAGGTTTCCATCTAAGTAAAATGTAGGGACCCTGCCCTATGCACTGTCGTGGCTTCTTGGGATGTGTGATCTCTGCCTCATCCTTCATACCGGGGATGCTGCACTTGGGAGCATAGGTACAATAGATCAAGAATAGTCGCAGTGCAGAATCCTCTCCGTAGTAATCCTAATCCTAGTATGGAATAATAAATAATATGAACTAAAAGTTTTACTTTCCATTCAATATTATATGGTATTGTCATCCTTATTTTTCATTCATATAATGATGATCAAAGTTAGTAAGAGGATAAACATGTTAAATATAAGCCTAATGCAGAGGGATATAAAGTACGTGGTTTACATTAACTCCAATTCTAAGTCTAGATTGATTGTATGATGATGGTTCCACTGAGAATCAGTTCAAGGAGACATTTGGTGAGGCAGCCACTTTTGGAGCACTAAAATATTAAGACATAAGCAAGATATGTGAAAATATAACAGGATTAGAAATCATGCTGGAAATCTAGAGACCTTCCGGAGATGTTTTTTTTATTTGTTACAAAACTAGTGACAGGTAAAGCAGTGGAGTTGGCCACTTTGGATGAGACTCCCGCTGAGGATCATTGTCAAAATATTCCTTGCATGCCAGGTTCTTATGTTATGCTTTTCCATTCATTTACATATATAGTTTAAAAATTTGCTGTAACCCTGTAACCTTGTTTACCCGGATCAAC